>CM060409.1:7562765-7978378 GCA_030545235.1 Helianthus tuberosus | reverse complement strand
GGGACGTGGACGTGGTTGGAATACAAAACGTATCACACACCATGACAACTGATAAATAAATTCATAAAAATAAACAAAATAATATCTAAATGTGTAATGTTATTTGTGTCCTAACTCAGTTTTGAAGATTAAAAAAAGAAAAAGATAAATCAATACAATAAAAAACAAAGGTAAATGAAAAAGAAAATGATAAAAACTCGAACGGCTTCAGTGTACTTGTTATAGCAAAGAAAAAGAAAACTTAAAAAATGTGTACAAAAGAGCATCAGCAAGTGCATTAAAAAAAACCTAAACTAAAAAAATACGAACTTCTAACACCCCAATAGCATGAGTACAATATTCATCTTCTACTATCAGTGTTTGGGGTGCGGGGGGCGTAAGACAGTGTTAACCGAACACAAAACCAGAAAAAAAGTGTAAAACAAAAACACGAATTTTTAACACCAAGTGACTCACATGACCTAAAACATAGACGACGTTGAATTTATACCAACTTTATTAAAGTTTAGCAGCTGTACGATAATTCTATTAAAGTTTATCATAGAAAAATAATTTGGTTAAAGTAACAGAAAAAAAATACAATCATTAAACTATATCTATACTATATATTATAAAGCATTTCTTAAGGATTTCTGTAAAATTTAAGTAATTAAAACTTATAATGCTTATTGTACAATACTTAATTAGCATAATAAATGGGCAAAATTGCCTTTTATAAATTTTAAAGCATTATATATAAGAGAGCAAAGCCATTTTAGAGAAGTTAAAGTTGAAGATTCTACAAAAATTTAAGACGCCTACCCTGCTACTACTCATTGACCGTTGTTGAACATCAATCACCATTGTTCAAGGTGACCTTTCGGTACTCCGCAATTCCCATCTCCCCTATAACCTGATTTTTTATTCTTAAAGATTCCATCAATGGCGATGAATCTCATCTTCTCCCTAACCTGTTTTTTCGATTCATACCTCAACCAACCAAATCTCATGAGATGGGAACTGCTGAGTTCAAAAAATATATGGTTTGTTGTCAAAACTGCAAGGTGAAAACGAAGATTCAAGTTGATTTGAGATCCACCTACGAAGATTCAGAAACAGGTAACCCGTAACCCAAGGTGTTTCGATTTGTTTGGTTTTTTGTTTCTCTATTAATTTGATTTGGAGCGTTTATTGGCTTTTGTAGATTTGATTACAAAACCCTAAAATCGATCAAGGTATGTGAATTTGGATTCTTTTGTTTCTCTATTATTTGTTAATTTGTTTCCCTGGTATAACAATTGTTGACACTTCTGTTTATTGCATCCAAACGGCATGCTAATGGTTCATTGCTAGTTAAAGGCTTTAATCTTGAAATGGAGAATCAGAATGGAGAGAAAGTGAAGCTGGGTACTGAAGACGACCAGCGGTATGATTTATTCGTAATTAGTCGGTCGGATCCGGCCATGGGGAAAGATCAAACAACATATGTGTTATAGGATACAATGGGAATCGGCTCATAGGTGTGAAGGGTAGAAATCACGGTCAGATGAAGAGACTGGTAAGTGCATACATTGGTCAAATGTGATTGAACGATGTAAATGTTATATGGTTAGTTATTAGTTATAGTGTTTTAGCATAAAATTGAAGTTATAAAGAATGAGAATTATTTGATTTTTAGTTAACCTTAGCTGATTTTTTAGGGATTTTGTAGTTGATATTTGATTTTTAGTCAGTTTTATCAACCTTAGCTGATTCTTTAGCAATTTTGGTTGATGATCAAGTGAAATGTGAAAAATGGATCCGTGATGATGATAACCATTCTAAGGAGTCAAAATGGAGCTGGTGGTTGTTGATTGTTGATTGTGGGAATTGTATTCATATATTGAGTTTGTCCCTCAACATTTACTGTCTCTCAATTTAAAATCATAAATAGTTATAGTGCTAATACATGAATCCAAAACCATATTATTATAATATAGTTGGTAAGACTCGTGGGTTAGCGTTTGGCAAGGATATTTAAGTTTAAGCTACTAACGCCAGAGTATATGTGCCATTTGATATTACAGTGATTTTCTGTTCATATTCTTTTCTATTGTTTTGGTCATATAATATCCTTTATCATGGTTAATTTAAAAATTACTATATTGGTAAGGTCTTCTTAGTGTAATGATTTTTGTGAAAATTTAAATTAATACAAGAGTGTGGTTTATCTACAATGTGGTCCATTTTCTTGGATTAGTATTTGAATTGTTTCATTAATTTTATTTTAGTTGATTTGCTTGTAAATTCATTTGCAAGGATTTGATGTTGCCCTAGAATTCTAGCTTCGCACAAGAATCCAACAGGTTGTTTTATCTAGGTGAGTATATAAGTGTCACACCCTGATATTTCCATGTATTACCGGTGGGTCCGGTGGAGAGTATTGTGACGTAGTTGATATCATCATAGTCAAAAGTATACAGTTCAATGCACAGCGGAAGTCTTGGAAGTAAAATATTAATACAAACCGAAATATAAAGTATAATAAAATATTATACAAACGGTTGTGATTGGATCCATAGACGGATCTTATAAAGCATAATATAAGGTATTGTTCAACATACTTAAACGTTTTGAATTCACAAGATTTTTTATTAACGCCCCGAAGCTTCCAGCCATTCATGGTAAGTACCTGCCACTTAATCTTTTGGAAAATACGGCAGTTTTCACTGGTAAATACAATTAACCGACTCTTTTGAAAATGTTTAAGAAAATGATTTTAATGCACAAGGCACAAATATTTTATAACTTGTGACAATTATATTAATAACAATCTTGTATCAGATTTACATGTTTGTCCAACATATAAGGCCTGTATTAAATAAGCCAAACAAGATTAAACAACACACCACAAGTATAAACTCACGGCGGGTTACCCCAGCAAATGAGTATATCTTTTATATATGCAACGCACAGGTGTTATGCCAACACCCCGTGCTTAAGTCGTGGCCATTTATAATTCTTAAATGAGCCAAGGATATCCAGGACACGGTCGTTAATCCCCAATGTTATATGTTATCAAGCAATACTGGTTTAAACGAGATTATACAATTTAACCATTTCCGATTAAAAGGTTTCTACACCCGACCAAGCGGTAATAGTTTACAGTATCCCAAGCCCGTATAAAGGAAAATAAATTAAAAGTATTTACCAGAGCTAAAATGTAATTTATTCTCAGTCGTATAATCGAATCAGCAAGTGCAAGTACTTCTACTGGGCCTCTAAATCTGGAATGAAGGTTATATTAACATATGAGATTACTAACGGGTCTTATTTTAGTTATAAACTTAGACCGGTTAGTTTAAGAAAAGTTTACGGCATGAAACGCTAGATTAAGCGACGACCGGATTGGAATGTGATTATGAAGACTTGTATAAATTGGATAAACTAAATATATTCTGGATTTTAAGGCAAGAATGATAAGGTTTGAACCGTTTCGGCTAATTTACATAAACTAGTTACATAAACCGTACCGAACGCGAATATGCTTAACGGGAAACCGGATGAGTCATGTACAAGTTCCGCAAGTTAATATGCTTTAAATATGACATGATATCAGTAGGATATCTACAATTATGCCCAAAATGAATTTAAAACTAATTTAAGTCCTGTAAGGGTATTTTGGTCATTTTAAAGTTTATAAAAGAGGTTTAAACAATAACTGAAGTTCTGGTCTAAATTAATTAGTAAAAATATTTATTTTATCAAGTTACACCAGTAAGATATCATACATATGTGAGATTTATCATTTATGGCCAAACTATGCACCGAAGGGGCATTTTGGTCATTTCACATATGCTTTTAAGGTCAAATTTGGAAATCTGAGTTCAAGACTTATACTTACTATTAAAGTATAAAAATTTATTTATAAGATCAGTAGGTAATAAGTCTTAGGAGTTAAATATAGTTTTGAACCATATCTAAACTAAGCTAAATCGGGTCAGAAGTGAATGTTAGAAGTGAATGTCAAAGCAAAAGTCCACTTTTGCGACTTTCGGTTGCGAACCGAGACTAACACTCATAACTGTCAGGTTGAACATGCTTAAACATATTCTTATATTATTTACCAAGTCGATTAAGTGATAAAATGTATTTCATAGCTTCTACATTATTAGTTATAATATATTTTTCAAAAACTGACTCGTTTGACTTTTCTGTTAAGTAGTTTGACCTGACAATTGACTGAGATAACGTGATAATTTGAAGGTGCCCTTTTAAGGGTTTATCACCTACATAATTTCCAACACATAGCGACTTTCAATTTGAATAATGGCCGGACCATTAGTGATTAATCACAAAGTTAAAGCGTAATTACGATATCTTTGACTTTCGGTCATTACACTAATGAAAGCTTAACCACAGAGGCTAAGAACACTTACAATGGTCCTTAGCATGAAAATTAACTTGAGAAAAGCTTCCAAGATAACCAAGATGCTCCAGAGAATGTTTGAAAGCTCCAAAGCTTGAGAAACTTTGAGAGTAAAGAAAGATTGAACTTGCAAGTGAGAATGCTGCCCAAACTTAACCTATTTATACTACTAGAGGCCATCACCAGATCATTACAGGTGTTAGGGTTGTTCTCTGATCATTAGAGGTGTCCCAAGTGGTTTTTAAAACCAGCAAATAGTCCATAGTTTCGAGTTAAGGCATGCAAAGGTGAAGGAAATGGCAGAACCTGCACCTGTGCATGTTTGCTGCCCAGATCAAGCCGTCGCGTCGTGCGACGGCAGAGTGGGTGAGCTGTGGCGCGACGCCACCATAGAGGCAACCAGCAAATCAAGTTTCAAAAGTGAAAGTTTCACCCCCTGGACCTTTTAGAACGTAAAAACTTTCATTTCAAGCATGTTTAACCCACAAAGTTTATATTTTGATGATCCTTAGAATATAACCAAACATCGTTAGGTCCGGTTTTGTTAAACGATAACCGAAAACATTAGTTTTGCCTTGTTGACGCCTTTAACCCTTTAATTACGAAAGTTAACGTATTTAATATCAAACGATATCGAAACCTCGTGATTTTTTGTCACTTGATCTTGGAAGTATAATTAATCGTTACAAAGTCTTGGGTCCGCTAAAAGGTCACTCAAAGGTAGTAATTAAACATTTTGACACATTTAAACCTTGCGTCTTGTAAACTTTCACTCCCTTTCACGTACGGCTTCATACGTTTCACAATTTATTCGATTGTCGAATTTAGTCTTTCGAAATTAACATATTTAAAGTTCATGACACGTGTCCTTATTATATTGGACATGATTTTTGCGAGGTGTTACATCCTCACCCCCTTAAAAGAAATCTTGACCTCGAGATTTACTGATATAAATTAGGGTATTTCTGTTTCATCGTGGATTCAACCTCCCATGTGTATTCTGGGCCTCTACGGGCATCCCATTTTACCTTCACAATCAGTACATTCTTTCTTCAAAGCTTCTTAACCTGTCGATCCTCGATCGACAAAGGTTTTTCAATGAACTTCAAGCTTTCGTCAATCTGCATGTCCTTATGCGACATTGCTAGCGACTCATCGGCTAGAGATTTCTTTAAATTGCAGATGTGGAATACATTATGTATGCCACTAAGTTCTTCATGTAGATTCAGCTTGTAAGCTACAGTTCCTACACATTCGATGATCTCGAATGGTCCTATGTACCCTGGGCTCAGCTTGCCCTTTTTACCAAAACGCATTACCCCTTTCCAGGGTGATACTTTAAGCAGTACCTTATCACCTACCTCGAATTTCAGAGGTTTACGCCTTTTATCCGTGAAGCTTTTCTGCCTATCCCAGGCAGCCTTGAGACGATCACATATTTAAACAATCTTGTCCGTCGTCTCCAGGACTATATCAGGTCCTGACAGTTGGGTTTCTCCGACTTCTGCCCAACATACTGGCATTCTGCACTTCCTTCCATACAAGGCCTCAAAAGGCGCGGCTTGGATACTCGAATGATAGCTATTATTGTACGAAAATTCAATCAAAGGAAGATGGTCATCCCAACTTCCTCCTAAGTCAATAACACAAGCCCTGAGCATATCTTCAAGTGTTTGAATCGTGCGCTCGCTTTGCCCATCCGTCTGAGGATGATAAGCAGTGCTGAAATTTAGACGAGTGCCTAGAGATTGCTGAAAGCTTTTCCAAAAATGAGATGTGTATCTAGTATCCCTATCAGAGATAATAGATACTGGCACTCCGTGGAGAGACACTATCTCATCCACATACAGCTGAGCTAGCTTTTCAGAGTTGTGCGTTTCTTTAATATGTAAGAAGTGAGCTGACTTGGTCAGCCTGTCAACTATAACCCATATCGTATCATTCCCGCATTTCGTCTTTGGTAATTTGGTGATAAAATCCATATTCACCATTTCCCACTTCCAAGTGGGAAGTTAAGGATGTTGCAGCAAACCTGACGGCTTTTGATGCTCGGCTTTAACCTGTGCGCATGTCAGACACTTCGCCACATAGGTGGCTATAGATTTCTTCAGACCTATCCACCAATAATTTACCTTCAGATCCTGGTACATCTTGTCACTCCCTGGATGAACTGAATATTTTGAACTATGAGCTTCTTGAAGGATCACATCTCTAAGTCCTCCATGGATTGGAACCTAGATTCGGCCATTTAATCTAAGAATTCCATCCTTGCCATAAGACAACTGATCAGCAGTCATTCCTAACTTCTCATTTGGATAGTTAGCTTCTAAAATAGCTTCTTTCTGAGTGGCTAACATCCTTTCGTTTAAGTTGTTCTTTAGTTCAATACTCTTAGCATTGATCCTAATAGGTTTGATCCTTTCCTTTCTACTTAATGCGTCAGCAACAACATTTGCTTTACTCGGGTGGTAACGGATTTCACAATCATAGTAGTTCAATGTTTCCATCCAACGACATTGCCTCATATTTAGATCTTTCTGGTTAAACAGATGCTGAAGGCTCTTGTGATCTAAATAGATCACACACGTGGTTCCATAAAGGTAATGCCTCCAAAGCTTGAGTGCAAACACAACGACACCCAATTCCAAATCATGGGTGGTGTATTTCTTTTCGTGCACCTTCAGTTGACGTGGTGCGTAGGCAATGACCTTACCTCTTTGCATAAGCACACAACCCATACGTGTGTGTCATGCGTCACAATAAACCACAAACTCTTCGATCCCTTCCGGCAATGCCAACAAAGGAGCATTGCTTAACTTCTGTTTAAGAATCTCAAAGGATTCTTGTCGCTTGGGTCCCCAATCAAACTTTATATTCTTGCGAGTTAACGTAGTTAGAGGTGCAGCAATCCTAGAAAAGTTTTCAATGAAACGCCTGTAGTATCCTGCTATACCTAAGAAGCTGCGAATCTCGGTGGGAGTCTTAGGTGTTTGCCAATTCAGAATTTCTTCAATTTTAGCGGGATCCACCTGGATACCATGCTCACTTACCACATGTCCAAGAAATTGGACTTCACGAAGCCAGAACTCACATTTAGAAAACGTTGCATAAAGTTTCTCTTGTTACAGGATTTAAAGGATACACCGGAGATGTCTTTTATGATCAGCTTGACTCTTTGAGTAAATAAGTATGTCATCAATAAAGACAATGACAAACTTGTCCAGGTACGGCTTGCAGACGCGATTCATAAGATCCATAAATGTTGCTGGTGCTTTAGTGAGCCAGAAAGGCATCACTAAAAATTCATAGTGACCATACCTTGTTCTGAATGTAGTCTTGTGCACGTCTTCGGTTCTGACCTTCAACTTATGATAACCTGACCTCAGATCAATCTTTGAGAAGTAACTTGCCCCTTGAAGCTGATCGAATAGATCGTCGATCCTGGGTAATGGATATCGATTCTTGATTGTAACTTTATTCAACTCGCGATAATCAACGCATAGACGCATTAATCCATCCTTCTTCTTCACAAAAAGTATAGGTGCTCCCCAAGGAGACGAACTCGGTTGGATAAAACCTTTCTCCAATAAATCATCCAACTGTGCCCTTAATTCTTTCATTTCAGTCGGTGCCAAATGATAAGGAGCTCGTGCGACTGGTGCTGCTCCTGGAATGATATCAATTCTGAATTCCACTTGCCTGTCTGGAGGTAGAACAGGTAGTTCTTCAGGGAATACGTCTGGGTATTCTGAAATAATAGGGATGTCTTCGACCTTGGGCTTTGGCTCATCTATGGTCACCTGTTCCATGTAAATGACACAACCTTTCTTCAAACACTTTGATGCCTTAAGCATAGACACTTGATTAGGCAATCCATATTGCGTATCTCCTTGAATAGTAAGCGATTCACCATAAGGGGTCTTGATAACAACTTGTTTTTGTCACAAAAAATTTGGGCTTGGTTAAGAGATAACCAATCCATGCCTACAACTACATCGAATCCTGGCAATTTCAATGGAAGCAAAGACAGTGGAAAAGAGTGATTCCTAATGGATATAAAGCATCCATCTAAAATTGTTGAAGCAGTCTATAAGGTACCATCGGCTAATTCTACCTCATATTTTATGCTTAGAGTTTTAACTGCTAGATTTAACAATTTACAAAATTTGTTGTCTACGAAAGATTTATCTGCACCAGAATCAAACAGAACTCTAGCATAAAAATCATTGATGAGGAATGTACCTGTTATAACATTGTCATTCTGTACTGTCTCCTTGGCATTCATTTGGAAAACTCATGCATTAGTCTTTTTAGCCTCATCAGGCTTCTTTGCGAACTTCGGGTAGTTGGTCTTGATATACCCTTTCTCGTTACAATTGTAACAAGTTGCATTCTTCAATTCTTTGCACTCTAAGGTTTTATGACCCTTGGTTTTATAAATCCCGCAAAGTTTAGCATACGGGTCAATCGTGCATTTTCCTGAATGAATTTTTCTGCAATTCTTGAACACGGGTCTGTCACCTGATTGACTTGGGTTTTTCTTATACTCAGAACCCTTTTTAGACCCAAAATCACCTTTCTTTTTCTTATCAAAACGCCTCGAATTATCTTCTTCTCTCTTTATTTTCCCATCATCAGTATTTCTTACAGGCCTACTCCTGATGATATCCAAAGTTATAGACAGAGACAAATCTACAGCTGACCGGTATGTTGCAGGCCTTGAAGCCTTCACATGACCTTTCACTTCTGGAGCCAATCCACCAATAAAGCGTGCAATACGCTTTGGCTCCGGCGTAACCAAATAAGATACCATTCGGGACATAGAGTTGAAGTTGGTGACATAAGATGGACAATCTAAATTTTTCATAATCAGAGTTAGAAAATCAACCTCGACTTTCTCTATTTCATGTTGTGGGCAAAAATTATCTCCTATCAGATCAACAAACCTATCCCAAGACATACTGTAGAGTGGAATTTTCCCTGAGGCCTGTAGCAGTGCCTTCCACCAAACTAACGCTTCTCCTTTGAAGGATTGAGAAACGAACTTTACAATATCCCGTTCAGCACACCCACTGATGTCAACCACCGTTTCCATTTCTTCTAACCATTTCATACAGTCGATAGCACCTTTTTCACCAGTGAAGTTTCTTGGTTTGCATGAGACAAAATACTTGTAGGAACAAGTTTTAAGACATGGTTCCTGATCATATACAATCTGTTTGGATGGTTGACTTTCCCGATTCGACGAATAATGAGAATCGTCCTTGGTTGACTCATGTGTTTTTGAAGGGGGCTTATTGTGAGCCACAGATTGAGTCTTTGTGCGGGTATTACTTGGTTCTTTGAACTGTCTGTCAATGGCTCTAGTGACAGCATTATCTATCATTGCTTGCAGATCCATAGCATGTACGTTTACTCTGGTGTTATCATTTCTTTCCCTGGGATGACAATTAACCTCGTCTGATTCAGCCATGCTGAAGCTTGATTGCTATAAAACAATTGACAATAGTTTGTTCAGAGGTTTATTATGGAATCATCATTTTTGATAATTCATTAACCAAGGTAATATAGATCATAATGGTTAATTTGATAATTTTTGATTTATTTTAATTTTTCATTATAATTAATCTCAGTTATAAATTATTAAGGATATTTTGGTGGCACAAAAGGCCTAGTTATTAGGAAAGCTTTAATTTATAAGCCATGATCTTATAAGATCGAGGCATTAAAGCTCGAATATAGTTCATCACCTTTTCTGACAGGGAGTTATAGACTACGACTGTCATTTGTCTTATCGGACAATAGGTATGGCCCGTAGGCACTTTATCACTAATGGATGTTTATAGTGTGATCATCGTATTGATGATATAAGCCATGATTTCTAGATCATTTGGCTAAATAAGGAATTGAAAGAATCTGATGCAAGGAAAACTAGTGTGATTTTCTCGAATCACATTTGTCAAGAGTGCTAACATGTTCTTAGGTGTTAACAAGGATTTGAATCTCAAAAAGGTTTTACCATCATGGCCATGTCAAAAATGACATATGGGCTAGGTTATACCTTTAATGTTTTTCTTTTAATATATAATGGCAGATCAATTGTAAATTGAAATGATATATGATTTGTTTTATATTGTACTTGCATATATATATAATGACAAACAAGAATTTAAAATGAAACATAAATTGTCTTAAGAAGTATAATAGTTACCCTAAATGGGACTTTTAATAAATAACTTGCCCACGCAGGGGCTAAAAGAAAAGACAAGTCCACGCAGGGACCAAGTACATAAATGAAATATCCTCGTAGGGACTTAATTGAAAGTAAAATTTCAATACAATAAATAAGGATTTCTAGTAATCCCTCTTCTTCTTCCCCTTTATGAGGTTTTCCAACCCTTTTAGAAGATCGCGATGACTTCTACGCTCTTCGGCTACTTGTTGTTCCACCTCATGCAACCTATGAAGAATTTCTTGCTGTTACGGTGGTTGCTAGATTTGAGGTTGAGGTGGTTGCTGCTGCTGTGGTTGAGGAGGTGGTGGGTATTGATACCCATATGCAGGGTACCCAGTTGGGTACGCAGGTGGAAATGGCGAGGGGTAGAGAGCATTGAATTTTGTTGCTTCAATGTACGGGTCAATGGCAGGTGCATTGTTGTAGTTATAACCCGAGTAACCTTGCGGCTTAAACGAGTTGTACCCAGCTGTACCTGGGTAAGAGGGGATTGGGTTTTCGTAACCCATGGGTGGTGCAGGTGCGACTGGTGCAGAGTCGACTTTAGAAAAAGCATGTGAAGGCCCACCCATTTGCAGGTCTTCGTGGAGCGGTGGGTGGTTGCTGGAGTGTTGAGGGGTACTAAAATGAAATTCCCCTCCTCGCACGGACATCCGTGCACTTCTTCTTCGCCTCAATGGTTCTGGCGGTGGTGGCTGCTCTGGCGCTGGTGGTGGCGGTGGTGTTACCGCCTCAAAGTGTCCTCAGAAGGGACCCGATGTTGTGGAGGTGGGTTATGAGGGGGAGTAAACTCCCAGTTATAAGTACTCCATCTGATGGCCCATGGGTCGGGGCCTCTAAATGGCGAACCATGAAAAGATGATCCGTCAGAAATCTCAATGGGATGCGTCGGAAAAGATGATACCAACCTGTCACACCGCGATATTTCCACGTATTACCGGTGGGCCCGGTGGGGAGTATTGTGACGTAGTTGATATCATCATAGTCAAAAGTATACAGTTCAATGCACAGCGGAAGTCTTGGAAGTAAAATATTAATACAAACCGAAATATAATGTATAATAAAATATTATACAAACGGTTGTGATTGGATCCACAGGCAGATCTGGGTCTTCGTCCATCTCCATATCCTGGGCTTCAGGAAAGTGGTCTTCTGGTCCCAATGGGTTATGGCCCATTGGTTCTTCATTCAGGTTCTCCGGGTTGAACCGACTTTGAAAGTATAGGGTCGGGTCCTGGAAGGCACGGTGTGAACCCGATCGTTGCAAAGGAATGTAAGAATGGTGAGAGTCGTTGGGCTCGTTTTCCGATTGTGGCCCATAGGAGTTTTGATAAGACGGTGAGGAGCTGAGTGAGACAGAGCGTCTCGCAGGCTCGATGTATGTCCTCCAGTTTTCGTGAGGACTTGATCCGTATGAAGCGGATGGTGTACGCCGGTGTGATTGTCCGGCTTTATGGTCGTTCCTAGTAATTGGAGCTTTTCCTCCTCGGCCTCTCATCCTTGGCGGCATTTTTTCTTTTGATCCTGTCAAAACAAAATAAACAACAAAAGACCAAAAACAATTAAAATTAGGATTAATCCTAGGTCGTTTGTCTAGGAATGTGCAACTGTGTCATTGAGATAAAACACGAAAGACTAGTGTTTAATTCCCTCAATGTTGGCTCTGATACCAACCTGTCACACCACGATATTTCTACGTATTACCGGTGGGCCCGGTGGGGAGTATTGTGACGTAGTTGATATCATCATAGTCAAAAGTATACAGTTCAATGCACAGCAGAAGTCTTGGAAGTAAAATATTAATACAAACCGAAATATAAAGTATAATAAAATATTATACAAACGGTTGTGATTGGATCCACAGGAGGATCTTATAAAACATAATATAAGGTATTGTTCAACAGACTTAAACGTTTAGAATTCACAAGATTCTTTATTAACGCCCCGAAGCTTCCAGCCATTCATGGTAAGTACCTGTCATTTAATCTTTTGAAAAATACGTTAGTTTTCACTGGTAAATACAATTAATCGACTCTTTTGAAAATGTTTAAGAAAATAATTTTAATGCAGAAGGCACAAATATTTTATAACTTGGGACAATTATATTAATAACAATCTTGTATCAGATTTACATGTTTGTCCAACATTTAGGGCTGGTATTAATAAACCGAACAAGATTAAACAACACACCACAAGTATAAACTCACGGCGGGTTACCCCAGCAAATGAGTATATCTTTTATATATGCAACGGACAGGTGTTATGCCAACACCTCGTGCTTAAGTCGTGGCCATTTATAATTCTTAAATGAGCCAAGGATATCTAGGACACGGTCGTTAATTCCCAATGTTATATGTTATCAAGCAATACTGGTTTAAACGGGATTATACAATTTAACCATTTTCGATTAAAAGGTTTCTACACCCTACTAAACGGTAATAGTTTACCGTATCCCAAACACGTATAAGGGAAAATAAGTTAAAAGTATTTACCTGAGCTAAAATATAATTTATTCTCAGTCGTATAATCGAATCAGCAATTGCAAGTACTTCTACTGGGCCTCTAAATCTGGAATGAAGGTTATATTAACCTATGAGATTACTAACGGGTCTTATTTTAGTTATAAACTTAGACCGGTTAGTTTAAGAAAAGGTTACGACACAAAACGCTAGATTAAGCGATGACCGGATTGGAATGTGTTTTAGACCCAACAAGTATGAAGA
Organism: Helianthus tuberosus; assembly: GCA_030545235.1. Lineage (NCBI taxonomy): Eukaryota > Viridiplantae > Streptophyta > Magnoliopsida > Asterales > Asteraceae > Helianthus > Helianthus tuberosus. The sequence goes on along the minus strand of CM060409.1, from coordinate 7,965,033 downwards.
CTTGTATAATTTGGATAAACTAAATACGTTCTGGATTTTGAGGCAAGAATGATAACGTTTGACCCGTTTCGGCTAATTTACATAAACTAGTTACATAAACCGTACCGAACGCGTATATGCTTAACGGGCAACCGGATGAGTCATGTACAAGTTCTGCAACTTAATATGCTTTAAATATAACATGATATCAGTAGGATATCTACAATTATGCACAAAATGAATTTAAAACCAAATTAAGTCCCGTAAGGGTATTTTGGTCATTTTAAAGTTTATAAAAGAGGTCTAAACAATAACTGAGGTTTTGGTCTAAATTAATTAGTAAAAATATTTATTTTATCAAGTTACATCAGTAAGATATCATACATATGTGAGATTTATCATTTACGGCCAAACTATGCACCGAAGGGGCATTTTGGTCATTTCACATATGCTTTTAAGGTCAAATTTGGAAATCTGAGTTCAAGACTTATACTTACTGTTATAGTATAAAAATTTATTTATAAGATTAGTAGGTAATAAGTCTTAGGCGTTAAATATGGTTTTGAACCATACTATGCGCCTAATAAGCGTAAAAGTCGGTAATTGACGGTATTCAAGATGTTTATAAAATTCTGAAGTTTTGATCAGTTCCTAATACTTAAAATATTTTATTTAACATATGATATCAGTAGGAAAATGTTTGGTATGCAAATCATATGTCAAACTCATTTTTTTTAACAAAAAGGGTATTACCGTCATTTACCGAATTTATGCTAGAACTCTATGTTATGGTCAGTATAAAATTTAACAAAAATTTCCAAAAATCCCTAAATATTATATCATAACAGTGGGTAGCAAGTTTGGTTCCAAAAATTGGGTTTAAATATGATTTATGCTGAAAATGCCATTTAATTAATAAAAAGCTTTCGTTTTACGATATCATGCATAACTTTCATTTTAGACCAGAAACTGATGTCAAATTTTTAGGACATACTTATATATCAGTAATAAAGGTTTTTGTCCTCTCATATTTTCAAAAATCTCGTTTTTATAACATAACGGCAAAATGGTCAACTTTTAAGCATTTAACGGAAACATGTAAATGATTCAGATTTCTAAGGGACCATGTAGTATAACCTCAGAGGGTTATACTTACACATAATATGGTCCTAAAGGAATCCTAAGGCATATCTAAACTAAGCTAAATCGGCTCAGAACCGAAAGTCGCAAAAGCCTACTTTTGCGACTTTCGGTTGCGAACCGAGACTAACACTCAGAATTGTCGGGTTGAACATGCCTAAACATGTTCTTATATTATTAACCAAGTCGTTTAAGTGATAAAATGTATTTCATAGATTCTACATTATTAGTTATTATTTATTTTTAAAAAACTGACTCGTTTGACTTTTCTGTTAAGTAGTTTGACCCGACAATTGACTGAGATAACGTGATAATTTGAAGGTGCCCTTTTAAGGGTTTATCATCTACATAATTTCCAACACATAGCCACTTTCAATTTGAATAATGGCTGGACCGTTAGTAATTAATCACAAAGTTAAAGCGTAATTATGATATCTTTGACTTTCGATGATTACACTAATGAAAGTTTAACTAAATAGGCTAAGAACACTTACAATGGTCCTTAGCAAGAAAATTAACTTGAGAAAAGCTTCCTAGATAACCAGGATGCTCCAGAGAATGTTTGAAAGCTCCAAAGCTTGAGAAACTTTGAGAGTAAAGAAAGATAGAACTTACAAGTGAGAATGCTACCCAAACATAACCTATTTATACTACTAGAGGCCATCACCAGATCATTACAGGTGTTAGGGTTGTTCTCTGATCATTACAGGTGTCTCAAGTGGTTTTTAAAACCAGCAAATAGTCCATAGTTTCGAGTTAAGGCATGTAAAGGTGAAGGAAATGGCAGAACGTGCACCTGTGCATGGTTGCTGTCCAGATCAAGCCGTCGTGTCGCGCGACGGCAGAGAGGGTGAGCTCTGGCGCGACGCCACCATAGAGGCAACTAGCAAATCAAGTTTCAAAAGTGACAGTTTCACCCCTGGACCTTTTAGAACTTAAAAACTTTCGTTTCAAGCACATTTAACCCACAAAGTTTATATTTTGATGATCCTTAGAATATAACCAAACATTGTTAGGTCCGTTTTTGTTAAACGATAACCGAAAACATTAGTTTTGCCTCGTTGACGCCTTTAACCCTTTAATTACGAAAGTTAACGTATTTAATATCAAACGATATCGAACCTCGTGAATTTTTTGTCACTTGATCTTGGAAGTATAATTAATCGTTACAAAGTCTCGGGTTCGTTAAAAGGTCACTCAGAGGTAGTAATTAAACATGTTGACACATTTAAAACTTGCGTCTTGTAAACTTTCACTCCCTTTCACGTACGGCTTCATACGTTTCACAATTTATTCGATTGTCAACTTTAGTCTTTCGAAATTAACATGTTTAAAGTTCATGACACGTGTCTTTATTATATTGGACATGATTTTTGCGAGGTGTTACAATAAGCCATATCCCATTTTAGTTAATAAACTTAAAGCATTGAAAAAATATCAATAGATATGAGTATCAGACACAACCCTTTTACTCTATATATATCTCAGGTGCCAAACGAGGTTTTGAGTAAGGATCAAGTTGTGAAAGGGTTAAATGAGTCATAAATGAGTGATAGTTAGGCTAAACTTATAAACTATAGTTTTTATGTTAGCTGTTCAAATGAGTTGTCAAGTTATAATCAAGTTCATTTCCAACAAACCTAACATAACCCGCATGTTAAATGAGTTAAAATTGACCAACAGACAACTCCTTTCCCGAAAAACAAAACTGTAATTAAAATATATGTGTGCTCTTAGATTTCCATCGGTACATGATTAAGGATGTGTATTTGTATGTCTATATGTTAAATGTTTGTTTATAATAGAATATATTGGTTTTTGGTCCTTCATTTTTCTTTACCAATGTTTAAGTATTTTGTTTTTGTTAAATATTTCATTTGAGTTAATATTGATGTGTAATTCATGTCGTAGAAAAATATGAACTTATTAATCTTTGTAGTTTTTTTAAAAGATGATAATATACAAAGGAAATTAATTAATACATATACACGGGTTTAAAGATAAAAAATATAAAACCTAATAACGTATGCGCAATTTTTTTTTTTTTTTTTTTTTTTTTGCAATTTGCTCATATATATGATTGTGATAGATGTTATATTTACTTTTTCTAAACAAATATCACAAATATATGATAACCATACCATATTTAAACACAACTAAAGTCTTTTGAAACCCATTTCCTTAACTACAGGATTTTACTTGTCTTTCCAAATTATTAGGCGTGTTTTTAAAAATTGTAACTCACGAAACACTTCTTATAAATATGTCTAATCGTTTTTAATTAGTGATCAATTATTAAATAATTATGCACTCATCTTACTCTCATATCTATTGTGGAGTTGCTAAGCCACTGCGGATCCACGTTCGCTTGGTGCTGCTACATTTTTATTGCATTGGTTGGCTTTGTTTTAATTATATTTATGGTATACATAACTTTTACATATTATTGTATCTTTTTATAAGCATATTTTTATTTTTCTCACATATAAAAACCATAATATTAGAGTGATTTTTTATGAAATTGTACTCATTATTTATTAACATTTAGAAGAGGTCACGACCAGAAGTAAAATTCTATGGCTTCCTACCTCTATTACCCCTCAAGTTGTATGAAAATTATTTAATTATGTAAATTTGTGCATACATTATTAAATTATAAAAATTTTATCCTTAAACTCGTGTAATACCCAATTTTATAAGATAGTCTTCAAACCCGTGTAATTCACAACAAAATTTTAAATAAAACTTATATCGAACGTAGATTAAAATAAATATGTTACAACACTATACTCAAAATTTTGGTAACATATAATATTTTAAAGTTATAAAAAATAAAATAGGTTAAAAGTTTATTAAAATAATAAAATAAAAAAACAAAAACCTAAAGACACCATGTGTATACTCTACTGTTTCAAGGGATTGAAATTTAATAATTGCCAAATTCTAAGAAAAAGTTGAAATAATGAATAAAATTAATAAATAACAATTGTTTAGATTTAAATGATAATAAGTTAGGAGAAACTATAAAAAGACTTTTAAGAATGAGATATTGCAAAAGGAAAGCCTCAGGATTATTATTATTTTATATATAATAAAGTGAAAATTTAGGACAGAATGATTGTACAGATAAAGATGATCTTGAAAATTTAAAATATAAAAATCAAAACAAAATAATATAAAAATTAATCAGAATTTTTTATTAAAATTTGATTATTATAGTTATAAGATTGAGAAAAAGTAAGAAAAATTCACATGTGGCATTTCGTGGGTCTTTTATTAATATATATTAGATTAGATTTGAGATAACACTTATATCATGTTGTTACATGTATTCTTTATCTGGTATATCATTCAAATTAAAAAAAAAGTTAGATTTGACGTTTAAATGAATAGAAATAGTTAGATGCAATTTTTAGTCCCGTCGCAACGCGCGGGTTACCCACTAGTACGGTGAAAAATAAAAGTTTACACTAAAAGACGAAATAGACTAAAAGGCCAAAAAAAAAAAACTCATTATTTCTCTTCTCTTCTTTTATATATAGACAATACTTTGATTTTTTAACTTATACAAGCAACATTTTTGATAGTACACTGATAAATGTATGCGATTACCATCAATTTTACATAGGGTAATGATAGTGTAAAAAGGGCCTAAAGTGTGAGAAGTGTTTTATAACACTATATATAATACTATATAACACCATATAAACACCGTATAACAATATGTAACACCATATAATACCATATAACACTATGTAACACTATATATCATTATATAACAAATATAACACTATACATCTATCATAGACATGCTATCCGACAACCTATAGTGTTATATTTGTTATATAATGATATATAGTGTTACATAGTGTTAAATGGTATTATATGGTGTTACATATTGTTATACGGTGTTTATATGGTGTTATATAGTATTATATATAGTGTTATAATACACTTCTCACACTTTGAGCACTTTTTACAGGATCCTCTACCCACTCCAGATAATGTAAAGCTATTACCAACGTAAATTTTAAAAGTAAGCAATATTACTATTGCATGCAGGCCATTTATAATAACATGCATATGATATAAAACCATTTGAAGTTGCCATAGCAGCGCGGTGGTTCAATCTCATCCGGATGACACTGCAAGAAACTGGCACCTTTAGCGGCGCTAGTTGTCGCCGCTATTGCCCTGTTTTTTCGCCACTATTTGCTTTTACCGGCGACGTGTGGCCGCAAAAGGGTCATCGGTATTGATTGGCCGCTAATGATCATCATTTCATCGCTAATACAAGGCGTCGCCGCTAATGTTTCTACCGGAGAATTGCCGGAAAGCTCGTCTGAGACCTGCAAATCTTCATAAACTCAAACAACAACACATTTTACATAAATTTTTCATTCAAATCTCATATATCATAAACTCAAACAAAGCATAAAGACAAATTCCTCTCCGTATTATCATTCAAATCTTATACACCCATAAACTCAAACAAATCCTTTTACATAAAATTACATTACACATTTTCTGCATAAAACTAAAAAACAAGTCGGAGCATGACAGAGAAGGTGCTCAGGTGACGAAGAAGATGGTCATTTACGGTGGTGGTTGACGGTTGCGATGTAGGTGATGCTCCGGTGAAGATGCAGGTGCTCCGACGATGGTCCGGTGAAGATGCAGGTGCTCCGGCGATGCTCCGGCGATCCTCTGATGAAGATGCAGCGATGCTCCGGTGAAGATGAAGGTGTTTCGGTGAAGATGAAGGTGTGTTTGTTTGAGGAGAATGAAAAAGTTTTGAATATGAAGTGTGTGTTTGTTTGGGAAGAATACCGGCCATTTGATCATGTATTCATCAAGGGCCAAGATTGAATCCTGATTGTAGCACACGGATCGGTCTATTACCGGCGACATCAATAGCGGCGACATCGTGCAATAGCGGCGACGCCGTGCAATAGCGGCGACAGTTGATGCCGTCGCCGCTATTGCACGGCGTCGCCGCTATTGCTATCACCGGTAATGCTGGATATTTCTTGTAGTGTGAGGGCTTTGGCCCGGGGTTAAACCCGGGTTCGAGTCTGAGGGTCACCCGAGTTTTCTATTACAGTGCATTTATTCTAGAGAGTCTCGGCTCTTGTGAAGGGTGCAACGAATGTCAAGTGGCAAGCGGCTGAAAATTTTCTCGGAGAGCGTCAGGGCTAAACTCTGATGCCAGTTGGGGCACGATTAAGACACTCACGTCTGACCGGAGTAGGGCTATACTGGACCCATCATTAGTGGTGGGGCGCGGGTACTGCCGGTTGTTGTGGAAACTTGCCGTTCAAAAATAAAAAAAATAAAACCACTTAAATGTATATAAAGGAGTCATATATTTTATGGTAAACAATTACTTTTAAACTTTTAGACTTATGCATGGGCAGTTTGGGTTAGTTTTGGCTTAAAACTACTATCATTTAAGCGTCTATATAGGAGTCATATATTTTAAAAGTAAGTAATTACTTTTAGCTTTTTTAGGGATGTGTATGAGCCAGTTTGGATTAATTTTGGCTTAAAACTACAACCATGACCATATTTACTTTCAATTAACTAGAAAATGATAACCGTATGATTCCCCTTAAGTCGGTTTAGGTTTATTAATTTTGCATGTTGGTTTGGTTTGGTTATTATGGGTTGATTAACCATGTATTTGTCTTGAACTAAAACATTTAATCTAATTCTAATAAAGGATTCCATGGAATCGCAAATGGCATTCTCTCTTTCATTTAGTAATAATATTAATTAAATATAATAATTAGTTTACAATAATTCTAATAGGTATCTAATATTATAATTAATACATTTTTTGTTGAATATGTTTTATGAATTATTATATTAATTAATTTATTAATAATATTATTAATATATTATATTAATATCTAATATTATTCTCGTTATTTTAATATATTGTATTACATATATATATATATATATATATATATATATATATAGAGCTAAGATTAAATAAAAAGTTCATTTTGCATATGTAGGATGAGAATGAATCTTAACCATTTATTTTTCAAATCAATAGTTAAGAAAAAAAATGTAGGAAAAAAGAGGAGTGTAAGGATATCTTGGGAAAAAATCATATTTATTGAATTTCTTTCTCCACATGCAAGACACGTGCATATTCCACCCCTATTTTTTAAACGTTCATAACTTTTTTATATGACATTATTTGTTTCATAAAAATTTCACTATAAAATTGAACGTCTTTTTATCTTTAATTTGAGTAACATATTGCTATATAAAATATGACGATTAAAAAATAACACAAAAATGTGTTGTATTTCTATGTTGTATAACATTTTTTTATGTTGTATTTTTGTACTATACGTTTGTGCTAGATTTTTTTGTACTATATTTTTTGTGCTAATTTATTTGGTGCTATATTTTTTTTTGTACGATGTTTTTTTGTGCTATGTTTTTTTTGTACTGGATTTTTGTGTTATATTTTTTGTAAAGGATTTTTTTGTTGTATTTTTTAAAAAACAAAAGGAGTGGCACATGTCATTTTCACACTCATATTTATAAGGAACAAAATGCTCTTCCTTCATACTTATAAGGAGTTGCACATGTCATCGTTACAATCCTTCTTAGGTTACTTAGGCAAAATCCACTTTTTAGTGGTTCCTTCCCCTATATATATATATATATATACTAGGTTATCACCCGGAATTGCTTTCCGGGCTCGAGAAACTTACTTTTGTTAAAAACTATTTTGATTAATGCACAATTAAAATCATACATTTTGTATGACATATGAATGTCTTCGATATAAGAAGAGTTATAAAGTCTTCGCTACAACTGCTTCATGAGGTATTTATATTAATTATTAATGGTTAATATATATAAAAAAAATACAAACAAATTGACATATTACTCATAAGTATATAAATAAAGTAAATATACCCATATAGACATGACCCACGCAATCCGTGAATTTAAAAGAGTTGTAAACAGATTGGGGTGTTGAACTTTTAAAAATTCTAAATATAGATCCTTTACATGAAGTCCAAAAGTTATGTCAACCATCCTAGGTGGATCCATAAACTCCACCAGATACCTATTGTTGTGGTCAAAAATCACTCAATGATAATGCAACCAACTCTGATTTTGTGAGGTATGATGCTTGGATAAATGATTAAATGTTTGAACAACAAATATGTAAAATGAGTGATGAACACAAGGATTTATACGAGGAAAAAGCCCTTAATCAACGAATGATCTCCGGAAAAAAAAAAACCTCGGGTGATGGAAACTACCGATCACCAACTATATTGCACTAAAAATGTTTACAACTCGGGATGATATCAAGCTTGGTACAAGGATCACTAGTGTGCAGAAGTGTGTAATTGCAGAGAGTTTTCGAGAGTTCGAGTGTTGTGCAGTTGTGTTGCTAATTGTTACTAAATCAAGCTTGTATCCCCATTGAAAAATAGAAATTACTATCCTAACTAACTATCCGCAAAAGGTGCTAGTCCCCTACGATCACCATAACGGTCAAAGAGTTTAAGCACGTGCAGAATCACCAAGCATATTCCCCTAGAATCTCGGCTGGACCAAGTCCTATTCGAATACACCTGCAAAACAAGTTCAAAACTGATGGAAATAACTGTTAGTATTAGAATAATAATGAGGATCCTGGATCCTTAGTCCTGCAACATCTTCTGAGGATCCTTAATTCAAACTGAACTGAGGATCCGTGATCCAAGCTGCGTTTTAGGATCCGTGATCCATAAGCTGTGAAATTCTATCCCTAACAATTGCCCCAAAACATGACTAGTTGATATCCAATTTGATAGTCATGTTTCAAATTTATTCGGACTAGCCATTACTAGTTGATATAGCGATGCTGATGTTAGCGATAAGACCTCCTGCAACAATCATCATGATAAATAGGGTTAGAGATAAGGATGAAAATTGCATTTAAATTCGAGACCCTTGCCCTTTAAATCCTCATTCGAAGATTTTATCAGGTATCTCATCTTTCCTTCTCTCTAAACTTTCTTCTTTCCGGTGCTCTGTTTTTTCGTTTAATCCATGAAAAAGATGAATCTCTGATCCTCCCCTGCTAAGGATCCCAAAAAAGAGAGCCCTCCGAAGAGTCAGGGCATAACTATAAATCCTTCATCGAAACTCTGTCGCTTTACCGATCCTGATATTGATCGGTTACGTCATTGCTTCCCTGAAGGAACCATCTTCAGGCCCTTTGACTCTTCCATGTAGAGTGATTGTGTTTCTGATATCTGGATCACTCCTGGCAACCCCTTTTCTGATAGGGTTCACTTATCCCTTCCCTGCTTTAACACATGAATTCTTCACACTCACTGGTTTGTGCTATGTACTGGCCAAGCCAATGATGTGGAGAGTCCTTTACACACTTGAAAATATCATCGAACAACAATGGATTGATATAGGCTTATCTGAGTTGAGCCAGTTATATAACCTTGTTAGCCACGGTTCTCATCATTTTCTCTTCAAACACAAACCCGGTCAAGCACACCCAATTTTGAAAACCACTAAGAATGATCCCCAATGGAAGAATAAGTTCATCTTTGTGAGAAAGGACTCCATCCCAAATGGAAATCACCTTCCTAAAAAGTGGATCACCCAGGGTATGATATGGGATCCTTGGACCTGGACCACGGTAGGGTTCTTTTTATCTGCTAAGGAAAACTGATCCTTCTTTTTGTTTTTGTTGTACAACTATCCCACTCTCTCACATTCAAGAATCTCAAGTCACAAAAGAGAAGATTGCTGCTTTCTGGAAGCTTGACCCTACCATTAGAACATTTCAAGCCAAAACGAAGGATTCTCAAGAAATTTCCTCCGGTTCCTACACAATCTCAAGTAAGTATCCATATCTAAGTGTAATTAAATGTTTAAATGAGTATAGGGTATGAATACTTATCTGTGTTTTGTACATGTAGGTGTTGGTAAATCTTCAAAGTCTGCCTCCAGGTTTAGCGTGAGTGACTTCCAGGAATATGCATCCTCCCGTTCCATCAAGAAAGAGCTGGCTGTCAGCCCAAGCATCCCGGATCCTAAGGGCATGAGCACTAAGGGCAAGGGTGCCAAGAAGAGAAAGACTGCTGACCCCTCCGAAGGCCTCCCTCTCATACAACATCAGTTCCTTGAATACGCTTCTGAGGTAAGGATAATATATCCTGAAATTTGTATTCCTTCCCTGAAGATAAAGGATCCTGACTACTGACTTCTTTTGTGCAGAAATTTGCGGAGGTCCAAATGCTCCTTGATCAACATGTGGCCGAAGCCGAGCAGTAAAAGTTGGACTTCTAACAGATCTTCCTTGCTAAGGACACAAAGATTTCTTCCCTCGAAAAGGATATCAACATGCTGCAAAAGGAACTGGTCCTGGCTCAGGTCACAGCCCAGAAAGAGATGGCAGAAGTCATGGATGGGGCCAAGCTTTCTGCTACTATTGCCATCTTGAAGATCAAGCTGCAGATGGATAGGGAGGCTGAGGATCCTGCCTTTAACAGGTCTGCATGGGGCTAGGAGGCTTGGAAGCAGAGGCTGGTGGAGCTAGATGATGAAGATGAACTTGAGGAGGAAGCGGCTGGTGAAGCCGGAGGTAGTGGGACGAAGGATCCTGAGGATACAGCAAGTGGTGATGGTGACAAGGTGGAGAAGGCAGCGTAGGTGTAGGCTGCACAAATGGGCAATGATGGACATTTCTAGACGCAGCCGGAGCCCATTTTTTTTTATGACTTGGTGGTTTTATTTGATGGTGTTTTAATTCTGAACATTTATGCTTTGTAATAACTAAACAATAGCTATTAGGGTTAAGGATCAGTGATCCTTGGAACAATAGGTAGGATGATAGTAGGTGGAGGGATCCTCTGTTTGGGGGATGAAGCCACTATTATCCTGCCACCTTTAATTTCCTGCACTCTTTAGAACTTGTTAATATGGACACCCTTTACCTACCCCAGTGGACGGGCTACGTTTTGCTGGTAGATGCTCGGGGTAGGTAATTTTGACAACCTTACGAAGGGTTAACTATGATCAATAAATAAACTTTTAACTTTTGGCTATTTCTTGTGTTGTTTATTTTGTATTCATTTGCTTGTGAATTGTTATTGCATAATTTTAGAATTCATGAGTTATTGATAAAAGTATTAGATGTATAATATCTGTTTATATCAATATGATCAAGGATCAAATATCCTTTAATCAAAAAGTTTGAAAAGTAAAGTGATCTAGGATCATATATTCTGTTGTCAAAGAATATGGGTAGCAATGATGGACCAAGTATAAAGTTGAAGTAAATAAGGATCATACCAGAGAATCCAAGTAGGATCCTATATACTTAGCACTTACAATTGTGACTATCAAAAGATAAAACTTGATAGAAAGTTAGGATCCTGGATCCTTAACTTTTTAGCTTTAGAAACCTGCAAAGGCATATCACATGGGACTAAGCCAATTATCAAAGAAGACATTAGCAACTGGGGACAAGCCCAACAATCTGGGGACAGGCCCAATAAACTGGGGACAAGCCCAACAACTAGGGACAAGCCAAGTAACTGTGGACAAGCCCAAAGGATCTTGTGTAAACTTGAGTATGGCCCAAACTGGCGACTATCCAAACTTAGTGACATGAAGATGCCAAAACCTTAGCTAACATGAAAACGTTAGAAACCTTAGGAACGGATGTATGGTACGTCTACCATTATACTTAGGATCCTAAATACAGCTAGTACAATGAAATTGCCAGCCCCTAAAGCGGGTACTGGTCCCATTGCCTTTAACTGCACTAGGATAATCGTGCGATACTAGCGAAGGTGTTAGAACCTGATTCGTAGAAGGTAGTGGATACCTTAAACTGGGGACAAGCCCAAAACTGGGGATAAACCCAAAAACATAGGAGATTGTATTGGATATTGGATCCTTAGGTAGAAGTCTACCTCTATCTGCAAAACTTAGAACTTGGTAAAAAGGATAAAGGATGCAGGATCCTTCTCCTAGTAAACAAACAAATTAAGGAATTAAAGAAATAATAAGGAAATGATTACCAGAGTAAGGTTGACTTATCCTTTGAGGATCCTGAATCCTTAACCATAATTCTGTCTTAGCTGAGGAACTCCGATCCTTATTATATGAAGTATTTTTAAGATGGATAGCATTCCAAGCCCTTGGTAATAGGTCACCTTCCATGGTTAATAAACGATATGCCCCTTTCCTGCCTCAGCTTCAATCAGATAGGGGCCTTCCCACTTTGGTGCTAACTTGCCATCAGCAGGATTTTGGTATTCTGGAATGCCTTCCTCAACACCATATCACCAACTTGAAATTTTCTGATCCTGACATTCTTGTTATAAGCTCCAGCCATCCTTTGTTGATAGCTAGCCAATCTTATTCTTGCCAAATCCCTGAGATTTTCTATGGTATCTAAATCCTGAACCAAGTTTTCGGCATTTCCTTGAGGATCACGGATGCTTGTTCTTGCAGTAGGGACTACCATCTCCGTAGGGATCACCGATTCACCTCCAAATACTAAAGAATATGGAGTTTAACCAGTAGCATTCTTGGGAGTTGTTCTATCAGCCCATAACACATAAGGTAGCTCTTCTGCCCATTTTCCTTTCCTGGATCCAAGCTTTTTCTTCAAGTTGTTAATGATGATCTTGTTAGATGACTCAGCTTGACCATTAGCTTGTGGGTGGACTGTTGTTGATGTTATCATCTTAATCCCCCAACAGTCGCAAAAATTAGTAGTTCTATTCCCAATAAATTGGGATCCATTATCACAAACAATTTCAGAAGGTATGCCAAATCTAGGAATAATGTTTCTTTTAATAAAGGATATCACTTCCTTTTCCCTGACTTGTGCAAAGGCTTTAGCTTCTATCCATTTGGAAAAGTAATCAGTCATAGCAAGCATAAACACTTTTCCACCTGGTGCCTTGAGAAGTTTGCCAACTTTATCCATTCCCCATCTCATGAATGGCCAGGAAGAGGATATAGGCTGCAAGAGCTCTGCTGGTTGATGAAGGATATTACTATGTCTTTGGCAAGCATCACATTTCTTCGCATAATCCACATCATCCTTCTTTATTGTGGGCCAATAGTATCCTGTTCTAAGGATCCTTGAGAACAGTGCTCTGCCCCTAGTGTGGTTTCCACAATCTCCTTCATGAAAATCCTTGAGCACTTCTTGGATTTCTGGATCCTTGATGTACCTTAGATATGGACCTGCAAGAGATCGCTTATATAACATGTCATTTAGTATGGTAAATTGAGATACCTTGACTTTGAAAGCTCTGGGATTTTCTCAATCAGGAATTTCTCAATGTTGTATATATCTCAGGATTGGAAGGATTCAGTATCCTCAATTTGATTGTGCACCATCGCTAGGTATGATTGTAGAATCCTACACTCTTTCCATAGCTGTATGATCCTCAAAAGCAGGAGTTAAGATATGGATAATTGGTATCTTAATATCCTCTAGAATCTTCAATGATGATCCAAGGTTGGCTAAAGAATCAGCTTCCGCATTTTCTTCCCTGGGTACCTGTGTCAAACTGAAAGAAGCCAAAGAGTCTGCCAATTTCTTGACTATCTCTAGATATTTGATTAGTCTTTCACCTTTAACATCATAAGAACCATTAAAGTGGTTAGTAATTAACAATGAATCTACATGTACCTCAAGATACCTGATCCTCATATGCTTGGCAATTTGCAAACCAGCTATTAAGGCTTCATATTCAGCCTCATTATTAGTAGTTTGAAATTCACAAGCAATTGAGTGGGGTATAATGTCCCCCTGTGGCGATTTTAGTAGTATGCCTAATCCAGTTCCTTTGAAATTAGAGGCTCTATCTGTGAAGAGTATCCAAGGATCCTTAGTCTCTTCAAGCTGTTGAACTTCCAATTCAGCTTCCCTTTGTAGATCACTACTGAAATCAACCACAAAGTCAGCTAAGGCCTGGGATTTAATGGCAGTTCTTGGTTCATATCTGATATCATCAGCACTAAGCTTGACTTCCCACTTTGCCGTCCTTCCTGACATTTCCGGTTTCCTAAGAACATTCTTGATTGGAAAGTTAGTTTTAACAATAATAGCATGGGTTTCAAAATAATGGCGTAATTTAGTAGAAGCCATGATTAAAGAAAGGATAAGTTTTTCTAAATGAGAATACCTGGATTCAGCATCAAGCAAACTTTTACTTACATAATGTATATGATGTTGAGTACCTTCATGATCCTTAACAAGGACTACACTTACTGCCTTAGATGAAACTGCCAAATACAAGGATAATATATCCCCCTTTTCCAGTTTCATTAATGCTGGAGCTGAGGACAGGTAATCCTTAAGGGCCTTGAGAGCATTCTCGTGCTTTTCAGTCCATTCAAATTTTTTGTTCTTTCTCAAGATGTGGTAAAATTCCTTGCATTTTTCTGATGACTTTGAGATGAACCAGTTCAAGGATGTGATCCTTCCTGTCAACCTTTGCACATTCTTAGCATTGGCAGGAGACTTAATGTTCACAATTGCCTTGATTTGCTCTGGACTCGCTTCTATCCCTCTTTTTGTCACCATATAACCTAGGAACTTGCCAACTTTTACACCAAAGTGGCACTTGGAAGGATTCAATTTCATGTTGTATCCATCAAGAATGTTAAATGCTTCCTCCAGATCTTTAAGATGATCCTCAGCTCTTTTAGACTTAACCACCATGTCATCAATATAGACTTCTATTGTATGTCCAATTTGTTCTTTAAACATCATATTAACTAGCCTTTGGTATATAGCACCTGCATTTCTTAGTCCAAAGGGCATAGCAATATAACAATAGATACCAGTAGGGGTCATGAAGGCTGTATCCTCTTGATCAGATGGTTCCATATGAATTTGTTGAAATCCAGATGAAGCATCCATAAAAGTTAACAATTCATGACCTGCTGTAGCATCCACCATGGAATCAATGTGGGGTAATGGGAAAGGATCCTTGGGATATGCCTTATTTAAATCAGTGAAATCGACACATACCCTCCACTTTCCATTTTTATTTTGAACAACAACCACATTGGCTAACCACCTTGGATACTTAACTTCTCTAATCATACCTGCTCTGAGCAGTTTATCTACCTCCTCTTGGATGATGGCATTCCTCTCAGGTGCAAACTTTCTCCTCTTTTTGTGTATGGGTTTGAACGACCTGTCAATGTCAAGTTTATGAGTAAATACCTGTCATGTCCCCATGCTTCCAAGCAAAGGTAGCTTTTCTCCTCTTTAGGAAGGATACTAGATCCTGTTCTATGTTATCGACGATCCCGGATCCTATAAAGACTTTGGATTCAGGATCCGGAGGATCCATCAGGGTATCTTTCACATCTTGTTCTCTTGCCTCTAGGACATCTCTTGGAGGATACTTTAATTGCTATTGCTCCCTAGGTCTTGAGGCTGGCTTTATTGATGAAGTTTAACAATTTTTGGCTTCTTGTTGGTCACTTTCTATCTTCACCACACCCCATGGAGTAGGGAGTTTCACACACTGATGGTATGTAGATGGGACTGCTTTCATGTCATGTATCCATGGCCTGCCAAGGATAACATTGCAACAGGATAAGCAATCTATGACACAAAATTTTTGAAAAGAATTAACTCCCTCTATGTAGATGGGAAGTTTGATATCCTCCAATGTGTTCTTGGTTTCTCCACTGAATCCTACAAGAACTGATGATCTTGGGATAATCTCTGATTCAGGAATGTTCATCTTCTTGAGGACATCAAGTTGAATGATATTCACTGAGCTTCATCCATCTATAAGAATCCTGTGAACAAAATCGTTAGAAATAAACAATGTAATAACAAGACCATCATGATGAGGATCCTGAATATCCACACGGTCATCCTCATCAAAGGATATGACTTTCTCCTGTGTAAGGATTGAGGTTCGAATAGGTCTGTCCCCATTCTCCATCTTTGTCTCCTTAGCATGCCTCTTAGCCACTGAAAAGGAAGTGCCACATATGTCTGATCCATCGAAAATGAAGTTGATAATTTGTGCATCAGCTGGAGGGGC
This sequence comes from Helianthus tuberosus, assembly GCA_030545235.1. Classification (NCBI taxonomy): domain Eukaryota; kingdom Viridiplantae; phylum Streptophyta; class Magnoliopsida; order Asterales; family Asteraceae; genus Helianthus; species Helianthus tuberosus. The sequence goes on along the minus strand of CM060409.1, from coordinate 7,948,825 downwards.
AGGAGCTCTTTCCGGAATCTTTTCAGGATCCTGGATCCTTGACTTTTTTCTTCCAAGTAGCTCCTTCAGATGTCCTTTGCTCAACAGGTAACCAATCTCTTTCCTGAGTGCTATGCATTCATCAGTGAGATGACCGAAATCTTTATGATATGCACACCATTTGGATTTGTCTTTTGTAGTAGCTGGCTTATCATTCTTTCTAGGCCATCTAGCTCTTTCAACTAAATTCTGCATAGCGAGGATTAGTTCAATGTTATTGTTAGGGATAGAATTTCAAAACTTGTGGATCATGGATCCTCAAGTGCAGCCAGGATCACGGATCCTCAGTTCAGTTTGACTTAAGGATCCTTAGAAGACGTTGCAGGATTAAGGATCCAGGATCCTCATTATTATCCTAATACTAACAATTGTTTTCGTTACATTTGAACTTGTTTTGCAGGAGCATTCGAGTGGGACTTGGTCTAACCGAGATTCCAGGGGAATATGCCTTCTAATTCTGCATGTGCATGAGGCCTTCGACCGTTGTGGTGAACGTGGGAGATCTTGCACCATTTTCTGATTATTAGTTAGCTAGTTAATTTCTATTTTTAAAAGGGGATAACGAGCTTGATTAGACAACAGTTAGCAACACACACTACTCTCGTAAACTCTCTACAAGTTGTTGGCGAATTTACACTCTTTGCACAATAGTGATCCTTGTACCAAGCTTGTTATCATCCCGATTTGTAATCATTGTTTGTTTAATATACTTGGTGATCGGTAGTTTCCGTCACCCGAGGTTTTTTATGCCTGAGATCATTCATTGATCAAGGGCTTTTCCCTCGTATAAATCCTCTTGTTTGTTTCTCATTTTGCATATTCATTGTTCATACATTCATTCATTTAACCAAGCATCCAACCTCACAAAAATCAAATTTGGTTACATTATCCTTGTGTGATTTTTGACCAAAACAGTTTGGCGCCCACCGTGGGGCAATCGGTGCTTCATTCTTAGAAACTCTATTCATTTCGTTCACTTCTGTTCATTTTCATCCATTACATGGCTTCTCAGGCAAAGAACACCTCAGGCTCTATGCCAGTGATCACTTCTTCTCAGGGCATCCCACCTTTGCCTCCTCCTCCTTTTGGATCCCAAAAGAATGCTGAGAATGCTGCGAAGAAGACGACATCCGTTTTCACAAAACCAATTACCGTTACCTCTTCTACTCCTACTAACAGTGATCTTTATTCTTTGATTTTGCAGATGAGGGATTACATGCAGCAGTAGGATAAAACCGATAACAGGATCCTACTGGAGATTGATGAAATCAAAAAATTGAAAAGGTCAACGGAGGAGCCTTCCCCATTGATGCCCAGATCATTGGATTTCACTACACCGCCAACCACTGCCCAGCATTCCAGGCCATCAGGTGTCCAGCACCAAGGAGGATCATCCGACATGCAGTATGGATCGTCGGCAATAACGCAGGCTCTAGGATCCTACTTTCAGCCTCAAGGATCCTCTCTTCAGCATCAAGAGCTCTTCTCTGGTTCAGGAGGATATGTAGGAATGCAGTCAATTCAGGGATCCTCAACTCAGGTTCAAGGATCCTCAACGCAGGTTCAAGGATCCATGGAGTATCCAGGATCCTCAACTCAGGTTCAAGGATCCTCATCGCGGTTTCAAGGATCCATAGAGTATCCTCTGGGATCCTCAGCTCCCATGCATTCTGGATCCAATATCCTTCAGGATCCAGGATCCTTAAAGAATCTACAACCCGTAAGCACAGAGATTCATACGGGAGACTTCATGCCGATGCAAACTATAGCTTCATCTGGTCCCTCAATTATGACACAATCACATCAGTTTCGATTCACTTCAGGAATACCAACTTCAAACCAATTGGGAGGTAACACATTTAATACATCTTATAATACTAACCATGGCTTCATGCAGGAACCAGGAATCAACAAAGTGATTGCAAGGGAATTACAAAAACTCAAGGATATGATATCCAGTGTTCCAGGAGTGGTTAAGCCCATTCCTGAGATCCCGAATGGAAGCCATAGGATATCTCGTTTTGCACCACCTATTTGTGATGCAGAGATACCAAAGAGGTTTCAAATACCAAACATGAAGCTTTATGATGGCACAACTGACCCAGAAGAGCATGTGGCTCAATACAGGGAGAGGATGGAGATAAATCCCATCCCAGAAACGTTAAAAGAAGTATGTCTATGCAAGGGTTTCGGATCCACACTGATAGGATCAGCTTTTAAGTGGCTGCTAAGTCTTCCTCCTTACTCTATTACTTCATTTGCTAATCTAGTTAATTTATTTAATGGCCAATTCTCATGCAGTAGGAGATTTGAACGATTAACTAGTGATTTGTATAGGGTAACGCAAGGTCAAAATGAATCACTTAGAGATGATATAACTAAATTCAGTAGAGAATCCTTAGAAATTCCCAACTTAGATATTGCAACAGCTGTAGAAGCTTTCAAAATGGGTTTGCTTAGGGATTCACAATTTTATGATGATCCTGTCATGACCCTTTGCAGGAATCTTGATGAAGTGAGAACCAGGGAGTAACAACCCTCAGTAAAAACCAACACTCTCGAATATTTCCGACACCCTAGTATATTTTAAAATGTCTCAATATGTCTTTAATACACCCCGTATGTGAAAACCGAGCCCGAAATACAGTATAGCATTAAAAATAAAATTTAAAATCTGATTATTAAACTGAGGGGGGCCGCGTAGACCCACCCCAACCCTTTACGCGGGCGGTTTTAAAGCTAAAGCCTGAATTCGTTGAATTATAAGTTTAGGCGGGCCGCGTAAGCCTTAGCTTACACTTACGTGAGCCGCGTGAGATCAGAATTGTGGCACGGCCCTGGGCCGCCACGAGGCCCAACACCCGGCAGACCTACACATCAACTCAGCCCAGCTACACGTTGACCCAGGGTTGACGCGGGCCACGTCAGCCCTGGGCTTGTGTTACGCGGGCTGCATGAGGACCAGACTCAACAACTATATAAGAAGGCAACGGGTTTTCGTTTTCCGTCGTTCATTTCTTTCATTCTCAATCACAATTTCTGAATATAGGCTTTATAAAGCTAGTATTATACCCCCTATTTAGCAAGGTTCTGCTCCGTTGTAAGTATTATAACCCCAGTTTCGTAATTGATACGATGCCCGATTAATTTAGGGTTCCGTAACAACTATCGTGGTTCTGCCCGACGTAGTTGTTGGAATGCCGTCTCGGGGAGGGTATCATTAATATTTTCAAAGGGTTATGATACTAACCAATGTACATTTGTATAAATTATAGATTATTCCCAGGAAACCCTTACGCGAAGTCTAATAGCAATGTGAGTTTATCCTCTTTTTGTTAACCTTTTTGGAATGTTTTACAAAACCTTAATTGTTTTACAATATGATTAATCGGTGATTGAGTCTTTATAGTTCTTCAATTACTGCCGGTATGTTGGGGTTTTGTATATAAAATTTACTACTGCGAGCAGTAAGTCGGGATGACAGTACGTTACCATTGGACAATGAGTTAGCCAATGTGTAATATGACCCGCAAGTCAGGATTGACAGTACTGAATGAGTAATTGTGTCGAAATAAACAATGTGATCGCTCTCAATACTGTTTTAATTGATAAAATATTTCTTGATTAAACTGGGATTCACTCACCAGTATTTCCCACTGACAAATGTTTTTAAAACGCATTTCAGGTAACACAATGTGACAGCCAATTAGTAAAAATCCAGCTAGAGAGCACTGAAGGCTTGGGAAAAATGTGGCTATAAAAGTTACCTAATAAACGATGTTTTAAATTCAATGAAATAGGGTTTATCCCTATAAATGTATTGTAATAAGAAACTTGGGTTTTACCCATGTGATTATTAATATTAAATGTGGTGGTTTTACTCTGATAAACATTTCCTAACTACGGTCCTGATGTGAATTTCGCTACCAAATTAACGCAATTGAAACCACCGAAAATCTGAGTTCGCGTCCGCCCGTTCCCGGGACAGATAAGGGATCGGGGGTTGCGACAGAAGGTGGTATCAGAGCCTAGCCACTGGTCTGAGCCAAAGAAGTGTTCTGCTGACACTTAAATTTTAAATTTTGTGTTAGGAAATAAATTACGGAAATACATGCATAACTGTAATTATTTGTTATGTGTTATTTGACTATTTGTTAGTTTATAGTATGAGTGATCAAGGACCCTCAGACATGAGTCGTCAGTTGTCTGAATCCCCTAAGAGTGAAGGTACCTCTTCACAGCCTGCCCTTTCTGGGTATACTGCTGATCAGGAAGAAGGGATGTTTGCCTTTAAAGCTCAGTCGGAAGAGCCATTCCCTCAAAAAAGGAGGGGATGGTTCAGTAAGGAAGCTTTTGCTCGTAGGAAAAGAATGCGAAAGTTGCAACAGCAAAGAGTTTTAGCAGCTGCTAAGCGAAAGACAGATGCCCATACACAGGATATGCTTAATAGAAGCCTAGCCAATTTCCATATCCTAGCTACAACTGCTGCTGACCCAAGTCTGGAACAACTAGTAGCCCCACAACCCTTACCTTTGTTTCCCACTCAGCCGATGGAGATAGAAAACCCTGAAAACCAAGTGGAGATGCATGACTTTAACCCAGAAGAAATCCCTAGGGTACCTGCACCAAACCCCCTAGACCCAAATTATGACCCCTGGTGGGACAATAATAGGGATTTTGTGCAACGTTACCCTATTCATGAAGACACACCCATACAGAACATAGGAGCCTATCCAGGTATGGACCCTTTAGATCCCTATTACCACGATGAATATATTAGGGGAATCTTAGAAGATCCTTACAGATTTCAGGCACTTTCACCCCCATATCAGGAACCCGCACCCCAGATTCCAAACCCAGTCCTAGAACCTGCACCCCCAATGAGTGCAGAAAACGTACAAGAACTTAGGACTTTTGGGGAGGAAATTTTAGAAAGCAGTGAGAGGATGCGTCAGGTAGGAGAGCGTCTCGTATGGAAATACGATGAACGCAATATGGATTTTTGGATAAATCCATATCCGTGATGTGATGGAGGAGATGGTAATAGTAATAATAATAATATAATAAAAATAATATAAAATATATGTGTACGGATGCCTATTACTATTAGTGTGATTCTATTTCTGTTGGTATTGTAATTTTATTTCAGTACTAGTGTGTAATAGACACATAGTATATGGAATTAGAGTAAAAGTCGCAATGATCGACGTTTTTGGCAAAGATACTTGTCATGTGATTGACAATATTAATTATTATTTTGTGATATTAATATGGTGTAAATGTTTAAAAATTCAGATGGCCGATGACGGAAATCAAGGAAATCTGAATAATGATAACCAGAGTAACATTAACGTGGTTAATGAGAATCCAAGCATCAATAACAATGGAAACCAAATGGATAATAGTGTTGTTCAACATATAGTGGCACAAGGAATCATAGATGCAATGCCATTTATTATTCAAACGATTCAAGAAACGAATAGTAAAAGTAAGCATAGCAGTAAGCGACTAATTGAACCAGAAAACAGCGTAAACAATGGACCTATACTTCAAGTGCCCATTCCCAAAAGGAGAAGAACCATGTCTTACGGTTGTTCTTATAAAGAATTCTGGTCTTGTAAACCAATGGAATTCTCAGGCAACGAAGGGGCCATTGCAACTCTACGCTGGATAGAAAAGACTGAGGCAGTCCTAAGAATAAGCAAGTGTGCTGAAGAAGATAAAATACTGTTTGCTTCTAATCTGTTTAAGAATACAGCACTAGAATGGTGGAACATTATCCTCCAATCAAGAGGAAGTGATAGAACCTACAATATGGAATGGGGAGAATTTAAGAACAAGGTAGAAAGGAAATTCTGCCCACCCAATGAAAAGGAACAGATAGCAAACAAATTCCTAAACCTTAGGATGACTGGTGTGGATAGTAAGGGATACACTAAAATATTCTTCGAATATGCCAGAACAGTGCCAACTCTTGCTTCACCAGAACCAGTGTTAATTTCCCGTTATATCTGGGGATTAATCAGGGAAATAAGACACGTAGTCAAGGCAGCTAGACCTCAAACCATAGAAGAAGCTGTAGAACTAGCAAATACCTTGACAGATGAATTAGTCCGTACCCGAGAAGAGGATCAAAGGAGGAACTTAACCCATAAGTTGACTCAAGAATTCCGTTTTGGAAATTCTAATCGTGGGAAAAATATAGGTTCTACCTCTGCACCCTACTGTAGGTATTGCAAAAGAAAGCATTCAGGAAGATGCTCTATATACTGTAACTTTTGCAAAATATCGGGACACAAGGAAGAAAACTGCAGGAAGAAAGCTAACAACAGGATATGTTACAACTGCGGAGAACAAGGTCATATCAAGCTTAATTGCCCGAAATTAGCTCCAGCTCCAGACAACAAGAATACTAAAAATGCTAGAGCATTTGTTCTAACTGCAGATGAAGCTAAAATGATTCCAGATGTCATAGCTGGTACGTTTTTAGTTAATGATATCTTTGCTAAAGTATTATTTGACTCTGGTGCAAACCAAAGTTTTATTAATACGTCATTTTGCAAAATTCTAAATCAGTCATTAACTAAACTACCACAAGAATGCTTAGTAGAGACAGCCAATGGAGAAACCGTTAGGATTTCTGAAATCTTGCAGGGAGCAAGCATAGAAATTTTAAATCAGAAATTTATTGCAAACCTTTATCCCATGAACCTAGCAGGATTCGATGTTGTTTTAGGAATGGATTGGTTAATAGCCAATAAAGCCAGTATTTTATGTGATCAAAAGTCAATTCAAGTAAATTAACCGAAAGGTAAAACGATCACAATTAGAGGAGATAAACCATCTAGATCCACAAAATTCATCTCTGTGATGAAAACTACAAGTTATATAAGAAAAGGTTCTATAGTGTATTTGATTTCCATAATCACTAATACTAAAAGAAAGGATTTAAAAGATATTCCAGTAGTATCTCAGTTTTCAGATATATTTCCAGAAGAATTACCAACGCAACCTCCAGATAGAGAAGTCGAATTCAGAATCCATTTAATACTAGGAACAGCACCAATTGCGAAAGCACCTTACCGTTTGGCACCTGCAGAAATGCAAGAATTAAAGAAACAATTAGATGAATTGTTAGAAAAAGGATTTATATAGCCAAGTTCGTTACCATGGGGAGCACCGATTTTATTCGTTAAAAAGAAGGACGGATCAATGCGTATGTGCATTGACTACCGTGAATTAAACAAGGTTACGATTAAGAACCGGTACCCATTACCGAGAATCGATGATCTGTTTGATCAACTACAAGGAGCTCGATTTTTCTCTAAAATCGATTTAAGGTCAGGATATCATCAATTAAAGGGTTATGATACTAACCAATGTACATTTGTATCATCAATGGAATGCCGTCTCGGGGAGGGTATCATTAATATTTTCAAAGGGTTATGATACTAACCAATGTACATTTGTATAAATTATAGATTATTCCCAGGAAACCCTTACGCGAAGTCTAAGATAGCAATATGAATTTATCCTCTTTTTGTTAACCTTTTTGGAATGTTTTACAAAACCTTAATTGTTTTACAATATGATTAAGCGGTGATTGAGTCTTTGTAGTTCTTTAATTACTGCCGGTATGTTGGGGTTTTGTATACAAAATTTACTACTATGAGTAGTAAGTCGGGATGACAGTACGTTACCATTGGACAATGAGTTAGCCAATGTGTAATATGACCCGCAAGTCAGGATTGACAGTACTGAATGAGTAATTGTGTAGAAATAAACAATGTGATCACTCTCAATACTGTTTTAATTGATAAAATGTTTCTTGATTAAACTGGGATTCACTCACCAGTATTTCTCACTGACAAATGTTTTTAAAACGCGTTTCAGGTAACACAATGTGACAGCCAATTAGTAAAAAGCCAGCTGGAGAGCACTGAAGGCTTGGGAAAAATGTGGCTATAAAAGTTACCTAATAAACGATGTTTTAAATTCAATGAAATAGGGTTTATCCCTATAAATGTATTGTAATAAGAAACTTGGGTTTTACCCATGTGATTATTAATATTTAATGTGGTGGTTTTACTCTGATAAACAATTCCTAACTACGGTCCTGATGTAATTTCCGCTGCCAAATTAACGCAACTGATACCACCGAAAATCTGAGTTCGCGTCCGCCCGTTCCCGAGACAGATAAGGGATCGGGGGTTGCGACACAGGGCCCTTAGATTCATCCGTCTAGAGGACGATAAAAGGATCTAGGAGAGACTTTCAGGATCCTCGAAGCAAGAAAAACAAGGATCCTATTTCAGGAACAACAAATCCAAACCATATAACAAGTCTGATAACCAAAACATTAATGCTGTGAAGTATGGATGATGAAGATTATCCATATATCTCTGAATAGTGTTTTTCTGTTGATAACAATGAACTAATCCTTGCTATGCAGAATTTTGGTGAAAAAGCCAGATGGCCCAGAAAGAATGATAAACCAGCTGGTGTAAAAGACAAGTCCAAATGGTGTGCATATCATGAAGATTTTAGTCACCTCACTGATGAATGCATAGCACTTAGGAGAGAAATTGGTTACTTGTTAAACAAAGGACATTTGAAGGAGCTGCTGGGAAGAAAAAAGTCAAGGATCCAGGATCCTGAAAAGATTCCGGAAAGAGCTCCTGCTCCTCCAGCTGATGCACAAATAATCAACTTCATATCTGGTGGATCATACATATGTGGCACTTCCTTTTCAGCAGCCAAGAGGCATGCTAAAGAAACGAAGATGGATAATGGGGACAGACCCATTCGAACCTCAATCCTCACACAGGACAAAGTTATATCTTTCGATGAGGATGATCGTATGGATATTCAGGATCCTCATCATGATGGTCTTGTTATTACATTGTTTATTTCTAATCATTTTGTTCACAGGATTCTCATAGATGGAGGAAGCTCGGTGAACATCATTCAACTTGATGTCCTCAAGAAGATGAACATCCCTGAATCTGAGATTATTCCTAGATCATCAGTTCTCGTAGGATTCAGCGAAGAAACCAAGAACACATTGGGGGACATCAAGCTTCCAATATACATAGAGGGAGTTAATTCTTTTCAAAAATTTTGTGTTATAGATTGCTTATCCTGCTGCAATGTTATACTTGGCATGTGACAACTGGCACCAAACCGGTAATCTCCGTACACTTTAATTATTATTTAATGACTGCAATTATGTGCTTAAATGTCAGCATTGACTGATTACATGCTAAACAAGTGAATTCATGCACGTTGTATACTACAAAATATTGCTTTATGCATAAACAAGAGCGTTGCGTCAGAAATTCTAGTAAACTCACCGGTAAGACACACTGTGTCAACAGAACTGCAGAAAGCAGTTAGACATTAAAATTGGAGCCTAGGTGTAGGTCCAACAACAAGAATACATTAAAACCCAAGAGCACATACAAGGGTTTACATATATACCATCCGGAAGCTAAAATAAGCACTAAAAAGCACCCGAAACGCACTTTAAGTGCAGAATTTTAATAAATTCAGCTCTAATCAGCTTTTAAACACATAAATATTATGCAGAAATTACGTTTTATTATCCAGAATACTTCCCCAAGTGTCGGGAATTGAAAGTGTTACAAAATAATACTTAAAAGACACTAAAAGGTGTAATTTAGCACTTTAATGAACCGGTATATAACCGAACAACCGGATATTACCCGGAACACCAAAATAATGCTAGAAGCATTGTTTTTATTTTTCTGAGCTAGTTAGGGTCCCCGAACACCCTAACACACTATATATTACTTAACATACTTAAACACCTAAATCTAATACTTAACATGTAACTAGATTATGTAACTTGGAATTGAAATGCAACAAATAACCCCCACCCCCCCCCCTAATGTTGGACGGTTGGGAGACATAATCCCACATGGGATTTTAATTTCTTATTATAAAGATCATGTATGGTACTAATGTAGCATATTATCTAGAGGTTAATAAGATGTAGGAGGTTTATAAGAATGACCATAAGACTTGAACTATCATGTTGATCAAACAAACATTTCCCTCAAACTCTTCTCTCCCTCTCTTCCTTGGTTCGGTCGAGAACCACCACAACCATCATCAACATCATTAAAGTTCTTTCAAGCAATCTAAGGGCATAGAAGGGTGTTATAGTGTAAACAACTAAGCTCGGTGTGCTCGGAAGCTCAAGGACCTCCTTCGTTTTCTCTTATCCACCACTTTTACACTCTTGAACTCCCCTAGCCTTGTGCTAGTAGTAAGTGTTCTAAAACATCATCATGATCTTGTATTTAGTGGTTAATAGATGATAGAATGATTAAATGATGAAAACTCTAATGAACATAAGCTAAGTCTTGAACATAAAGTGATAAATGGTGGATAAAGAGAGGATATATGGGTAAATCATGTGAATCTTGTGTAAATATGATTATTTGATGTTGTTTGTTAGTAGAAGTAGGATGGATCATCATCTAGACATACTAGTTCATGTTTAAGAACATGAACTAGCAAGATGTAAATGCTAGAAATATGAAGGATGATGATACCATCCACCCATGAACTTGAAACTTGAATAAATGTAAATTTTCTTGGAAAAAAAAGGTTACAAGCTTGTAGATCTAAAGATTTACAAGTGGTTTTTCAAAAGAACCAAGTTAAAAATACAAGTTTTACTTAATCTTGGTTCTTAAATAAATAAACCTTATTTTTAGTGGTTAATCAAGTGTATAAACATGTAGTTAACAAGAAAAATGCAAGAAGAAATATTTTTAGAAAAATATTTCACAAGTTGTAAAGATCTAAATTCCTCAAAAACGATGTTTTTAAATAAACAACCACACTTTAAAGGGTAACTAAACCCACTAAACACCCCACTAAGTTACTACACGTTTTCATTCGTTTTTGCGTTAAAGTCAAACTACGTTTGACTTTCTGCATTGACCAGTTTATGGTCAATGTGAAGTTCGTTTGAACTTCATAACGTGAGCGTAATCACGATGGTTATAGTCCCTAGTGACTATACCTACTAATTACCACGTTATCTAGGCTCAGTGACGACTCGTAGTTTCGGCCAAAATGCGTATTCTTGCGTATTTTGTAACCAAACTACTCTTAGGTATCAAAACCGTTTGTTTTGATACCAAACCTGTTTTCAAACCTTGTTAAACATGTTTTAACATGTTTAGCTCGTCACTTTTAGATTTGTGCTTGTCTAGGGTCGTAAGGTAAGCAATCTAAACAATCGCTTATACTTTCGAACCCGACCCGTTTGGTCGATCATTAGGATCCGAACAAACACATTAGGTGACCATAGTATATAGGGAATAACCTTCCGAGGTTATACCTTATGGTCGCTTCGTTTAAGTAGTTGTATGATAGGTAGTTTATATGCCTTAGGTAAATTACCAAAATGCCTTTTTTACGCCAAAATTCATTATAATCATATGTAACATAACTTTTGGTATCTAAACTGATTTGACAACAATATTAAACATGTTGAGGCATATTTTACTTATCATAGGACTAGTTAAGCGTTCTGAACGCGTTTTACGCGAACGACGCGTTAAAGTAGCATAAGCTACCTAAACGGGTCGTAAGCACTTAGGATAGGTTTCATTGTAGTATGTAGGCTTTGTTAAACCATATTACATGAGTTTCCATACTCATTTGGTTTACGAACCCTCATTCTATCCGATCCTCCGATTCAGGTCCGGTTTATTAACATAGTTACCTATATTAGGTGCTGTTGATTTTCCGTGATCTCTAGCATTGCTTGGTTGTTACTCAAGGACTTCTAGGCAATCTCAAGTGAGTACATAGACCCCTATTTTACTGTTTTCAAACTGTTTTGGGGTGAAACACATGTGCCTACTTGTTACTTTCGTGCTTTCCTGTTTTCACATCATATACTTGCTATGTTCATTAGTACACTATTAGTACATGATTTACATTACATTGTTTCGCTATGTATGTTTACTTAGCATACTTAGTACATTGTTTTACTTCACATTTCTGCAATGTATGTTGACTGAGCATGCTAGCACATTGATCTACATTACATTAGTTGCATATGTTTACTCAACATATGGACACATTGTTTTACATTGAATTTTGTTGCATATGCTCATCCAGCATATGAACACATTATATTACATTTTGAACCGTTGTAACTATTTGACTATGTGACCCATTGTAACCATTTGATTATATGAACCGTTTGTAACTGTTGAACCGTATTTGACCATACATAGACATTTCTACAATTGTTAAACATTACATTTTGGTGGTTGTTTTGGGTAAGTGATTTAAGTAACGAGGCGACGTGTAATACGATAAAAACATGGTGGATACACCGCTGGTACTTCCTATATATAAGTGCTTTTATGGTATTACATATCGTAGCGTTATTTAAACCATTTCAGTTTAGACATATTACATCTACAATACAATCTTCACATAAACATCGTTTTACAAATAACTTAACTTATACAAACTCATTTTACATGGTTATTCACTTAACTATACATTATTCTTTTATACATATATATCATTTGGTTTATTTATCACTTTTCAAATGATTTATGAAAGGAAACACTCAACAAGATTCATGGCTACTTTTTAGTAAACAGTTTTCTCTAAAAGCAAGTCATGAATCCTATTTTCACAAAAACCTATGTATCTCACAGTCATTTTTATGCTGACGTACCTATTTTCACATGTGTTTTCAGGAGCTGTTGCTTAGGATGATCGAGACACACTTAGGCGGACCTGTGCCTTAGTGACTTAAAACGAAGCAAGAACTAGTTAAATTATGTTATGTACTCTTTGTTTCTTGTTTAAGACAACTCTTGATTGATAAATAAAACGTAACTTTAATTACCATGGTTGTGAAACAATTAATTCTGTTACAACACTCCCCGACGTTTCCGCCACGTTTCGGTGTTTTTACGTGGTCGGGGTGTGACAGCTCCTGTAGCCAAGGCTCCCTATCAACTTGCACCATCCGAGATGCAAGAATTATCTACACAACTCCAGGAGTTGTTGGATAAAGGATTCATAAGGCCAAGCTTCTCACCCTGGGGAGCTCCAGTATTGTTCGTAAAGAAGAAGGATGGAACTCTGCGGATGTGTATCGACTACAGGGAACTAAACAAGCTCACGATCAAGAATCGGTATCCACTACCGAGGATTGATGACTTATTTGATCAATTGCAAGGATCAAACTACTATTCCAAGATCGACCTTCGATCTGGATACCATCAGTTAAGGATACAAGAAGAAAGCATACCAAAGACCGCATTCCGAACGCGTTATGGACACTACGAGTTCCTTGTAATGCCATTTGGGCTGACGAATGCACCAGCGGTCTTTATGGATCTGATGAACCGTGTATGTAAACCATATCTCGATAAATTCGTGATTGTATTTATCGATGATATCTTGATTTACTCGGGAACGAAAGAAGAGCACGAGCAACATCTCAGAACCATCTTGGAACTACTGAAGAAAGAGAAACTTTATGCGAAGTTCTCAAAGTGCGAATTCTGGATTCGCGAAGTACAATTTCTTGGTCACGTTGTGAATGAGAAGGGCATTCATGTAGACCCATCCAAGATTGAAGCAATAAAGAATTGGGAAGCTCCCAAAACCCCAACTGAAGTTCGACAATTTTTGGGCTTAGCGGGCTATTATCGGCGATTCATCGAGAATTTCTCAAAGATAGCCCAACCGCTAACGACCCTTACTCAGAAAGACAAGAAGTACGACTGGGGTGTTAAACAAGAAGAAGCCTTCCAACTACTCAAGAACAAGCTATGCGATGCACCAATACTATCATTACCCGAAGGCATAGAAGACCTCGTGGTTTACTGCGACGCTTCACGACAAGGCTTGGGTTGCGTGCTCATGCAACGCCAGAAAGTCATCGCTTACGCTTCAAGACAATTGAAGGTTCATGAAAAGAATTATACCACGCACGACTTGGAACTCGGCGCGGTGGTATTCGCTTTGAAGATCTGGCGACACTATTTATATGGTACTCGATGTACAATCTTCACAGATCACAAAAGTCTACAACACATATTCGATCAGAAAGAATTAAACATGCGACAACGACGATGGGTCGAGATCGATAAAAGAGCTACGCTGATCTACGATGAAAACCATCAGAATTCGAGGTGGGAGACAAAGTGTTGTTAAAAGTCTCACCTTGGAAGGGCGTAGTAAGATTTGGAAAACGTGGAAAGCTTAATCCACGATACATCAGACCATTCAGAATCCTGAAAAGAATTGGTACCGCGGCATACAAGTTGGAATTACCGGAAGAACTTAATGGAGTACATGATACGTTTCATGTATCCAATCTCAAGAAGAGTCCAACACAAGAAGACGTGATCATCCCTGTGGATGAAGTACATATTGATGACACCCTCCGATTTACAGAACAACCTGTTGAGGTTACAGACTGGAAAGTCAACAAGACCAGGAGGAGCACTGTTAAACTTGTCAAAGTACGTTGGAACTCTAAGCACGGACCCGAGTACACGTGGGAACGTGAAGACCAGTTCAAGGAAAAGTATCCCCACCTGTTCAAGAAGACTCCTGTGAGAGTTAGTTCAGCCTGAATTTCGGGACGAAATTCTTTTAACGGGGGGAGACTGTGACAACTGGCACCAAACCGGTAATCTCCGTACACTTTAATTATTATTTAATGACTGCAATTATGTGCTTAAATGTCAGCATTGACTGATTACATGCTAAACAAGTGAATTCATGCACGTTGTATACTACAAAATATTGCTTTATGCATAAACGAGAGCGTTGCGTCAGAAATACTAGTAAACTCACCGGTAAGACACACTGTGTCAACAGAACTGCAGAAAGCAGTCAGACATTAAAATTGGAGCCTAGGTGTAGGTCCAACAACAAGAATACATTAAAACCCATGAGCACATACAAGGGTTTACATATATACCATCCGGAAGCTAAAATAAGCACTAAAAAGCACCCGAAACGCACTTTAAGTGCATAATTTTAATAAATTCAGCTCTAATCAGCTTTTAAACACATAAATATTATGCAGAAATTACGTTTTATTATCCAGAATACTTTCCCAAGTGTCGGGAATTGAAAGTGTTACAAAAGAGTACTTAAAAGACACTAAAAGGTGTAATTTAGCACTTTAACGAACCGATATATAACCGAACAACCGGATATTACCCGGAACACCAAAATAATGCTAGAAGCATTGTTTTTATTTTTCTGAGCTAGTTAGGGTCCCCGAACACCCTAACACACTATATATTACTTAACATACTTAAACACCTAAATCTAATACTTAACATGTAACTAAATTATGTAACTTGGAATTGAAATGCAACCAATACCCCCCCCCCCCCTAATGTTGGACGGTTGGGAGACATAATCCCGCATGGGATTTTAAGTTCTTATTATAAAGATCATGTATGATACTAATGTAGCATATTATCTAGAGGTTAATAAGATGTAGGAGGTTTATAAGAATGACCATAAGACTTGGACTATCATGTTGATCCAACAAACATTTCCCTCAAACTCTTCTCTCCCTCTCTTCCTTGGTTCGGCCGAGAACCACCACCACAACCATCATCATCATCATTCAATTTCTTTCAAGCAATCTAAGGGCATAGAAGGGTGTTATAGTGTAAACAACTAAGCTCGGTGTGCTCGGAATCTCAAGGACCTCCTTCGTTTTCTTTTATCCACCACTTTTACACTCTTGAACTCCCCTAGCCTTGTGCTAGTAGTAAGTGTTCTAAAACATCATCTTGATCTTGTATTTAGTGGTTAATAGATGATAGAATGATTAAATGATGAAAACTCTAATGAACATAGGCTAAGTCTTGAACATAAAGTGATAAATGGTGGATAAAGAGAGGATTTATGGGTAAATCATGTGAATCTTGTGTAAATATGATTATTTGATGATGTTTGTTAGTAGAAGTAGGATAGATCATCATCTAGACATACTAGTTCATGTTTAAGAACATGAACTAGCAAGATGTAAATGCTAGAAATATGAAGGATGATGATACCATCCACCCATGAACTTGAAACTTGAATAAATGTAAATTTTCTTGGAAAAAAAGGTAACAAGCTTGTAGATCTAAAGATCTACAAGTGGTTTTTTAAAAGAACCAAGTTAAAAATACAAGTTTTACTTAATCTTGGTTCTTAAATAAATAAACCTTATTTTTAGTGGTTAATCAAGTGTATAAACATGTAGTTAACAAGAAAAAGGCAAGAAGAAATATTTTTAGAAAAATATTTCACAAGTTGTAAAGATCTAAATTCCTCAAAAACGATGTTTTTAAATAAACAACCACACTTTAAAGGGTAACTAAACCCACTAAACACCCCACTAAGTTACTATGCGTTTTTATGAAAAACCAAGTTCATGTTGTTATGAAAAATGCATTATTTTTGCACTTGATTAGTGTAATATGGTTTAGAGATTTGTTGTGGATTGTTAATGATGATTTTAAAAGAAAATAAACACATGTTTTGAAAACATGGGAAACCTCCATTTTTAGGGGAAACTCTGTCGAAATTTCTATAAATTTTGACACTTAGGAAAAATATAAGTTTTTGAGAAACTTATTCCCTAAAAATGTATCTAAGAATATTACCAAGGTTTCCCTAATTTTTGGTGATAAGAAATGATGATTTCTTCAAGATTAAAATTTATATTAAGTATATATATTTTTGAGAAAAATATATATATTATTTGAACATTGTGCTAAGTGTATATAGTATGTGTTATACGTGCTAGTGTATTAGGACTTAAAAATACACTAAATACTCATGAGAAGTAAAAATACAAAAATACACATACAACATGCAAGATACATAACTCGGGTGCAAAGTGCAAAATACAAGAAACTTATATTTATTTTTGAGAAAATAATATAAGTAAGACACTTAGTTAAAAATATGAATTATTTTTAACACAAGAAAACATATACATAAAAGACAGTGACTTGTACTTGTACGATACAAGTCTAGTGACTAACGTTAAGAAAACACGTATAGGTCACGACGTTAATTAAGCGAATCCGGTGAAGTTTACGACGCAAGGAACGCAAAGTTGTGAGTTCATGCTTCCCCCTTTTCTTTAACTGTTTTCAGTTTTATAACTTCGGGGGTGAAATACATGTTACAAATATTACTATGTTTACAAATGGTATGGTAACAAGAAGCACACTTGGTGAGAACGAGTACCAAGTGTGATGAAATATAAGAATACACGAAGCGCACTTGGTGAGAACGAGTACCAAGTATGATGCGTTATGAGAAATGATACGAGAAATCGTGTCACGAATAGGGTACCATAAGCACCATTAATCAACAATATACCTAGACCGCAGAACAAAAAGGTTAGATCTAACGGGTGCCCGGCAGCCACACTCTTGGTGAGGACGAGTACCGAGTAGTGCTTTTGTGTCTCAGAATATGCCAACTAGAAAAATGACTAAGGTTTGGTGACTTCCTATGTCGTGTCACATGTTAATGGCTTTGCAACCCATTAACAATCCTGATACTTACAGGAATACTTTATTTACATAAGATTCATACCATACTAAAACTTAATTTATACTTGAGTACATGGGGTACACAAGTAAACTTGAATTATACATGAGTACGTGGTATACACATGAATACTTGACTTTTGTATAAAAACTTGATTTATACATGACACAAACTATGATTTCATACAAAGTATACAAACGTGAAATACAAAAACTGCATGAATTCACACCAACATTATGTTCACGTTTTTCCAAAACTCACATGTATTTCAGGTAACTAGAAGTGGATGTGCGCGCGGTCTTACTCATGCTCGTGGATGTCGCTTATGTTTATCTTTAAAATAAAGCTGTAAACTTTTTAAGACAATGTTTTATGCTATCTCGCGATGTAAACGTTAACGTATGTTTTCAAATTATGAAATTTTTGGTATTTGAAGATATTTTTATGAGCATGTAGAATGTTTACTAATCGTATGCAATGAAAACCTTTCATGATCACACCTCGTGCTTCCACTGCAGAAAGGGGTGTGACATGGCAGGCCATGGATACACGACATGAAAGCAGTCCCATCAACATATCGTCAATGTGTCAAACTCCGTACTCCTTGGGGTGTGGTGAAGATTGAAAGTGACCAACAAGAAGCTAAAAATTGTTACACTTCATCAATGAAACCAGCCTCCAAACCTAGAGAGCAATAGCAATTAAAGTATCCTCCAAGAGATGTCCTGGAGGCTAGAGAACAAGATGTGAAGGATATCTTAATGGACCCTCGGGATCCTGAATCGAAAGTTTTTATAGGATCCGGGATCCTCAACAACATTGAACAGGATCTAATATCCTTTCTAAAGAGAAGAAAATCTACCTTTGCCTGGAGGCATGAAGACATGTCAGGTATTTCTAAATATGTTATTACTCATAAACTTGGCATTGACAGGTCATTCAAGCCCATACATCAAAAGAGAAGGAAGTTTGCACCTGAAAGAAATGCCATTATCAAAGAAGAGGTAGATAAACTGCTCAGGGCAGGTATGATTAGAGAGGTTAAGTATCCAAGATGGTTAGCCAATGTGGTTGTTGTTTAAAAGAAAAATGGAAAGTGGAGGGCATGTGTCGATTTTACCGATTTAAACAAGGCATGTCCCAAGGATCTTTTCCCATTACCCCACATTGACTCCATGGTGGATGCTACCGTGGGTCATGAGTTGTTAACTTTTATGGATGCTTCATCTGGATTCCAACAAATTCATATGGAACCATCTGATCAAGAAGATACAGCCTTAATGACCCCTACTGGTATCTATTGTTATATTGATATGCCATTTGGACTAAGGAATGCAGGTGCTACATACCAAAGGCTAGTTAATATGATGTTTAAAGAACAAATTGGACACACGATGGAAGTCTATATTGATGACATGGTGGTTAAGTCCATAAGAGCTGAGGATCACCTTGGAGATTTGGAGGAAGCATTCAATATCCTTGACAAATTCAATATGAAGTTGAATCCTTCAAAGTGCCACTTTGGTGTGAAAGCTGGCAAATTCCTAGGATATATGGTAACAAAAAGAGGGATAGAGGCAAGTCCAGAACAAATCAAGGCAATTGTGAACATCAAATCTCCTGCAAATGCCAAGGATGTGCAAAGATTAACAGGAAGGATAACAGCCTTAAACAGATTCATCTCAAAATCATCAGAGAAATGCAAGGAATTCTATGACGTTTTGAGAAAGAACAAGAAGTTTGAATGGACTGAAAAGCATGAAAATGCTCTTAAAGCCCTTAAGGATTACCTATCCTCAGCTCCAGCCTTAATGAAACCGGAAAAGGGGGATATATTATCCTTATATTTTGTTGTTTCCTCTAAGGCAGTAAGTGCGGTCCTTGTTAAGGATCATGAAGGTACTCAACATCCTGTGTACTATGTAAGTAAAAGTTTGTTTGATGCTGAATCCAAGTATTCTCATTTAGAAAAACTTATCCTTGCTTTAATTATGGCATCTACTAAGTTACGCCATTATTTTGAAACTCATGCTATTATTGTTAAAACTAACTTTCCAATCAAGAATGTCCACAGGAAACCTGATATGTCAGGAAGACTGGCAAAGTGGGCTGTCAAGCTTAGTGCTTTGGATATCAGATATGAACCAAGAACAGCCATTAAATCTCAGTCCTTAGCTGACTTTGTGGCTGATTTCAGTATTGATCTACAAAGGGAAGCTGAATTGGAAGTTCAACAGCTTGAAGAGACTAAGGATCCTTAGATACTCTTCATAGATGGAGCCTCTAATATCATTTGAACTGGACTAGGTATACTACTAAAATCGTCACAGGGGGACATAATACCCCACTCCATTGCTTGTGAGTTTCAAACTACTAACAATGAGGCTGAATATGAAGCCTTAATAGCTGGTTTGCAAATTGCAAAGCATATGAGGATCAGGTATCTTGAGGTACATGTAGATTCATTATTAATTACTAACCACTTTAATGGTTCTTATGCTGTTAAAGGTGAAAGATTAATCAAATATCTAGAGATAGTCAAGAAATTGGCAGACTCTTTTGCTTCTTTTAGTTTGACATATGTTGGTGCATGCGTCTGTCAACTTCGTCTTGTATCGAGTCTTGTATGTATTTAGATAGTTCAGGGCACGTTATACGAGAAAAATATCAAATATAGGGTGTGTGGAAGTTTCAAACGAAATTACATTATGTAATTCCGCTTGAAATGGTCATGACCAGTTCAAGCGAAATCACATATGTAATTCCGCTTGAAGCTGATATCGCTTGAAGCTGATATCGCTTGAAACATAATTCCGCTTGAAGCCTGTTCAAGTGAAATCAGAACCCTATAAATACTTGTGTCTTGATTTCATTTGTAACTATTCCGATCAGAGCAACGAAGTGCTGCCGAAGTGTCGTCTCGCTGTAAAACGTCATCAAATCAATAATACGACAGTTAAAACTGTATATCTTGCTGAATTGACCTCGATACGTCTGTTTTTGCCTTTTGTATTGAGTAAAACTCTTCTGATCGACTCGTTCGGGTCTGAAAATGATCCTACAAATGGTATCAGAGCTCAGGAAGAAGAGTTCTTACCAATTTTGCTGCCATTTCTGTTTTCTACACCTTCTTTTTCAAAATCAACAACTTTTTACGATCAAAATGTCTTGATTTTCACACATCTTGTGCGCTTTAGTGTTTTAATAAAGCCTTGAAAGTTTCAGGCCTAAAATCGATCTAAAACTGATAAAATCTTTAATTCCGCTTGAAAAACAGCTCGAGAATATGACATCAGCATAATTTCGCTTGAACTGACCTGTTGATTTCACTTGAAATCACACTTTGAATCTGATTCCGTTTGAAAATACTGGTTAATTCCGCTTGAACCAGTATTCCGCTTGAAAAGATTGGGTTATTCCGTTTGAAATCCATATTCCGCTTCAAAAGTGTGATTCCGCTTGAAACGTCAAACGAAATTAGGTATTTCGCTTGAATAGGTATTACGCTTCAGAGGTGATTTCGTTTGAGTGTGCTGATTTCGCTTGAACAAACTGTTTTTGTGAACTTTGAAAAACCGAATCATGGAAGAGGAATTTTACAACGCATTCGCTACCACGGTTACCCCGATTACTCTTGCACAGAACACGATGTTGGAAAATGAAACGGGGACTATGCAAAAACCGCCTAAGCTCATGAACATCGAGGAGTATAAAGGTTGGGAAGGACGTTTCGAAAACTGGGTACAAGCAAATTATTTAGATGCTTGGGAATGTGTCGAGATGAAATACGTTAGTTCGATGAATGATGAAGAAGAGATTATTGCTATTAAGGATCTGAGTGCTGAAAATAGAAAGAAATACAAAGATGAGAAAATGATGCTAAGTCTACTACAACAAGCTATGAAAGAAGACATCTTGGTTCTATTGCAACACAATGGAACTTCATATTCGATTTGGAAAGCTTTAAATTCAAAGTTTCATGGAAGCCAAGAGATGGTCAAGAACAAAAAATCGCTTTTGAAGAAAGAATTTGATCTGTTTCATGGGTTGAAAAATGAAAGCACAAAGCAAATCATTGAAAGATACTGCAATTTGCTAGCTAACATGAAGAGGTTGAGCATCAACAAAGATAATGAAGAGTTAATCGAAAAATTAGCTGATGCATTGCCATATGAGAGTTGGGGCACATATCTCATGATGTTGAGGAACAAGAAAGGTTTTAGCAGTCTGACACTGAGCAAGTTCATTGAAAAAATTGAGGCTAAGGAGATGGAACAGAGAAAGGTTTTAAGAATGAAAGATTTTGATGGTGAACAAGACATTGGGCTTTACTACAAAGGTGGGGTCAGTGATAAAACCACCAACATGTCACCGAAGGTTGAGACAGCATTCAATGCAAAGAGTTCATCTGGAAGTTCTTCTAAAGGATCAAACAGCAACACAAGTTTTTCATCATATCCATCATTTGATCCGAACATTTCAGCAACTAAGAATGGCAAGAAGCTACAATGCAATATTGTTTTGAATCTTGAGAATGATCAAGGATATTCTGAAGAAGTTGCAAAAAGTCATATGTCTTTGTTGGGAACCGTGTTGGAATCGTATGGAAGTTTAGTGGCAGGTCGAATCGGGAATCCTATGTTGACAAGAGAGGATTACGATCAGATAGATGCTGAGGAGATGGAATTGATGGACATAAATTGGTGTTTGGCTAGTGTGTTGAGACGGGCTGAGAAATTCAAACAGATCACAGGAAGAGATGACTTCCGTGATGCATTTGTTTCTAATTTGGGCTTTGATAAATCTAAAGTTACTTGTTTTCGTTGCAGGGAAAAAGGACACTTCAAGAAAGAGTGCACTAATCGTGAAGCAAGTGGAGCTCAAAATCCGTTCAACAATAATGATTACTATCGGAAATCGATCTATCATCAAGTTGCTCAACAACAACATGAACCACAAGTAGGCATGGTAGGAAAGTAATCGAGGAGTCATCAAAGAGAGCATGTATGGTGAATCAAGAAGATTTCAACTGGGATAAATATATTTCAGCCGACAACAAAGCATGCTTAATTAATCAAGATGATGAAAAATTGCCTGAAGGTTTTAGCTGGGTAAATTTCAATTGGGATGATTATGATCCAAACAAAACTACAAATCACAAAGCTTATGTCGCTCAAGTTGAAGAAGATAGTGATGATGATGGAGAGTGTTATGCAAAATGAATGGCATATTATTTTAAAATGATGGCAGAAAGTGATAGTGAAGATGAAAAAGCTAAAAAGAAAAAGAAAAAGGTCAAAACACTGGTCAGCAGTGATGATGAGGAAGTTCCAGTGATAAGATAAAAGGTAAAGGAAGTTCCAAAGTTCAAAGTTGATGAAGAAGTTGATGCAAGAAAGATTCCAGTGATTTGTGAAAACTGTGAGAGTATAAAGAAGAAAAACAGTGAGTTGATGAACAACATGAACAGGCTAAAAGAATCTTATGATGTTCTGAACAAAGCTATGAATCAATATAATCAATCAAGTGAAGAACAAGCAACATCCATGAAAACACTTCAAGGAACCTTCATGATAAAATAGAAAGTTGTGAACAACTACATCGAGAAATGTGCTGTGCTAGAACAGAAACTTGAAACACAAAGAATTGAAACAGAAAGAGTAAACCGTTTGTTAAAAAGTTAATCATGTACTTCTTATGTCATTGACAGGATTTATCCAACTGTTGAAGGCATGAAGGCATTTGAGGATAATGAAGTAACTGAAGAACAAAAGGTATCTGAAGAAAAGACTCCTGAGAAGAAGAAAGAAAAGAAGAAGGATACTAAAGAAAAGACATCTGGTAAGAAACAAGGTGTCAGTTACAAAAAGTGTCCACCCCCGCTTGAAAATGGATATTCTCTGAGAAATCCAAATTCAGAAAGAGTCGAAAAGGCAACAAATTTACAGTGGGAGTCAGAGTCTTCAGTTAACTTGCCAGATAATATTGATGTCACTTTTACATCATCTGACACTGATCATGAGTCCGAGTTAATAAAGAAAGTGGTCGATCAGGTGTTGGATAAAGATGAATCCGAGGAGTTAAAGTCAGAGTCTAAGTCAGAGTCAAAGTCTGAGTCTAGCATTCCGAGTCAAACCGACAAACAGGGCAAAAGAGTTTACAATAAAGAATTTCTTCTATCAAAATCTAATTTGAATGACGAAACATTCAAAGTTGCATATACATTGAATGATTCTGACAAATAATATAAAGATGAGGAATTTCCAATAAGAGGTGTTAAACCAGAAATGATTAAAAAGGTTTTCAAACTAACATAAATCAATATTTCTGAAATAAAAGATGTAAATCTTAATGATAAACCTAAAAAGTACACCTCAAGAGTTCAATAAAGAGAAAACAAGAAAAAGGGTTACAGTTCTGGTTCTGGTTATCGAAAGAAACCAAACCATAACGGTAATTTCAAAAAGAAAGGATGGGGATTTATTCCATCAAAAAATTATAAAAATGAAAAATATGTTCGAGATTTTAAATCAAAAATGACATTTGTTTCAGGTAAAACTTCTGAAGAGGAAAAAGAAAATTTGTTCAGAAAGCAATCGAACAGAGAATTCCTTGCGAAGAAGCAAGAAGAGATGAAGACTGCTGATCAGATGAAAGAAACGAGAACCTGTTTCCAATGCAACACTGTTGGTCATATTGCCAAGAATTGTTCCAAGGCAATACAATCAAAATATGGAGTTTCTCGTAAACTGAAAGATAAAGAAGTTGTGTTTGAACCACCAATTGAGAGAACTAAACTTTTCAAAAATTCAACTTTTGAGATTGGTGAATGTTCAAACAGGTTTTACAAGAAAAGGGGAAATCTTGACAACCAAAAATGGGTTGTTAAGAAGTCTGATGATAGTTCTAGCAATGATTCTGATTCATCAAAATCAGAGGAGCTATCGTCTG
Source organism: Helianthus tuberosus (assembly GCA_030545235.1). Lineage (NCBI taxonomy): Eukaryota > Viridiplantae > Streptophyta > Magnoliopsida > Asterales > Asteraceae > Helianthus > Helianthus tuberosus. The sequence goes on along the minus strand of CM060409.1, from coordinate 7,924,234 downwards.
GCGATGAATCTGATTCCACAAAGTCATAGGAGCCACAAATTGAGGTTAAAAGTGACAATTCAGTTCCACCAATGGATGATGGGAATTTTCCACCATTGAGGGCTGAAAATTTTAAACAAAAAGTTGGGAAAATTGAGATTTGAAATCAATTTTTTTCTGGAAAGAAAGATTTTGATGTTGAAAAAACGTTTAATTCTACTGTTCATAATATTTTTGGAAAAATGATTGACAGGAAGGTCAAGGGAGTCAAGGAATTTTACGAAAAGAAAACAAAGAAGCAAGGTAAAGTATCATCCCTGGTTTGTGACTGGGATGGTACATACTACGAACAGTAAAATCCTGGACTTGCCGGAGCTCCCAAGTTGGTAATCATGGAGCATGAATCGGCATCTTTCTTATATTGTTTGTGAAAAATTGAAAATTGGTCACTAGTATGACTTGCCGGAACTCCCAGGTTGGTAAGTGAGGAGTAGGTATCGGCATCTTGAGAATTCAACCTACATGTGGTATTGGTTGGTAAGCCATGAGGTTGAAAAAGAGTTTGTGATTTTATAAGTAGGTTAATCAAGGTCATTAGGTTGAACTTGATTGGACCATTCTTACAAGTGGTAAACAATGTGATGAACCCCTAACCTACATGTGGTAAAATCGACAAAACTTATTTTCTGGAAAAACAATTTGATTAAAACAAACTTAAGTGTTTTGAAATCACAATGGGAAAATAGTTTGTTGTCAGGGGGAGTTCTGATTGTTTATGCCAAGTGGATGGCGAATTGAAGTGATTCGATATCAGTTGTCAAGTTACTTGTACAGTTTGTTTTCAAATTTTCTTTAAATGTGTTTGCATTTTAGGGGGAGTAAGAATTTCAGAAAATCCAAAAACATTTGAAAATTTTGAAAAAGTCAAAAACATGATAAAATCAAAAATGAGTTTTGTTGTATAAAAGAGGAAATGATAGTACATCAGTGGACGATCACAGCATGCTAAAGAAATGGATAGTTAAAATGTGATAAACGGTCTCACTGATGATGTGTCAGTAGGTTTTTACACACTTAGTAGATTGTGACGAGATATAAACCTAAATTTCAAACTTGCTTATATCGTGGGGAACATCTCTCGGATATATGGGTAACCCCCGAAATCTTGTTTGAAAGGTCACTCTTTCTGAAATACTAGGTCTTTATGCTCAGTGATATCTGGGGTATTATCCCGTGACTTCTGATTTTGCGGAAGCAATGGCCTAGTCCCCGGAGAATACTTTTTGCTTGCTTGAAATATAGCCCGCCCTCAGCATAAAAAATGATGAAACATTGAAAAAATATGTAAATCATGTGCTGTTGTAGAAAAGATCCTCTAAAGGGGACCTACCAAAAGTCGAAGCCGTCATCTCTCTGCTGAACGGAAGTTCTGACCTGAGCTCTCACGGTTCTTCGCAATATAACCCCTTACAGATATCATCTGTGGTATATTCACCTGTAAGACTGAATATTGGGATCTGGATACGGGAGTATATTCTGAGGTGGGACACATGATTAAGTTTAAGTGCTTAAGACATTAATCTCGTATCTCGAAACAGTTGAAATTTGTGTGAAAATTTAAGTGGACCAGTATACTGACAATCTAAGTGAATCGTTTAGAACTTAAAATGTTTAAAGCTTAACGGTGTTGGTGATTTGTCTGAAAAACTGATATGATCCTCTTACACAAACTCACAAAAATATTGTTTGTAAATATTTCCTTATTGCTTTTCATTCTATTTCAAAAATCCAAAAAGTTTTTTAGTGTGTTTTAGCATAAATTTTGAAAAATACAAAAAGATTTTCGACAACTGGTGTTGGAAAACTGATTTTCAAAATTCAAAGTGCTAGACATGAAGAACAATTGGGTTGGGAAAATGTGTTTTGAAAAGAAAAATGATATATCTTCAAGTGGTTCATCAGAGATTTACATTGTAAAATCATTCATTGATTGAATAACTCCTGCATGTGGTTAATCAGGTTTGAATATCTTATCCACAAGTGGTCATCAGAAAATTTATTGTTGGGTAGAGATTTGTGCAGGTAATGATAGAGTCAAGAATCAATCTTGAACCTGTGAAAGAGCACAGAGCTAGGTTGCGATTCTGTGAACCTGTGGAAGCCAGACTGCGATCCCAGCTTACTGAGAGGGGGAGTCTGAATGACAAAGAGCAAGGTTTTGATTCTGAGAGTCTGTTGCTGATAAAGAAAAGAGAGAAGATTTGAGGATACTTACAGTGTCAGATACTTCAAAGAGTTCGAGAGGACTGATAAAGACTGAAGATGCGAAGACTCGACACTTAAGACTCGTCAACATTCGAGGGGGAGTCTGTTGGTGCATGCGTCTGTCGACTTCATCTTGTATCGAGTCTTGTATGTATTTAGATATATCAGGGCACGTTATATGAGAAAAATGTTAAATATAGGGTGTGTGGAAGTTTCAAACGAAATTACATTATGTAATTCCGCTTGAAGCTGATATCCCTTGAAGCTGATATCCCTTGAAGCTGATATCGCTTGAAACATGATTCCGCTTGAAGCCTATTCAAGCGAAATCAGAACCCTATAAATACTTGTGTCTTGATTTCATTTGTAACTATTCCGGTCAGAGCAACGAAGTGCTGCCGAAGTGTCGTCTCGCTGTAAAACGTCATCAAATCAATAATACGACAGTTAAAAGTGTATATCTTACTGAATTGACCTCGATACGTCTGTTTCCACCTTTCGTAATGAGTAAAACTCTTCTGATCGACTCGTTCGGGTCTGAAAACGATCCTACAACATAGGTACCCAGGGAAGAAAATGCAGAAGCTGATGCTTTAGCCAACCTTGAATCATCACTGAAGATTTCAGAGGATATCAAAATTCCCATTATCCATATACTAACTCCTGCTATTGAGGATCACACAGCCATGGAAGTAGTGGATGACTCTGCAATCATACATAGTGATGGCTCACAATCAAACTCAGGATCATGGATCCTTCCAATCATGAGATATATACAGCATGGGGACATTCCTACAGGAGAAAATCCTAGAGCTTTCAAAGTCAAGGTATCTCAATTTCAATATTAAATAACATGTCATATAAAAGATCTCTTACAGGTCCATATCTAAGGTGCATTGAGGATCCAGAAATCCAAGAGGTGCTCAAGGATTTTCATGAAGGAGATTGTGGAAACCACACTGGGGTCAGAGCACTGTTCTCAAGGATCCTTAGAACAGGATACTATTGGCCTACTATGAAAAAGGATGTTGTGGACTATGCAAAGAAGTGTGATGCTTGTCAAAGACATAGTAATATCCTTCATCAACCAGCAGAGCTCCTGCATCCTATATCCTCTTCTTGGCCATTCATGAGATGGGGAATGGATATAGTTGGCAAACTTCCAAAAGCACAAGGAGGCAAATTGTTTATGCTTGCTATGACTGACTACTTTCTAAATGGATAGAAGCTGAAGCCTTTGCTCAAGTCAGAGAAAAAGAAGTGATATCCTTTATTAAAAGAAACATTATTACCAGATTTGGTATTCCTTCTGAAATTGTTTGTGATAATGGATCCCAATTTATTGGGAATAGAACTACTAACTTTTGTGACAGTTGGGGAATTAAGATGATAACATTAACACCAGTCCATCCACAAGCTAATGGTCAAGCAGAATCATCCAACAAGATCATTATCAACAACTTGAAGAAAAAAGCTTGGATCCAAAAAAGGGAAATGGGCAGAAGAGCTACCTTATGTTTTATGGGCTGATAGAACAACTCCCAAGAATGCTACTGGCTAGACTCCATTTTCTTTAGTGTTTGGAGCTGAATCAGTGATCCCTACAGAGATGGTGGTTCCTACTGCAAGAATAAGCATCCGTGATCCTGAAGGAAATGCTGAAAACTTGGTTCAAGACTTGGATACCATAGAAGAACTCAGGGATTTGGAAAGGATAAGATTGGCTAGCTATCAACAAAGAATGGCTGGAGCTTATAACAAAAATGTCAGGATAAGAAAGTTTCAAGTTGGTGACATGGTGTTAAGGAAAGCATTTCAATATACCACGAATCCTGCTGATGGCAAATTAGCGCCAAAGTGGGAAGGCCCCTATCTTATTGAAGCTGAGGCTGGAAAGGGGGCATATCGGTTATTAACAATGGAAGGTGATTTACTACCAAGAGCTTGGAATGCTGTCCATTTGAAAAGATACTTCATGTAAGAAGGATCCAGGATCCTTAGTAACTCTCATACCCGGTACACATAAAGGATCCTCAGAGGATACATGATCCTCATTCTGGTAATGATTTGATTCTAATTTATATAATCTTTAAATTACTTGATCTCAAGGGGAAGGATCCAATATCCTTTATCCTTTTTCACTAAGTTGTGAGTTTTGCAGAAGTGGGTGCATCTTTGACAATGGATCAAGTATCCACAGGAGTCTCCTAAGTTTTGTGCTTGTCCCCAGTTTTTGGGCTTGTCCCCAGTTTTTGGGCTTGTCCCCAGTTTTTTGGGCTTGTCCCCAGTTTTTTGGGCTTGTCCTCAGTTTAAGGTATCTACTACCTTCGCCAGTAGCGCACGACTATCCTAATGCAGTTAAAGGCAATGGGACCAGTACCCGCTTTACGGGCTGACAATTTCATTGTACTGGCTGTATTTAGGATCCTAAGTATAATGGTAGACATACCATACATCCGTTACTAAGGTTTCTAAAGTTTTTACGTTAGCTAAGGTTTTGGCATTTTCATGCCACTAAGTTTGGATAGTCGCCAGTACGGGCCATACTCCAGCTGACACAAGATCCTTTGGGCTTGTCCCCAGTTTATTGGGCTTGTCCCTAGATTGTTGGGCTTGTCCCCAGATGCTAACATCTTCTTTTATAATTGGCTTACTCCCAAGTTATATCTTATTTCAGGTTTCCAAAGCTAAACAGTTGAGGATCCACGATCCTAACTTTCTATCAGGTTTTATCTTTGGGTTGTTCCTATCGTAAGAGTTAAGGATATAGGATCCTAACTTGGATCCTCTGGTATGATCCTTAATTACCTTAATTTTGTTTTTGGTTTATCAATTTTACCCTTTGACAACAGGATATATGATCCTAAGTTTATCTCGTTTTTTAAACTTTTCGATTATAGGATATTTGATCCTTGATCATATCCTAAATTTTTGAAATAAACTAATTTTTATACCTTCACTAATAACATGTAAATCTAAGAAGTCATGCAATAACAACTGAAAGGTAAATATACACAAAAAGAACAACTCCAAGATAGCCAAAAGTTAAAGGTTATATTATTTATCAAAAGTTAAACCCTTTAAAGGTTGTCAAAATTACTTACCCCAAGCATCTACCAGCAAAACGTGGCCCGTCCGCTGGGGTAAGTAAAATGTTGTCCATTTTAACCGGTCTTAAAGTGTAGGAAATCAAAAGATGAGGGGCATCAAAGGCTTCATCCTCCACAAACAGAAGGACCCATCCACCTTTGCTACCCCCCAGTGTCTTGAGCATCGGTGATCCTTAACCCTAAATACTATTGTTTAGTTACAGACCCTAAATTGTTCATCATGAAAACACCATCAAATAAAAACCATAAAAAATGGGCTCCGGCCGCGTCTAGATAAATCCATCATCGCCCATTGCTGCAGCCTAAACCTTCGCTGCATCATCACCACCTTTACCAGCTGCCTCCTCCACTGGATCCTTAACCCCGCTGCTCCCAGCTTCATCAGCCGTTGCCTCCTCAGCTTCATCCTCGTCGTCCAGCTCCGCCAGCCTTTGCTTCCAGCCCTCTTGATCCCAGGCATACCTATCGAAGGCAGGATCCTCAGCCTCCTTGGCCATTTGGAGCTTAATCTTAAGCATGGCAACTGTAGTAAAGTGCTTAGCCCCCTCAATGACCTAAGCCATGTCCTTTTGGGTGGTGATCTGTGCCATGACAAGCTCCTTCTACAGCAGGCTGTTGTCCTTCTCGAGGGAGGAGATCTTCTTATCTTTGGCCAGGAACATCTACTGGAAGTCCATCTTCTGCTGCTCAAGTTCAGCCACATGTTGGTCAACAAGCATCTGGATCTCAACAAATTTCTGCATAAAAGAAGTGTACTATCAGGATCCGTTATCCTCAGAAGAGAAAGTTTAGACTTAAGGATATAGGATCCTTACCTCGGAGACGTATTCCTCGAACTGGTGCTGGATCAGAGGGAGGCCTTCGGCGGGTGCGGTGGCCTTTCTCTTTTTACCACCCTTGCCTCGTGAGCATGTGCCTTTAGGATTCGGGATGCTCGGGCTTGCTGTTAGCTCCTTTTTGATGGACTTTGAGGAGGCGAATACGTCAAGATCACTTACGCTGAATCTGGAAGCGGATTTAGAGGATTTGCCAGCACCTATAAACACAAAGCACAGATAAGTATTCATATTTTACATTTATTTAAACATTTATAAACACCTAGATATGGATACTTACTAGACATCGTGTAGGAACTGGAGGATGCTTTTTGTGGAACTTTTGTTTTAGCTTGAAATGTTCTGACAGCGGGATCAAGCTTCCAAAAAACAGCAATTCTTTCTTTTGTTGCAGGGGTTTCTTGAATATGAGAAAGCGAGATAGCTGCATACGAGAAACAAAAATAAGGATCAGTTATCCTTAGCAAAATAAGAATCCTATTAGGGTCCTGGTCTAAGGATCCCATATCCTACCATGGGCGATCCATTTTTTAGGGAGATCTTTCCCGTCTGGAATTGAGTCCCTTCTCACAAAGAAGAATTGGTTTCTCCAATGAGGTTCATCTTTGGTGGTTTTCAAGATTGGGTGTGGCTGACCAGGTTTATGTTTGAACAAAAAGCGGTGAGAACCATGAACGACGAGATTATACAGTTGGCTTAACTTAGACACCCCTATTTCAACTCCCTCCTATTCGATAATGTTCTCAAGAGTGTATAGAACTCTCCACATCATCGGCATGGCCTGTGTATAGCACATGCCTGTGAGTGTGAAGAATGATCGTGTAAGAGCAGGGAAAGGATAACTAAACCTATTAAGAAAGGAGATGCTGGAAAAGTGACCCAGGTATCGGAGACACAGTCACTCTTCATCGAAGAGTCGAATGATCTGAAGAAGGCTCCCGCCGGAAAGCAGTGACGAATCCGATCAATTTTGGGATCGATGAAACGACATAGTTCCCGAGAAGGATTTATGATCACACCCAGGCTCTTCAGAGGGCTGTCCTTCCTAGGATCCTTGGCGGGGGAGGATCGCATATTTATCTTCGTCATAGAATTTTGAAGGAACAGGGGATCGAAAGAAGAAAATTCAGAGAGAAGGAGAAGAGAGATACCTGTTTGGATCTTCAGATGAGGATTTAAAGGGAGAAAAGTCTTGAATTTAAATGCAATTTGGTCCTTATCTCTAACCCTATATATAATGATTGTTGTTGCAGGTGGTGACTGTTGATGACATCAGCCTGTAACGGCTATATCTTTTACTAACGGCTAGTCCGAGAAATGTTGAAACATGACTATTTAATTCGATTCTAACTAGTCATGTTTGGGGGCAATTGTTAGGGATAGAATTTCAAAGCATGTGGGTCACGGATCATCAAGTGCAGCCAGGATCACGGATCCTCAGTTCAGTTTGAATTAAGGATCCTTAGAAGACGTTGCAGGATTAAGGATCCAGGATCCTCATTATTATCCTAATACTAACAATTGTTTTTGTTACATTTGAACTTGTTTTACAGGAGCATTCGAGTGGGACTTGGTCTAACCAAGATTCCAAGGGAATATGCTTTCTAATTCTGCACGTGCATGAGGCCTTCGACCGTTGTGGTGAACGTGGGAGATCTTGCACCATTTTCGGATTATTAGTTAGCTAGTTAATTTCTATTTTTAAAAGGGGATAACGAGCTTGATTAGACAACAGTTAGCAACACACACTACTCTCGTAAACTCGCTGCAAGTTATTGGCGAATTTACACTCTTTGCAAACTAGTGATCCTTGTACCAAGCTTGTTATCATCCCGATTTGTAATCATTGTTTGTTTAATATACTTGGTGATCGGTAGTTTCCATCACCCGAGGTTTTTTATGCCAGAGATCATTCATTGGTCAAGGGCTTTTTCCTTGTACAAATCCTCGTGTTTGTTGCTCATTTTGCATATTCATTGTTCATACATTCATTCATTTAACCAAGCATCTAACCTCACAAAAATCAGATTTGGTTACATTATCCTTGTGTGATTTTTGACCAAAACAGTTATCAACACAAAAGCAATATTCAGAGATAGGAGGGTAATCCTCATCATCCTCTTCATGCTCCACAGCATGCACTTTTTGATTATCAGACTTGTTGTACAGTTTGGACTTGTTGTTCCTGAAATAGGATCCTTGTTTTTCTTTCTTTGATGATCGTTGCAGTCTCTCTTGGATCCTTTTATCATCCTCTAAACGGATGAATCTAAGGGCACTGGTTCTTACTTCATCAAGGTTCTTGCAAGGTGTCATAACGAGATCATCATAGAATTGTGAATCCTTAAGCAAACCCATTTTAAAGGCTTCTATAGCTGTTGCAATATCTAAGTTAGGAATTTCTAAGGATTCTCAACTGAATTTAGTTATGTAATCCCTTAGTGATTCATTACTACCTTGAGTTACCCTATATAAATCACTAGTTAATCGTTCAAATCTCCTACTACACGAAAATTGGCTATTAAACAAATTAACTAGATTAGCAAACGAAGTAATCGAGTAAGGAGGAAGACTTAGCAGTCATTTAAGAGCTGATCATGTTAGTGTGGATCCAAAACCCTTGCATAGACATGATTCTTTTAACCTTTCAGGAATGGGATTAATCTCCATTCTTTCCCTGTATTGAGCCACATGCTCTTCTGGATCAGTAGTGCCATCGTAGAGCTTCATGTTTGGTGTTTGAAACCTCTTTGGTATCTCTGCATCACAAATGGGTGGAGTAAAACGAGATATCCTATGACTTCCATCCGGGATCTCAGGAATGGGTTTAACCACTCCTGGGACACTGGATATCATATCCTTGAGTTTATGCAATTCTCTAGCCATAGCTTGGTTGATCCCTAGTTCCTGCATGAAGCCATGGTTAGTATTATATGATATATTGAGCGTGTTACCTCCTGATTGGTTCGAAGTTGGGATCCCGGATGTGAATCCAAGCTGATGTAACTCTGGTGTGATCGAGGGACCAGATGAAGCAATTGTCTGCATAGGGATGGAGTCTCCCACATGTATTTCCGAACTTCTAACTTGTTGACTCCTTAAGGATCCTTAATCCTGAAAGGTATTGGATCCAGTATGTATCGGAGCTGAAGGTCTTGGAGGATACTCCATGGATCCGTGAACCTGTGATGAGGATCCTTGAACCTGAGATGAGGATCCTAGACACTGAGAATAGGATCCTTGAACTGATTGCGTCCCCATGTATCCTCCAGAACTAGAGAAGAATCCTTGATGCTGGAAAGATGATCCTTGAGGTTGAATAGAGGATCCTGAAGGCTGAAAGTAGGATCCTAGAGCCTGTGTCATTGCCGATGATCCATGCTGCATGCTTGATGACCCTCCTTGACACTGGACACCTGATGACATGGAATGTTGGGCAATGGTCGGTGGTGTAGTAAAATCCAATGATCTGGGCATCAATGGAGAGGGATCCTCCGTTGATCTCTTCAATTTCTTGATTTCATCAATCTCCCTCAGGATCCAGTCATTAGTTTTGTCCTGCTGCTGCATGTAATCCTTCATCTCCAAAATCAAAGAATAAAGATCATTGTTAGTGGGAGCAGAAGAAGCATCAGTAGTTGCTTTTGTGAAAACGGAGGTTGTCTTCTTCGCGGCATTCTCAGCATTCTTTTGGGATCCAAAGGGAGGAGGAGGAGGTAAAGGTGGAACTCCCTGTGAAGAATTGATCGCCGGCACAGAATTTGAAGTGTTCTTCGCCTAAGATGCCATGTGGTTGAAGGTAACAAATATGAAATGAACGAAAGTTTCAGAATTGAAGCATCGATTGCCCCATGGTGGGCGCCAAACTGTTTTGGTCAAAAATCACTCAATGATAATGCAACCAAATCTGATTTTGTGAGGTATGATGCTTGGATAAATGATTAAATGTTTGAACAACAAATATGTAAAATGAGTGATGAACACAAGGATTTATACGAGGAAAAAACCCTTGAACAACGAATGATCTCCGGCATAAAAAACCTCGGGTGATGGAAACTACCGATAACCAACTATATTGCACTAAAAATGTTTTCAACTCCGGATGATATCAAGCAAGTGTGCAGAAGTGTGTAATTGCAAGTGTTGTGCAGTTGTGTTGCTAATTGTTACTAAATCAAGCTTGTATCCCCATTTAAAAATAGAAATAACTATCCTAACTAACTATCCGCAAAAGGTGCTAGTCCCCCACGATCACCATAACGGTCGAAGAGTTTAAGCACGTGCAGAATCACCAAGCATATTCCCCTAGAATCTCGGCTGGACCAAGTCCTATTCGAATACACCTGCAAAACAAGTTCAAAAATGATGGAAACAACTGTTAGTATTAGAATAATAATGAGGATCCTTGATCCTTAGTCCTGCAACATCTTCTGAGGATCCTTAATTCAAACTGAACTTAGGATCCGTGATCCAAGCTTCATTTTAGGATCCGTGATCCATAAGCTGTGAAATTCTATCCCTAACACCTACCTTAAGGTACCATCCTGAACAATGTACGCCTTGTTTTCATGAAATACTGACAGGTTAAATAAAGATGTCGAATGTCGATACATCCTCCCTCCCTGGGATCTCCGTTTCCCAATGAATCAATACATCATGCTTGTAACGGTGTTCCAACTTCCAATTGTATAATACGAATAACCTGCAGTTGAATACATTTTCCGACTAAGAACACTTTAATCCCAAAGGCCAAGTTATCTAATCCTAATAATAGAAAACACATTAGAATGCATAATTCGATAGCTTATAGAAATAGTTTAATACAAAAGTATAAGTTGGTCATTAAAACAATAAAATAATATTACAAATTAGGGTTAAGTTTATAGTTGGTATAGGATTGGTTACCCAGTTGATACATATGGCATTATGTGAATTATTAGCAAGAATATTCACATGCATCATAATTTTACATTGTCAAGCAATAAGCAAAATTGAAAGTTGCTTTAAAGGAACCCTTCATCGATAAAGAACCTGAGGTGGACAATCTTGAGTTACATGGGTACTTAGGTCTGATATAAAGAAAATATCACTCAATTCATTTAAAAGTTAAGTGTGCACACACTAATATAATATGTTGCTTAACATTAGGCTACTCGGTATGGGGTTCGTCCCCGGTCCGTCTTGGTTCGGCGACGGGGTGAACACCGTGCCGCCCCCCCCCCCCCCCGCGTCCCGTCGTCCCCGTCCACTTCTTGCCGTTTGCGACGGTCCAAAAAAGGTGGGGCCCAACCAAAAGTAACCGTTGAAAAAAAAATTAATTTCTAATTAAAATTAAATTTTCAAACGGTAATAATTCAAAAAAACCCCCAATTCACTTCCATTTTTATAAATACTCACCTCTTTAACCATTTTTTTCACAACTTTTCACCCACTACCACCCCATCTCTCTCACATTTTATAACCACTCTTCCCTTTTTATAAAAACTCATCATATTTTATACCATTTTTTACCCGCTACCACCCCATCTCTCGCTCAAAAATTATCATGTCTTCACCTTCTCCCATTTCTTCAATTTCTTCTATGTCTTCATCGTCTTCGTCTGCGTGGTATTCATCATCTTCGGAAGAGGATGGTATTATGCACAACATGATTATGAACGCGGCTCAGGTCTTCATGGCGGCTGATGAAGGGTCGTCCCAACGCCTAACTGGATGAGCAAAATATAACCGAGACCAAGAAGGTATTTTACTTTTTTTTTCCTTATGTTTTATATAGATTTGAAAATGTAATTTATAATTAATTTCATTTATGTTTCGTTTTAAATTTATAGCCGGCCACGATAAACTACTAGCCGATTATTTTGCCGACGAACCCGTGTACCCAGCCGAGATTTTTCGACGCCGGTTCCGCATGAGTCGTCCACTGTTTTTACGTATTGCAGGCGACATGGCCCAGTCGGATCCGTTTTTTACATTGCGAAACGACGCTAGGGGGCAAAGGGGTTTCAGTAATTTACAAAAATGTACGTAGGCCATTCGCCAACTTGCGTACGGTTACGCACCCGATGCATTAGACGAGTATATTAGGATGTCTGAAAGAACCGCACGTCGATGTTTGCACAAGTTTTGCGAATGGGTGTCAAATTGTATAGCAAGCGATACCTGCGGAAACCGAACGCAAACGACGTTCAAAAATTATATCAAGCACACGAACATGGTCATTGAACGGGCTTTTGGTGTTCTACAAAAAAAAAATGGCACATCATTGAACATCCAGCACGTTCGCAAACACCAAAGAGGTTACGACACATTATGTACGCTTGTATCATCCTTCATAACATGGTCATTGAAGACGAAGGTAGAGCGATATGCGAGTACGACGAAAACGCGTCTACTGGAAATTCTGTTCTAGTTAGTGCGGAACAACAAGATTTGAACATGTTCGCTCTACGTAACGAGTACACACATCATAACCTACAAGCGGACTTGGTGGAGTACATTTGGAACAACGCTCAAAACGAACCCGGCCACGACATGGAAGACGAAGACTAGTAGCTTATTTGAATATATTAGGATATTTTTAAGTTTATTTTTTTAAGTTTATTTTTTTTAGTTTATGCTTTTTTTAAATTTATTTTTTTTAAGTTTAATTTTTTTTTTAAGTTTATGTAATGTTTTTTAATATTAATGAAAATATTTTGTTACTTTATTTGTTAGATGTTAAAAAAAAGTTGAAGATTAAAAAAAAAAACATAAAAGTGGTGGAGGACTATGACTAGGATCATCCTTCCATGCCCTCTAGTTTTGGAGGATGGACCATCCTTGGGAGGACTATGACGTGACGCCTACGTGGCGGATCATCCTCTAAGGATGGTCCATCACCATACCGAGTAGCCTTATTACCTGAGAGCAAGACCCCTCGGGCATCTCAAGAACATCGTTAATGTATTTGTCATGGAGTGACAATGCAACTACTATATATCAGGGCCCGAGGTAAAAAGACGATTCATATTCAGTATTATAAAATACCTCATGTTCTTGATCAATTCAATTATGAAGAGGTGCTGATTTTGACGAATGTACTTATGAACGGGTCAATTTAGATTATGTTTTGAATGGGCTTAAAAGATAGCGGGTCAAACAAATGAGTTGTGCATGCGACGTCCTAAATTTCTTTATTTAAACATGCCTCTTGTTTGTCTTCTTTTCGGTATAAAGTAAATAACACATTAAAAAAAACTATTAATTCTTATATACCTGAATCTAAAAGTAACTTAATCATTACATATTCAAAAAGACGGCCAAATTAGGGGTGAGCAAAGGTTCCATCCGAAAATACCCGTTAACTGGACAGAGAACTTCCCGAAACAAAACCGGTATTGTCTAAAAAAGTAGGTGTTCGATTCTTATTTTTTGCCAGTTTCAGGTTTGGGTCGGTTCTCGGTCCTAGACATAAGTTAATCAATTGTTTAGAACCAAATTAAAGCAGGTTAATCAAGGAAAGAGATGCAAATGTTTCCAATTCCTACAACAACAAAAATAAATAAATACTCAAAGAAATCTACTAAGAAACTTGATTGAAGTTTAATAGTTTCAAATGTAACAGCTTCAAGCAAAAAATATGTTCTGAAACTATAAAACTAAAATCTTAAATAATTAGAAAGCAAACCATGATCCACATCGGCAATGGGATTCCACTTGCGAAACTACATTTTCTCTCACAATAGTACTTCATGAAGGATTAAGCTGTCATTAACAAAATTGCTAGCATCCTCCGTCATATAGACTGTAATATTTAATTCTGCAAAAAAAAAAAAGTTAAAGAACATGCACCAGATCATTTTAACTTGCCTCCAGGGGTGGCACTTTTTAACCGTAACATGAAACCCGACCTGACCTAGGGCCACCCGAACACGTTTAAACCATACCCGAACCCGAGTAACTGACTCGTTAACAGTTTCAACATGCACTAAACTAACATGTTCTAGCCCAACCCCGTTTTTAGCCATTAGCAACCCCCGAATGCCCATCTTGCCACTCAAATAGAAGATGACGCAAGTTGTTTATCAAGTAAATTTATGCCAAAAATCATAAAACTTTTGCGGTAGAGGGTGTAGGAAATCTTCATATTCTTTCCCTTTCTCTATTTAATGAATCCTCAAAATAAGTGGACTTCTCAAAACTGAAGATTTCCCTTTCTCTATTCAGCGACATACTGACATTTGCTTCTAAATCTATTATCTATTATTATCTCTTTGGGATTAGCCAGAATTGTTATTTTAGTACGAAGCTAAGTAATGGCCTAGTGGGTCAAATGGGTAACTTTTTGGTACGGGTCATAATGTTCTCGTGAGATTTTTTTTTAATTGACAATGCTAATAAATTTATTGAAAAAGTAAATAACTTTACCATTAGCAATTAACCTCTTAAAAAACACAAAGAAACATTCAAGGACGTTGTTAGTCGCCTGCATTCGTGTAAACTATTATAAATAAAAGCTATGTTCGAGTAAGTTATTATTTGAACCCAAATAATATTTTCTAAAAGCTATGTGATAGATATTGGAGAAAACGCTGAACCAAATCAAATGAAATAGTTATATTTCAAAAACTTTGATGTCAAAACTTAGATGTCGCTTAAATACCTGTACTTGTAGTGGACTTGAGACCAAGTCAACTTCTCATTTGTACAAGGCACAACAGAAAGGGTTATTTCAAAAACAAAACAAAGAAGAGACGTTAAAAAGAAATTTATAACTATGAAATGTAAACAATATAGGTTTGTGTTCGCGGATTGGTGAGCCCAACTAAAGTACAATACGAACTCCAAAACAAAGTGCTCGGGTTTGACACATAACTGACCAGGAACCTTTTTACTAAACAATTAGTAAGTATAATGACAATCAAAACATAAGCCAAGTAGTAAGTATACTGACCACGAAAAGAATCTCTAATATAAGCGTTGGCCCAAAATAGTTGGTGACTAAACCTGAACTTGTAGTAAACATCACATGTACCAATTGTTCTACCTGGAAGCAACAAAAAGAAAGAGCACATCAAGTGCTTCCAAAATGAAAAAGGAAAGGCCATAAATAGGGAAAAAGAATTACCAGAATTAGCCCCAGCTTTGGTCATTAGAGGCAGTAAGCTGCAAACCCTTTATGACAACCGAAAAAAACTAAATGATTTTAGGTTCAAGATTCCTTTGAAACAAACACAAATAACAATCTTCATCAATAGGGAGTGCCGCAGTTTCTTCATTTCGGTATCAAACTATTCAACCTTATCTGAGTAAGGAGCAAGATATAGCCAAATGATCATTGCAGGGTCTGACACGCCAGTAGCCAACAGAAACCTATAATAAAATATACTGAAAACATCACGAGGAAACCAATGAGTTTAAATTAAAAAAAAAAACATCTAGCATTTTTTAAGTTGGTTTGAGACCATTATTGGTTCATGTTCAATATGTGATTAACACTTACCCCCAATGCATATGTAGAGAGCGGCGAGCTTTTGAAAGTACTGATCAAAATAAAAATCTGACTTGAATACATAAAAGTTGCTTATTGATGACAGTGTAACACAAGTTTCCCATTCACCCAGTCATTGTTCGAAGGTGGTTATGACAAAAATGAATTGCCATTCTCTAGTTGAATATTCAAGGACGTCGATCGCTCCTCTTCTCCCATGGCTTGGTTCGTATCACCGAAACCAAAAACCTTTCCATGTTAAAGCCAAAGGCATATTCCAAAGAAATATCATTATTGCTATTTTCAATAAAATAACATTGTCAAAACTTAATTTGAATCTGCACTTTTAAAATTAACATATAAGCTGTTAAACACCCCTATGTTGTCTAGTTGTATGAATAAACTGCGTTAGTCATTTAGTTAGAAGATGGACCATTACCAATATGTATTACCGTCAAGGGATCTTAAACCCCGCTAGAGTCCATGGAGCCATAGACGAACATACAATCGTGTAGTATATCGTCCTAAATCTGGAAAACAAATGAATGAGAACAAAATTTATTTAAAAGGAAACTAAATTATTCATGATTTAAACTACATAATCTCAAACACAAATGATTCATGAAAATAAAGATTCTGAAACAACCTTCGCTTAGTATCTTTAACTTTGATTTTTTAGATGCACTAAAAGATGAACAATGGATTAACAAATCAAGATTACACAAATATGAATAACGAATCATCAAAAAAGAAATTATGTTGATCAATTAGTAGATCGAAGTTGTTGATCGACCAATGAAATTACCGAATCAAATGAAAATATGATACATTCACCATCACAGCCTCTTCCAATTGACCCATCCTGGATCAAAGTCATATGATCAGTTGAACAGAAAAAAACCCTAGACGTTTTTTTTTTCAAATTAACCGGATTCGATTTACGGAAGAAGAAACCCTAAATTGACACTCAATTTCGGCTCCCAATGTTACACCCCGATATTTCCACGTGTTACCGGTGGGCCCTGTGGGGAGTATCGTGACGTAGTTGATATCATCATAGTCAAATAATCACAGTTTAATGCACAGCGGAAGTCTAAAAATAATATTACAAACCGAATTGAAAGTAAAGTAAAATATTACACAACGGTTGTAATTGGATCCACAGGCGGATCTAAAACATAAGAAAAATAATGTTCAACAGACTTAAAGTATCAAAAGCTTGCAAGACTCTTTATTTGATACTCAGGAGTTCCAGCCCATTTCGTATAGTACCTGCACTTAATCTCTTGAAAAATACGTCAGTTTACACTAGTAAATACAATTATCTGACTCTTTTAAAAAGTGTTTATAAAATTGGTTTGGATGCACATGGCATAAAATCTTTTATAACTTGGGACAATTATTTAAAAATAATAATGTATACAGATTTATATGTTTGTCGTCCGTTCAGGGCTCGGTTAGTAGTGCCGAGACAAGATTAATAGACACACCACTTGGTAAAATACCCACAAGAAGTTTCTGTGGGATCGTTGAGTCGATCGAAACGAGACAATCAGAAGAGTTCTTGATCTAATCAGAGGTGGAATTCAGTGATTAGACCTTGCTTCAGCTTGAAACACACTAAGATTCACTTAAACTGTCGATTTGATTGATATTAGAATGTTTTACAGGCTTGGCGACACTTCGGCAGAGCTTCACTACCGGAATCCAAAGTTACAAATGACAACGCAAGCTCAGCTATATATAGGTGTTCCAGTTCGCATGAACCATCAAGACCCAGTTCGTGCGAACTAGTCAGTTCGTGCGAACTAGTCAGTTCGTACGAACTGGTCTATCCAGTTCATGCGAATTGAACTGACACTTCTAATCTCCCATTTTCTAGCCTACCGAGCCGTGTTTTATCCAATCTAGTTACACGACTCGATACAAGACGAAGTCAACAGACATATGCACCAACAAACTCCCCCTTGGATGTTGACGAGTCTTCGGTACAAGTCTTCAGTATGTCGAATCTTCAGTCTTGATCAGTCTTCTTGCTCTTTCCGAAATATCTTACACTGTAAGCATCCATTAAACTCTCTCTTCTTCTTTTTCTTCCAGAATCGCAATCTGACTCTCCTAATTCTCTTGATCAGATCTCTTGATTCTTTAATCTCTTCAGCATCAGCAGCTTTTAGTTGTTCTAGGATCGAAATCTGGCTCTGTTAACTTTCGTTCCAAGATCGTAACCTGGCTCAAACTCTGCTCAGGAACATCACCTGGCTCTTCATAGCAATAGAATCAGGAACCTGGCTTTTACATATTCAGACTCCCCCTATCAATAAGCTGGGATCGCAGTCTGAAATTCTCTATCTGCTGACCTGCACATACTCTACCCAAAACATAAGTTTTTATATATAACAATTTGAAAAACTTACTGGTAGAAATCATTCAAACCTCATCATTTTCAAAACATCATCTGTATATGTGACATTTTTCAAAATCATTTTTCACACAGACTCTCCCAACCCAATGTCGTTCATCATGTTTAGCACTTGGAATTTTGAAAATCAGCTTTTCAACATCAGTTGTCGAAAATAAGATGAAATAAAATCTTTTTGAATTTTCAAAATTTTATGCTAAAACACACTAAAATCTTTTTGGATTTAAGAAAATAAACTATATACAAACATCTTTTTGTGAGTTTGTGTAAGAGAATCATATCAGTTTATGACAAGTCACAAGTACCGTTGAGCTTAGTTACACATTAAGAATTAAACAGTTCACTTAGATTGTCGATATACTGATCCACTTAAATTTTCACACAAATTTCAACATATTCAGGATATGAATTAAGTGAATTAATAACTTAAACTTCTTCATGTGTCCCACCTCTTGAATATACGCCCGTATCCAGATCCCAATATTCAGTCTTACAGGTGAGTATACCTAGATGATATCTGTAAGGGGTGAATTGTGAAACCTTGAGAGCTCAATTTTTTCCAGAGATGAAGGTTCGACTTTGGTGTGTCGCCCTTGGGGATCTTCTTTACAACAGCACTTGATTTAATCTTTTCGATTTTTTTATCAATTTTTGTGCTGAGGGGGGGCTTTTATTTCAAGCAGAGTAAAGTATTATCCGGGGACTAGGTTATTGCTCCCGCAAAATCAGAAGTCCCGGGATAATACCCCAGATATCACTGATATAAAGACCTAGTATTTTAGAAAGAGGGACCTTTCAAACAAGATTTCGGGGGTTACCCATATATCCAAGAAATATTCCCCACAAAACAAGCAAGTTGTGATTTTTAGGTTTATATCCCGAAAAAGTCTACTAATGTGCAAAAACCTATCGGCATATCATCAGTGAGACCGTTTAATGCTATTTAATCATTACATTTCTTTAGCATACCGTAACTGCCTAACCGATGTACTATCATTTCCTCTTTTTCACAACAAAACTCAATTTTGATTTTTCGATGTTTTTGGATTTTAAATTTTATCATGTTTTTGGATTTTTCAAATTTTCAAAATTTCTAAATTTTTTACTCCCCCTAAAATCAAAATATGTTTCAATTTTGATTTTTCGGGAAAGATTTGAAAACAGTAAACTGTACAAACAAAATGACAAACTGATGTGAATTGCTTCAATTCGCCATTCACTTGGCACAAACAATCAGAACTCCCCCTGATAACAAACTATTTTCCCATTAAGATTTCAAAACACTTAAGTTTGTTTTAATCAAAATGGTTTTTCCGGAAAATTAGTTTATCTGTCATTTCACAACCATGGGGTTTCATCATTCATTCAATCCACTTGTAAAAATACAACTTGTAAAAATATTTGACAGTTTATTATATCACAAACTCATTTTCAAGAATGATGCCGATTCCTACTCCCTAATTACCAACCTGGGAGTTCCGGCAATTGTTAAGAAATCAGATAACAGTTCTGGCGATGAATCTGATTCCATAAAATCAGAGGAGCCACAAATTGAGCTAAAAGAAGAAAAGTCAGTGCCGCCAATGGATGACGCAAGCTTTCCACCATTGCGAACTGAAAATTTGAAACAAAAAGTTGAAAAAGTTGAGATTTCAAATCAATTCTATTCTGAAAAGAAAGAATTTGATGTTGAAAAGGCTTTCAATGGGAAGGTGAAGTATATTTTTGGAAAAATGGTCGAGGGTAAGGCCAAAGGAGTGAAAGATCTCTATGAATCCAAAATGAATGATCACAAGCCCAGTGAAAGTGATAGTGAAAATGAAAAGGTTACACCTAAGGCTGGTCAGGCTTTGGTTTCGGTAGTAACTCATTAACAATCGTATGATTCTTTCATTCTCAATCTTTTCAGTCTCTAACTCTTGCTTCAACTCTGCACATTCTTCAATATAGTGATTGATCTCCTGCTGCTTAGACATCATCACTGCATTCATCATCATCAAAGCATCTTCTCTTTCTAAGTTTGTCTTTTCTAACTGAATGACTGTTCTGTTCAACACATCATACGATTCTTTCACATACTTAACATCAAACAACAGCTTTTCTTTCATATTGTCTAGTTCACTAAACTTCTTGTCTTTTTCTTCACAATGTTTGCATGGTTCCAAAAATTTTAGACAAGGTTTTGTGACCTCAACAATCTTTTCAATTTCGACATTCTTCTCAGCAACTTTAATATCTTCACTCTGTTCATTTTTCTCTTCTTTCCGAATAACATTCTCAGACTTAATCTTCTTATTCTCTTTTGCTGCTCTTCTCTCCTTTAGCTTCTCCAATTTATCTGCAAAATAAAATTTGAAACTTTCAGGAGATAGATGAGTTTTACCAATTTTTATTTGATTAATTTCCTCTTCATCATCACTACTATCAATTGACGATTGATCAAAAACTAGTGTTTTTTCTGAACTATCTTGTGAAGAAATTGATTCTCCATCTAGACTTTTCTCATCATTTGCAAACACATCCATCCATTCTTTCATCAACTCTGGTTCTTGAATGATCTGTGCAACAAATGCTCTCAACTTTGAATCTGCCAGAATATATTTGTCCCAGCTAAATCCCTCTGGCAATCTTTTATCATCTTGATCTGGAGGCATATTAATGCAAGCTCTCTTCTTTTTATCTTCAATCTAAACATTCCGGGATGATGACGGTTGTTGAGCAACTTGATGCTATATTGCTTTCCGATAGTATTCATTATTCCCGAACGGATTCTGAACTCCACTTGCTTCTCGATTAGTACATTCCCTCTTGAAATGTCCTTTTTCCCTGCATCGAAAACAAGTAACTTTAGACTTATCAAAACCTAAAGTAGAAACATTAGCATCACGAAAGTCATCTCTTCCGGTAATCTGCTTAAATTTCTCAGCTTTTCTCAACACGCTCGCTAAACACCATTTAATATCCATTAACTCCATTTCTTCAGCATCAATTTGATCGTAATCCTCTTTTGTCAACATAGGATTAATGATCTTCCCCGCAACCAAGCTCTCATATGATTCTAACACAGTAACCAGTAATACCATATGACCTTTTGCGACTTCTTCAGGGAAATTCTGTCCATTCTGAAGATGCAACGCGATGTTGCATTGTATCACATGACCATTACCATTGTTCGAGCTTTGAGACTGATAACTGGAAGTTGAAACATTTGGATTAACACTTGGATATGAAGAAAATCCACTGTTGTTGATTGGACTTTGATTGAATGATCCGGATAAGTTTTCTGCACTGAAAGCGGTCCGGATCTTTGGACTTGCTTCAACATTCTGAACACTTCCTTTGAAATACATCTTGACATCTTGTTAACCACTTGAATTGGTCATTCTAGCAATCTTCTGTTGTTCAAGATCTTGCCCCTCAAGTTTTTCAATGAATTGAGCAATTGTCAATCTATCATACTCTCCGGTATTCTTCAAGATCATAAGATATGTGCCCCATTCTTTTTTGAGGTAAAGCATCGGCTAATTTTTCAACCCATTCCTCACGATCTTTAGTGATATCCAACCGAGACATTGAACGAACTAGATGACAATATCTCTCAATCAGCGTCTTTGTAGCTTCACCCGGCAAACTTGAGAACAAATCAAATTCTTTCTTTAATAGAGACTTCTTATTCTTGATCATTTCCGTACTTCCTTCAAATTTCGTACGAAGTGCTATCCAAATCGAATATGCACAATCATCATGTTGAAGTAATATGAAAATATCTTCTTTCACAGCTTGTTGAAGTAAACTGATCATCATTTTTTCAGCTTTGTACATTTCTCTTTCTTTTTCTGTAAATTCAGAAATGTTCTTTACAACTCCCATATTATTACGAGGTCTAACATACTTTGTTTCAATACACATCCAAGACATAAGATGATGTGCTTGAACCCAGTTTTCAAATTTTTCTTTCCAACTATAGTATTCTTCAATGCTCATCAGCTTTGGGGGTTTCTGTGACATTCCCGTTTCATTTTCCATAGTTACACTCTGAGCAACAGTAACAGGAGTACTCGGGGCAGTGGCAAATGCGTTATAAAATTCGTTGTCCATGTTTCAGTATTGAAATTCACAAAATCAAAGTTCAAATGAACTGGTGATGTTTCACACGAACTGACACTATCTCAAACGACCTGAGTATCTCAAACTGACTGATCACTCCGTATGAACTGGTCTAACTTTCAAACGAACTGAGTAGTTCACTTCGTGTGAACTGATATACACTCAAACGAATTGACAATGTCCACTTCGTGCGGACTGAGCAAAAACCAAACGAACTGAGTTTCAACCTGTGCGAACTGGATAATTTCAAACTACCTGGAGATTCACTTCGTGCGACCTGAATATCCAAACAATTAACTCATGCAAACTAGTGTAACCAACTCGTGCGAACTGAATCTCTTCCAATCGAACTGATGTAACACAAACTCAACTCGCGTGAACTAAAGGTCACCTCATGCGAAGTGAATGAATCCCCACGCGATCTGAAACAACCTCACACGAACTGGTCCATTTTGTCAAATTGATCAAGTTTTAGGTCAATTGTAGGTCTAATTTTTTCACAGATTGTTAAAAACAGTGTTTCGCACGTTATATGTGAAAATCAGTCCATTTTATCCCTGAAATCTTAGTTAATTTTGAAAAACGAGTAGAAGAATGAGTAGAAATCAAAAATTTCGGTGAAAACAAGCTAAAATGGCAAGAACTCTTCCTCCTGAGCTCTGATACCACTTGTGGGATCGTTGTGTCGATCGAAACGAGACAATCAGAAGAGTTCTTGATCTAATCAGAGGCGGAATTCAGTGATTAGACCTTGCTTCAGCTTGAAACACACTAAGATTCACTTAAACTGTCGATTTGATTGATATTAGAATGTTTTACAGGCTTGGCGACACTTCGGCAGAGCTTCGCTACTGGAATCCAAAGTTACAAATGAGAACACAAGCTTGGCTATATATAGGTGTTCCAGTTTGCACGAACCATCAAGACCCAGTTCGTGCGAACTGGTCAGTTCGTACGAACTAGTCTATCCAATTCGTGCGAACTAAACTGACACTTCTAATCTCCCATTTTCTAGCCTACCGAGCCCTGTTTTATCCAATCTAGTTACTTGACTCGATACAAGACGAAGTCAACAGACATATGCACCAACAGTTTCCTCATGAGTGGAGTACCGTTTTACATACGCAACTGTTAGGTTTATGCCTACACCCCCTGCTTAAGTCGTGGCCATTTCAAATGAATGAGCCGATGATATCCAGGACACGGTCATTAACCCCCCAAAGGCAATGCATTAAACAAGACAGATTAAAACGGGTTATGAAATTTATTAATCACAATCCGATTAAAAGATTTCATACCCGACCAAGCGGTATTATTATAATACCGTATCCCAAGCCCGTATAAGGGAAAATAAGTTAAAAGCATTTACCTAAGCTAAAATGTAATTTATCTCAGTCGTATAATTTAATCAGCAAGTACAGGGAGCTTTTACTGGGCTCCTAATCTGGAACGAAGGTTTTAATAACCTATTAGATTCCTAATGGGTCTTGTTTAAGTTATCACTTAGACCGGTTAGTTTTAAAGAAAGGTTTACGGTTCAAAACTCAAGATTAAGCGAAGACCGGATTAGAACGTGACTTTGACCCGACAAGTATGAGGAGTTGTATAAAATGGGTAAACTAATCACATTCTGGATTTTGAAGTAAAAGTGATAAGGTTTGACCCGTTTCGGCTAACTTATGCAAACTAGTTACATAAACCGTACCGAACGCGTAAATGCATTACGGGTAACCGAATGAGTCATGTACAATTTCCATGAGTTATTATGCTTAAAATATGTTGTGATATCGGTAGGATATCTTCCATTATGCCTAAAACGAATTTAAAACCAATTTAAGCCCCGAAAGGGTATTTTGGTCATTTTAAAGTTTATAAAAGGGGTTAAATAATAGACTGAGGTTCTGGTCTAAAAATATCATTAAAAACATTTAATTTATCAAGTTATATCAGTAATGTATCATACATATGTGAGGTCTAATATTTATGGCCAAACTATGCACCGTATGGGCATTTTGGTCATTTCGCATATGCATTTAAGGTCAAATTTGGAAATATGAGTTCAAGACTTATACTTACTGTTAAAATATAAAAATTTATTTTTAAAATCAGTAGGTAACAAGTCCTAGGCGTTAAATATGGTTTTAAACCATATTATGCGTCTAAATAGAGTAAAAGTCGGTATTTGAGGATATTCAAGATGTTTATGAAATTTTGAAGTTTTGATCAGTACATAATGTTCAAAATATTTTATTTAATATATGATATCATTAGGAAAAGTTTTGGCTTCAAAATGATATGTAAGACTCATTTCATTAGTGAAAAGGGCATTATCATCAATACCGAAGTTACACTAGAACTCTATGCTATGATTAGTATAAGATTTGACAAAAATTTCCAAAAATCCCTAAATATTATATTTAATCAGTGGATAACAAGTTTAGTGTCAAAAATTAGGTTTAAATATGATTTATGCCAAAAATGCCATTTAATTAATAAAAAGCTTTGGTTTTACGATATCGTGCATAACTTTCATTCTAGACCAGAAACGGATATCAAATTTTTTTAGGACATGCTTATAAATCAGTAGTGAAGACTTTTGTCCACTCACAATCCAAAAATTTCGTTTTTATAAAATAAGGGCATAATGGTCAATATTAAGCATTTAACGGAAACATGTAAATGATTCAGATTTCTAAGGGACCATGTAGTATAACCTCAGAGGGTTATACTAACATATAATATGGTCCTAAAGGAATCCTAAGGCATGTCTAAAATAAGCTAATTCGGGTCAGAACTGAAAGTCAAAGCAAAGTCTACTTTTGCGACTTTCTGTTGCGAACCGAGCCTAATACTCAGAATTGTTGGGTTGAACATGCCTAAACATGTTCTTATATTATTCACCAAGTTATTTAAGTGCTAAAACATGTTCCATAACTTATGTATTATTAGTTATGAATTATTTTTGTAAAAACTGACTCGTTTGACTTTTTGTTAAGTAGTTTGACCCGACAATTGACTAAGGTAACGTGATAATTAGGAGGTGCCCTTTTAAGGGTTTAACACCTACATAATTACCAACATATAGCCACTTCAATTCGAATAATGGCTGGACCGTTAGTTATTAATCACAAAGTCAAAGCGTAATTACGATACCTTTGACTTTTGGTCATTACACTAATGAAAACTTAATTACAGAGGCTAAGAACACTTACAAAGGGTCTTAGCACGAATTTTGGACTAAGGAGGGCATCCTTCAAGATTAGGGATCCCAGAGAGAGCTTCCAAATGCTTGAGAACTTAGAGAGTAAGAAGATTTGAACTTGCAAGGGAAAATACTGCCCAAACTCCTCCTATTTATACTACTAGAGGCCATCACAAGATCAATACAGGTGTTAGGGTTGATCTCTGATCATTACAGGTGTCCAAGTGGTTTTTAAAACCAGCAAATAGTCCATAGTTTCGAATTCATGTGAGTACAAGGCATGCAAGGGTGATGAAATAGCATAACCTGCACCTGTGCATGGAATTCTAATCAGGTCACGCCGTCGCGTCGCGCGACGGCAGAGAGGCTTAGATGTGGCGTGACGCCACCATGTGGCTTACCAGCCAAACAAGTTTCAATCAAGACAATTTCACCCCCTGGACTTTATAAAACGTAATATCTTTCATTTCAAGCACTTTTAACCCATAAATTTTATATTTTGAAGATCTTTAGAATATAACCAAACATCGTTAGGTCCGGTTTCATTAAACGATAACCAAAAACACTATTTTTGCCTCGTTGACGCTTTTAACCCTTTATTTACGAAAGTTAACGTATTTATCTCAAACGATATCGAAACCTTGTGAAACTTTCGTTACTTATTCTTGGGAGTATAATTAATCGTTACAAAGTTCCGGGATCATTAAAAGGTCACTCAGAGGTATTCAATTAACATGTAGACACCTTTTACCATCACGTCTTGTAAACTTTCACTTTCTATCACAAACAGTTTCATATGTTTCACAATTCACTCGTCTAAGAGCATATACGTCTTGTAGGGTTGTTGAGAAGCATAATCTTCATATGTTGACACTTTGGATCTTTCTATACACGTACTTTCTTTGTTTGCCAACTTCAACTCTTCGAAATCAATTCATTACACGTTTTAAAGCTCATGACACGTGTCGTTGTTATAATGGACATGATTTTGCGAGGTGTTACACCCAAAAATCAATCAAGAACAATTTCTCCGTTATTTTTTCTAATATGAATAAACTCGCTAAATTAAAAGCACACGTAAGAACCCTAAAAAAATATATAACGATTAAAAGATGATTACAAACCTGGCAAGTCGAATCTAGACTCGGATTCTCATCCTTCTATCTCGCATCCCATCATCTCGTTGCTCCTAAACCTAATCTTTCACCTAAATGAAAAACATAAACCTGCCTTGAAGATAGATTGCAAAGGATTCAAGGAGAAAGAAGGGGAAAATGAAAAAAGCATGAATGAGATTTGAATTTAGGGTTTAGAGTATGAAGATTAGAAGACTTACTGTTTGATATTTGTTATTTGTTATTTTGAAGATACGGCGATGGAGGTAAATAACGTATTGGGCTTTGAATGGATGATGAACAATTGAAAATGAGAAAATTGTACTTGAAGATGTGAGATCGGTGTTTAATGTTTGAAATCACAATTGTTGATTTTTGAAGAATATGGGTATGCAGCGCTAGGGTTTTGAGAGTGGCGACAGATGAGTGTTGTTGAATGAAAGGAACAAAGGATTTAGAATTCAGATAATAAATATATTGGGTCCGAAATCAATGGGCCGGGTACGTAAAAACGGTATGCATGAGCACTAAAAGGATCCAGCTCATTTTCCCGCCAAAATGCATTTAAGAGGCTCTAAGAAACTGCCACATAGCCCAAAACTTCTCATTTATTATAGAGTAAACTGCCATTTTGGTCCCTGTGGTTTGGCCAGTTTTGCCACTTTAGTCCAAATCTGAAACTTATTACATCTGGGTCCCTGTGGTTTGCATTTTGTTGCCATTTTAGTCCAAAACTCAAAACCCTATTTTTTTTACTGTTGCAACCTCCTATTTTGTCTTTTAGTTCAGGGGCATTTTGGTCATTTTGCTTTTCATTTAACATTTTCTTAATTCAAAAATTAATATATATATATATATATAATCAGCTCTCTCTCTCTCTCTCTCTTATTAAAACTCAGATCAACTACAAGCAGCAGTTGCAGAAACAAGCAGGTCGCCGGAGATGTTGCAGCAGTTGCAGAAACAAGCAGCAGTTGCAGAAACAAGCACCAGTCTTATTCACATCCGTTAAACTCCCTTCAACATTCAACCCCTAAACAACAATCTTCACCATGATCTCTTCACTCCCTTCAACCTCTACATTTCAATTACCCACTTCCACCCCTCCACCAACAAAAATCCTGACCCTAATCACCCCTAATTCCAAGTTCAACATCTGTAAAAAAGCATGATAAACACCAAAAGAAACCCATCATTCAATTCGGTGAACAACAACAACATTATTCCGATTCAAAAAACCCAAATTTCAAAACCCAAATAAAACTCTCATCTAATTACAGTGAACTTCATAAAAAGCAGGCCATAATTTGCCAGTGGGTTTGATTGACGGTGTTTGAACAGATGGAAAGTGGAAACCCTAACGGTGAGCAGAGGCAAAATCAAGAACACCAGACAAAAATGGTGAACAAAAGAATCAAGAAAACCCTTAAACCCTCCTTCTCACAAGCTTCCACGGAGGATGCTGATAATCAATCGATTGAATCTGGAGCTTTGATTGGATTGACGGTGTTTGCACCGAACGATGAGGCTAGTGGGTTTGATTGGTTTACGGTGGAAGATGGGGATTGTGGTGGTGCTAGTGGTGGTTGTGGTGGTGGTGAGTGTGTTTAGAAAGAGATCTAACCTGATTTCGTGGGGATGATGCAGAGAGATGGTGGTGGTGGGGATGATGCGGTGGTGGGGGTGGTGGTTTGTGGCGGCAGGAGGAGAGAGAGAGAGAGAGAAAAAGAGAGAGACGGTGGAGGAGGTGGTGGTGGTGGTGGTGGTAGGTACGGTGGTGGTGGTGATGATACGGTGGTGGGGGTGGTGGTGGTGGTGGTGTGGTGGTGGTAGTTCAGAGAGAGAGCAGAGTTGGTGGTGGTGATGATACGGTGGTGGTGGGGGTGGTGGTGGTGGTGTGGTGGTGGTAGTTGAGACAGAGAGAGAGAGAGAGCAGAGTGAGAATTGAAAGATGAGAGAGAGAGAGAGTTCTGTATGTGTGGGTGTATATATTATATATAATTGTTTTAGGTATTAAATATATACAATTAAATATTATAATTTTTAAAATGCCCAAAATGCCCCTGAGAGTAAAGACAAAATAGAAGGGTTTAAGTAGGAGAATCTGGTCAAATTTGAAATTTGGACCAAAATGGCAACAAAATGCAAACCACAGGGACCCAGATGTAATAAGTTTCAGATTTGGACTAAAGTGGCAAAACTGGCCAAACCATAGGGACCAAAATGGCATTTTACTCTTTATTATATATAGTAGATATATACACACACATATATATATATATATCCTATAATACATAATTCTAAATAACGTCATATGGCAATACCTGCTCTCTTTCAAAAAGATTTGTTTAATATTTAAGCAAATATCCGACTATTATTTTTATTTTTCGCCAATCGTATCATATCTTATGTATACTCTTAAACTCTTTTACTTGATAACCTCTAAATTATTTATTTTTGGTGTAGTTTATTGCTATTACAACATTCATAAATTATTACGTCTTTACTACTATACTAATATTTTGTATGAATATTTTTTTCTTAGAATAAATCAAACACATTTTTTTAACTTAAAACTACAATTGCGTACATATTTCAAAATATATGACTATGTAGTAATAAACAAAAGATTTTTAGCCAAAGTTTATAAAGTGTCAACTTGACATAACAGAAAAAAGATTATGATTATGCTAAATATTAAAGTAAATATTACGTTTAAATATTATGGTAAATATTAAAGATAATAGATTTTTATCATAACAAAAGATAATCATATAAACATGTTATATCTTTTGTTTTCCTTGAGATGTTGTATCATACTCTACTTATTAACTTATATAAATACTCTATAGATGCTCAATTTATTTTAATTACATAAATACTGTTTAAATATAATTGTATTTGAATTAAATGATATATTGAGTGTAATAAACATTTTTTAATATTTTAGATGATAAACAGTTTAAATTTTAAATTAAATTCAACAACTTTAATATTTAAATGATATAAATATAATTCGGTTCTTATGTCCCCAATTTTGTTCACTCATGAGTTAGATTAATCGGAGAATATCTCCACTTTGCATTTAGGACTATACTTTTCGGATTATTATCAAAATGCATATGAGGATTTCAAAATTCAAAAGACAGTGAATCTCAAACTATCCATGTTCATTTAAATGACAATCTATAAACATCATCGCTAATAATTTTTTTTTTTAACTTTACTAAGGCATAGCAGTTTACCTTTTCTATTAGCATACCATAAAATACTATACCACCGCCATTATTTTTCAATATTTCAAAAAAATTGAATATTTATATAACAGAGCCATACTTGCTACACGAACGAAGTTGTACAGAAAGTAAATGATCACCTACTTTTATTGCTTCTTAGCAAATAAAAAGAATACCTAAGTTATGTAAATTGGTGTATGTATAGAAATAATTCAATTATGTAAATTTGTACAAATATTGTAAAGTTACGTTATTTCTACCTTTAAACTCGTGTAATACACGTGTTTAAAATCTAATTTATAATCTAGAAAGCCAGGTTTTTATTTGGTTTCTTCAATCCATGAGCCGAAATCTGTAATTCATCATCCAATGAGTTGAAATTCAAAAGGAAAATGTTTTATGTTTTTTAAACTTAGCCTTTCATTGTATAAGTTCACACTACTAACCAATAAAATTGTTTCACTTCATTTAACTCAATTCAATTGAAATAAAATTCAAATAAAAAGGACATCCACTTGGCAACCTAAAAGTACCCACATTTTTTTAATTTATATTCCAAAAAACACATGAATCATGTTGCTACATGCATTGATAATTCAAGGGTTCTTTTGTATTTTATTATATGAATCCAACATTTCATCCAACATGGGTCCACCCATGTAACTTTACTCACAATAATTGGAAAGCAATTCCTCCACACATAGTGCAGTCTAAAAGTGGATTTGTTCTGATTGGCTAGCTCAAATATAAAAGCTTTTATCCGATTAAAAGATATTAGATATTGATGGACTTGACTAATTAAAGTCTCACCACAGTCAATGAAAAGTCTATATAGATTTTACTCGTAATGATGGCATCTAGACATCCCTCAAAATTTTTGTACGTCACTCAATACGAAACGTATAACCCAATATGCTTCTCATAGGGTTTAAACATATTAAAGGCGACACCAATAAGAATCGTATAGGACAATACGCTTCCTATTGGTACGATGTATCACGATGCTCTCGGATATGCAGGTAGTTCAGAATTGAAAAGGTCTGAAAAGTGACGTCAATAGGAAGCGTATGGGGCAATATGATTCTCATAAGTCTGAAAAGGTTTGGGAGTCGTATAGAAAGCGTATAGGGCAATACGGTTCTCTATCGGTAAAGTATAGGAAGCGTTAGGGCAATATACCTATCCACAAGAATACATGGACAAAAATACAAGAATATAGATCTAATGTGCACAAAGTGGTCTAATTAAATTAACTAATTTTAATCCTAAACTAAACACTCTAACTTTTAAATTTATAACTAAGACTCTCTAAAACCTAGACCACACAACCGGCAAATGTACCAATCAATGTAGTACAGCCTAAGAAGTCCAAAGTTTCTAGCCAAGAATCATAATCAAGAACAGTAACAAGTTCATCAACATAAAGCAAAACATGTTCAAACGTATCAAAAATACAAAGTTAAAGTTAAAGATATTATTTTAAGGAACTCTAAAATATAATATTTTTGAAAAAACAACGAAATACTAAGTGTGGGAAAATTCTAAGGAATGAAAGTATATATTTACACATATACGTATAAATACGTACACCATGGACAGGGGGATCATAAGCATTCACAGAGAGCTTATCGTGCGGTTTGGTTGTCTGGGTCAACCAATCGTCTTCCCAATAGGATTTTGCGTAACCAGGATGAGCAGATGCAGCTTCTGACAATGCCGGATGCATGATGACATAGGCTGGTTGATGACTCGCATGAGTGAAATGTATAAGTATATGGGTATATCGGTTCCACCCCGTCCACCATCACGAGTTTATCCAGACCGGGGCCCGTTCTATATGCAGCAGCCCGACCCGTCCATGCCATCCTTTACTCAGCCCATCCCGTCTATGCCGATCTTTACTCAACCCATCCAGTTCGTGCAATTTAATGTTATGTAGTGGGTATTTTGTTTAAATTCTTATAGGCTTCCGGCCCATCCTATAGTGAGCTCAAACATTCCATGCCACATTTTCCTCAGTCCGGTCAAACCGTGCTGCTCTTTCCTCTGTTCGACCTTTCCATGGAAGTATGTTATTTTGTTTTTATTTCATTTTCTACAAACAAATTTAATGCTATGTAATGAGTATTTTGTTTAAATTTTTATAGGCTTCAGGCACGTCCTATACGTGGCACAACATGTCGCCCTCTACTAGGCGTGACACGAACTCTACCAAGGAGGAGCTCGCAGAGTCTGACCAGGACTCTGATGAGGATTGATGACGATAGTGGTTTATGTTATTTTTATATGACGCGGTATAGTAAGAACAATTTAATATTTATGTTTTGATGTATGAACAATTTAATTTTGAGTATTTGTAATATTTATTAATTTCGATATGTTTGTTTTGATAAGTTATATTGTATGGATATGTTTAGTTTGTTTGAATTGCTTGATTTCACTACGTCTTTTATAAATTTTATAACCAAAAAACCAACATAATTTTATAATAAAAAAACAACTTAAGTAATTATTTAAAAAATAAAGTCCAAAAAGATACTAACTATATGATGCTTGATGTATTGCAAACTACATCAATTTATGGTGTAAAGTTTGTATAGTTTCATACTCGTTTATATCGGTTTTTTGGTAGAATTAGTTTCTTTTGATAGTTTATGTATATGCAGGTCTCGGTTGCTGAAAAGATGAGAAAATGCTTGAAATCTGCTGGAAAAGAGTTAGCAACGAGAATCGAGTCGTGACATAGCTGAACGAGAACAAAAATCAAGGAATTCTGGAAAAAAAAGGACCCGTCGCGCCACGTGACCGGAACAAAGAAAGGCCTTCGCGTAACGTGAATGCATTAAAATATTGATTTTGAAATTCATAGCGTCGCGCTACGCGGTCCCTCAGGGTTTAATTCGCGGCTGACTAGTTGTTGATGCTGGATTCTTGCTGAAAACATATATATGGATCATTATCAAGAGTTTTAAACCTAGTTATGAATCGGAAGCAACTTTGGCGAAAGTTTGGAGCAATTTGGAGTGTTTTCGAGTTCTTGAAGCAGCTGATTGAAGATTTGAAGCATAGGAAAGCATCCGGGTCGTGCTTAACCATTCGGGTTTCTTATTTCTTCTATTTCTTGTCTTTAACCATGTTTCTTATTCATAAAGATACTTGTTTTTTGATTATTTCAATGACTTTGATTGGCTAGACTTATTTACTACCTAGTTTGGATGATTGGTTTGTAAAGTTTTGATTTTTATTATGGATATTTAGTTGTTTATAGATTATTTGCGAAAGTATTCGACTCGATTATTGGTTTGATGTGGTTGCATGCTTAAAAGTGTTTGATTGTCTTTTATTGCTTCGAGTGAGACTTGGTGGATGTCTTTCACATAATAGGTTCATGCTAGATTATGATATTATTTTGTAATCTTTAATGATAGTTGGCCAATACACCTTAGAAGCGGTAATCGGTAATGGAATAAGTTTAAGTGGTCTACTAATCTCAATAGTTGTGAGGTGCGAGGTTATTGTTAGGTCTAAGTCATTGAATTGCTAGGTAGGAGCTTCGTGTGGAGTCTGGAGTCTGAACTAGTTTACCTTTTGACTGTTGTCTAACAAGTCTAATCAAGAACCCGAGTCTATCCTAGGTTTATAGCCTGTGAGGGAGTAAATCGAATTAGGGTACTTTCGTAAACCACTTAGATAGCCTGTGAGGGAGTCTAGACCAACTGGTGTTCGTAACAGCCTTTAGAGTGCCATAAGTGTCTTCCTGAGAAGGGTCGGGGGTTTTGTTCCGTATTTCGACATGCTTAGGATATTTAGAAACCCCCAACAAATATAAAAATGGTTAGTGTCGTGTCCGTGTCAGTCTAGACAGAGTAGTTAAACGTAGTTAGATAGAGTCTTGTGGGTTCGATATCCGGACCTACGTAGCTTTACTAGAGTCGATCGGTTCACTTGCCGTTTAGTAGTTTAGTCGAGTTATAGAGAGTGTAGAGTATTACTTCATGTCTAGATTAGGTTAATTTAGTTTGCCTCGATTAGATTAATTTAGTTTGTCTAGATTAGGTTAATTTATTTTGTTTTGGCGCCGTTGCCAAGGACTCTTTGGCAATTCGTTGATTACTTTGTCTGGACTTAATCGACATCATACGTGCTATTTGTTTGTTTGAGTCGTAGGAGTCTAAATATCTTTAGTGTCTTTTCTTTTTATTGAGTCTTTTGTTTGGGTAGTCTTACTTGTTTCTTTGTCGGTTTTGTAGTGGATGCCCATACACGTTCGTAAGGACCGCCGCAGAAGCTGCCAACAGACAAGTCTTCCTTCTTCTCTTCCACCCCAAAGGTTAGTAAAACTTCTCCTTCATCTTCAGCCCCTTCTGACTCTACCCACCCATCTAAACCACCGAGCTTTGACTTCACACCGAATTCGTCACCTCATAATTCCCTACCACCTTCCCGTCTTCTGAGTCCGACACCCGCTGCACCAAATATGGCTAACAATCAGATCGTCCACCAACGATCAGCCACCGGTTTCACTGGTGTGAACTCATCCATCACCATTCCAGCAATCAACAATGACAAATCCTGGCAGATCCCGTCCTATATCATGACTGCTATCACCAACTTGTGCCAATTTCATGGTCGTGATGACGAGGATGCCCCTGCCCACATCAACCGCCTTACCTGAATTTGCAGCACGTTCAATCTTGAAGGTGTTAGGAATGACGCCTGCTTTCTTCAGCTTTCCCCTTTCTCACTTGCTGGTCGAGCAGCCACATGGCTTGATTTGAATCCAGCAGGCGCTTTCACCACCTGGGCTGCCCTTCGAGATGCTTTCCTTGCTAAATACTCCGTACCTGCCAAAGCATCTCGCCTTCATGATCAGATCCATTCGTTCCGGATGGTACCTGATGAGCTCTGCCACTTAGCCTGGGAACGCTTCCAAACCCTACTTTCTCGTTGCTCTCAACACGGTATATCTGATTGGGTACTTGTAGAGAAATTCTACAACGGTCTCACTCCTGAAACTCGAGCCTGATTCGATACTTCAATAGGAGACCACCTCATGGGTAAGAAAACAGTGGCGGAATGCAATGACTTGTTTGAGAGTTCCGCGCATTCCGATACTAATCATCGAGCTACCACCAAGACTTCCATTCCTGTGTCTAGTACTTCCTCGGCTGCTCGAGGAATACACCAAGTTAGCTTGGAAACTACGGTAGCCGCTGCTCTAGAGAGTTTTAAAAGGGAGGTTAGCAAAGAGATTCAAGAGTTGAAAGCTAAGGTAGACAAGTGTGAGGTTTGTAGGGGAGGTAACGGTACAATTGAATGTCCGATGCTCACTGAGGAGCAAGTTGATTTCATTACTGGTCAAAACCGAGGTCCCACTAACCCTGTTAATAATAATAATAATAATAATAATAATAATAATAATAATAATAATAATAACAACTCCAACTATAGTTCGAACTGGCGTAGTAACAATAAGACTTTCCGCTCTTCCGGTAACCCCCATGGTTTCCAAACAGATCCAACTCAAAACAAGGGGCATGGTCAATTCTATAGTGGGGGTTCAAACAATCAGGGTCAGTTTTCTGGTGGGGGTTCGCAGGGTCAGTTTCGTGCAGGGGGTTCATATAGGCAATATCCTAGTGGGGGGTCAAATAGTCAAGGTTCGAACAACCCAGACTTGGGTAGTGGTCTAGATGAGATTAAATCCATGTTATCCCAACTACTTGTTAAGGACCAAAACATACAAAGAACCTTAGTGGAACATGCCACACTCCTAAAAGAACAATCTTTCTAACTTTCTAGATCTCCAAAGGCAAGTCGGGGACGTCTCTCGTCAGTTGCAAGAGAGGTCGCCCGATCAATTTTCGGGCAACACCCAAACGAACCCGGCTACCCAACTAAAAGCAATTTCAACTCGTAGTGGTAGAACATTAGGAGAGGTAGTTAGGCAAGAGGTAACTCAGGAAGAAGAAGAGGAGTTAGTGGATGAGGAAATCGAGATGGAGACTCCCGGTAAGGTGCAAACTAGGTTAGACCCAACAATTACCGCACATACTAAGGAGCCCCGAGTCGCGAGGAGTGTAGAAAAGTGACCTGTAGAGGTTAGACCGTCACCAATCATAAATCTTTCACGCGCCCCATACCCCGCCCGCCTTAAGCATTAGAAATATGCTAAGGAATATGGGAAATTTCTCGACATGTTCAAACAATTGAAAATCAATCTTCCGTTCATAGAGGCCCTTCAATCCATGCTGAAATACGCAAAATTCTTACAAGACCTTCTTAAACGTAAAGATAGGATAGGAAAGCTCTCAAACATCCCTTTGAATGGGGGTTGTTCCACCGTAGTCTTGATAAGGTCTCGGAAAAGTTGACAGATCCGGGCTTTTCACCATTCCATGTCTCTTCAGGAGTGATACCGAGTGTAGAGCCTTAGCCGATTTAGGTGCTAGTATCAATCTCATGCCCTACTCGCTTTACAAGAAACTAGACCTAGGAGAGTTGTCGCCTACCCACATTTCCTTGTCTTTAGCCGATCCGTCAGTCAAATATCCTCGTGGCATTATCGAAAATCTTTTGGTTAAGGTCTATAAGTTCGTCTTTCCCATAGAATTCGTCATCCTTGATATGGATGCTGATGAGAGGGTTTTTATCATCCTAGGACACCCATTCTTGTGTACCGCAAAGTCCATCATTGATGTCTTTGACTACAACTTTACACTTCGTGTCGGTGAGGAGAAGGTAACATTTGAGGTAGCTCGGTCTATGCAACACCCTAGTGGTTCCAACGATTATAGCGGTCCATGTCACTCGGTTTATTTCATCAACTCGTTCCTATCGTGCGTTGACCAGTGCATAGACTTCATTAGTGGAGCCGATCTAGTAGGAGAGGGTATGGATGAGGACATCGAAGAGGTTGTAGAGGAGAGTGGAGAAGAAGAGGGGACCACCTAGGTCCCCGAAGTGTTAAAGTTTAGTGAGGTTAGGGACGAGAGCGAGAAAGTGCGTATAGAGACACCCGCCCCTTTAGAGCTTAAGGTCCTCCCGTCACACTTAGAGTATGCATTTTTAGGTGAGGGATCCAATTTGCCCGTCATATTTTCTTCTAAATTGGCGGATGAGGAGAAGTCTATGTTGTTGGAGATGTTAAGAGTGAATAAGGTGGCAATTGCATGGAGACTTTCGGAAATCAAGGGCATAAGCCCTGCTTATTGTACCCACCGGATACTCAAGGAAGATGAATATAAGCCGGTGGTGCAGCCTTAAAGGCACCTCAATCCGAATATGTAAGAGGTTGTGAAGAAAGAAGTCCTCAAGTTGTTAGATGTAGGGGTGGTCTACCCCATTTCCGACTCACCGTGGGTTAGTCCGACCCAAGTTGTCCGAAAAAGGGTGGGATGACAGTGATCATGAATGAAAAAAATGAACTCATCCCGTCTCGTACTGTCACCGATTGGCGTGGGTGCATTGAGCATCGAAAGTTAAATGAAACCACCCGGAAAGACCACCTCCCTCTACCGTTCATCGATCAGATGTTTGAGCGTCTAGCTGTTCAACAGTTCTACTGTTTTCTCGATGGATTTTCGGGTTACTTCTAGATCCCCATTGCACTAGAGGATCAGGATAAAACAACATTTATATGCCCTTATGGCACCTATGCGTACCGACGCATGCCATTCGGGTTGTGTAACGCTCCGGCTACCTTTCAGCGTTGCATGGTTGCCATATTCCAAGACATGCTTGAGAGTTCTATGGAAGTTTTCGTGGATGATTTCTCGATCTATGGTGGCACTTTCGATCAGTTTTTGCTCAATCTAGATAGGATGTTGAAGAGGTGCATAGAGACCAACTTGATGTTAAATTGGGAGAAGTGTCACTTCAAAGTGACGGAGGGGATAGTGTTAGGGAAAAAGATATCAAGAGAAGGAATAGAGGTAGATAGAGCTAAGATAGAGACGATTAGTTGGTTACCCCCACCCACTAGTGCGAAGTCGGTTCATACTTTTACCCGTCATGTAGGCTTCTATAGGCGTTTCATCAAGAATTTTTCCAAGATCACTCACCCCATGACCCGACTCCTTGAAAAGGACGTACCTTTTGTCTTTGACGAGGAGTGTCTCAAAGCCTTTGACTTTTTGAAGGAAAAGTTGATCAATGCCTCCATCCTTGTTTCCCCCGATTGGAGCTTGCCGTTTAAGCTTATGTGTGATGCAAGTGACTATGCCGCCGGTGTGGTATTGGGCCAAAGAATAGAGAAACATTTTCACCTAATCTACTATGCAAGCAAAACATTGAATGATGTTCAAGAGAACCACCCCACCACGGAAAAAGAACTCTTAGCCGTAGTGTTCGTGTTTGATAAGTTTCGCTCATACCTCGTGCTTTCCAAGACCATTGTTTTGACTCACCACTCCGCATTGCTTTTTCTCTTTCAAAAGAAGGGCGCCAAACCCTGTCTCATACGGTGGATTCTTTTACTCACGGAGTTTGATATAGAGATTAGGGACAAAAAAAAGGAGCGTAAAATGTTGCTGCCAATCATCTTTCGCGGTTAGAGGACAGTAAGAGAGGGGAAATTCGTGAGGAGGCGGTAGGGGATAAATTCCCTCACGAATCGATTGATTTTGTAGATGCTGAGAGAGAGGTTTTGCCATGGTTTTTCGACTTGGCAAACAATTTAGTATACGAAGCCTTAGTGAAAAGTATGACCACCCAACAAAAACGGAAGTTCCTTAGAGATGCTAGGAAATATATTTGGGATGATCCGTTCCTTTTTAGGAAAGGTGGTGATAGGATTCTTCGTAGGTGTGTTGCGAGAGAGGAAGGTCTAGAGATTCTTAGACACGTTCATAGGGGTTTGATAGGAGGTCATCACCGGCCCCACACAACCGCTCAAAAGGTTTTCGATTATGGGTTCTATTGGGCTACTGTCGTAAAGGATGCTCAAGATTATGTTAGGAATTGTGATGCTTGCCAACGTACCGGTAATAGCTCATCCAAGGACGAGATTCCCCAAAATCCCATTCAAGTTCTCGGAAATTTTGACGTTTGGGGTATCGACTTCATGGGACATTTCCCTTCCTCGAGCAGGAATAAGTACATCCTGGTGGTGATCGACTACGTTTTGAAGTTGGTGGAGGCATAAGCTCTTCCCACAAATAATGCCCGAGTGCTGGTGAGATTTCTTAAGAAACTCTTTACACGTTTTGGTACCCCTAGAGCCATAATCAGTGATCGTGGCACTCACTTTTGCAACACCGTGATGGAAAAGGCGTTAGCACACTACGGGGCCACTCATCGTTTTTCCACTGCCTACCATCCCCAAACGAGCGGT
The DNA here is from genome assembly GCA_030545235.1 of Helianthus tuberosus. NCBI lineage: Eukaryota > Viridiplantae > Streptophyta > Magnoliopsida > Asterales > Asteraceae > Helianthus > Helianthus tuberosus. The sequence goes on along the minus strand of CM060409.1, from coordinate 7,885,156 downwards.
CAAGTCGAAAATGAAAATCGTGGAGTCAAACGAATTCTAGAAAAGACCATAGGAAAGAGTGGGAAAGATTAGTCCAAAAAGCTAGATGATGCGTTATAGGCATTTCGTACTGCTTATAAGACACCTTTAGGAACTACCCCATTTATGATCGTTTATAGAAAAGCATGTCATCTTCCCGTTGAATTAGAACATCGTGCGTTATGGGCTCTTAAAATCGTAAACCTAGATCTAACTGAATCTGCTAGGAAAAGATTCTTTCAAATTCATGACTTAGAGGAGCTTTGGGATGCAGCATATGCTCGTTCTTGGAGCATTAACGAGAAAACAAAAGTGTTGCACGATAGGAGACTTAAGGGATTGAAAGAGTTTAAAACCGGGGATAAAGTACTTCTTTACAACTCCCGGTTGAAAGTATTTGGAGGGAAGTTGAAGTCTAAATGGGCAGGACTATTTGTAGTGAGTGAGGTTTCCCGTATGGTACAATCGAGATGTTAAACGAGGCCAATAGAGCAAAGTGGAAAGCGAATGGACATCGTTTGAAGCATTATTTAGGGGGACCCTTAGATTCGGAAGCGGAGGAGGTAACTCCTCTCGAAATCCCGCCTGGACCATCTGCATAGTGCCTTGAGGGGCACCTCAAGTGTAGAGTTTGTATCGTTTATATCGAGTCGTTATTTTGACTCTTTTCGTAGCTAAAGGTATTTTTTGTGTAGATTTTTTGGTCTTGTGTTTTGTGTCCTTGAGTCTTTTGTAGGAATTCATTACCGAAGAGGAGCAAAAATTGAAGAGAAAACGGAGCTCCAGGTAAGTCCTAGTGTTAGAATATATTTGGGATGAGTTTTTGGGAGGTTTGGGCAAGTTGAGAACTTTTTCTAAGGCATGAAAGGCCTCAATTCTCAAAACTTTTTGTAAAAAAAGGGCCATTGACGTTGCGCGACCCCTTTTACATATGCATGTCGCTTAGCGCCTAGCCTTAATATGCCTGTATCTTAGCAATGACACGTCGCGCTACGCGAACTCCAACCAAAATGGCAGTCGCGTAACGAGACCCCATATTATATATGAACCGGTGAAGTTTGAGGTTGGGAAATATCCAATTGGTTGTTCCTTTTGTTCTATAAGCTTGAGGCGGGATTAAGTGGAACCATGGCTTTCTAGTATGAGACCCTTGGTTGATTAACCGTACTTAAACACAAATAAACATGACAAGGGCCTAGGAACCGGTGTTGAGTTTAAGAGGATTGTATACCCACAATCGTGAATTAACATGTGTTTGATTTTTAATAGAGTAACTTAAGTTTTGAGATCGAATATTTCTTTGACTATTATTCGGTTTGCATATATCTTTTTCGGGGACGAAAAAAGAGTAAGTGTGGGGATATTTGATGTATTGCAAAATACATCTATTTATCGTGTAAAGTTTGTATAGTTTCGTACTCGTTTATTTCGGTTTTTAGGTAGGATTAGTTTCTTTTGAGAGTTTGTGTATTTGTAGGTCTCGGTTGCTGAAAAGATGAGAAAATGCTTGAAATCTGCTGGAAAAGAGTTAGTAACTAGAATCGAGTCATGACGTAGCTCAACGGGAATGAAAATCTAGGAATTCTGGAAAAAGGACCCCGTCGCGCCATGCGACCGGAATGAAGAAAGGCCTTCACGTAACGCGAAGGCATTAAAATATTGATTTTGAAATTCACAGCGCCGCACTACGCGGCCCCTCAAGGAATTACCTGTCACGCTACCTGACGGGGGTTTAATTGGTAGAAGACTTGTTGTTGATGCTGGATTCATGCTGAAAAGATATATATGGATCCTTATCAAGAGTTTTAAACCTAGTTACGAATCAGCAGCAACTTGGGTGAAAGTTTGGAGCAATTTGGAGCGTTTTCGAGTTCTTGAAGCAGCCGGATGAAGATTTGAAGCATAGGAAAGCATAACATTCGGGTTTATTATTTCTTTGATTTCTTGTCTTTAACCATGTTTCTTGTTCATAAAGATACTTGTTTTGTGATTGTTTCAATGTCTTTGATTGGCTAGACATATTTACTACCTAGATTGGATGATTGGTTTATAAAGTTTTGATTTTTATTAGGGATATTTAGTTGTTTATGGATTATTTGTGAAAGTAGTCGACTCTATTTTTGGTTTGATATGGTTGCATGCTTAAAAGTGTTTGATTGTCTGTTGCTTCTTATAAGTCTTGGTGGATGTCTTTCACATAATAGGTTCACGCTAGATTATGATATTATTTTGTAGTCTTTAAGGTTAATTTACCAATACTCCTTAGAAGCGGTAATCGGTAATTGAATAAGTTTGAGTGTTCTACTAATCTCAATAGCTGTGAGGTGCGATGTTATTGTTAGGTCTAAGTTATTGAATTGCTAGGTATGAGCTTCGTGAGGAGTCTGAACTAGTTTACCTTTTGACCGTCGTCTAACAAGTCTAATCAAGAATCCGAGTCTATCCTAGGTTTATAGCCAGTGAGGGAGTAAATCAAATTAGGGTACTTTCGTAAACCACTTAGATATCCTGTGAGGGAGTCTAGACTAACTGGTGTTCGTAACAGCCTTTAGAGTGCCATCAGTGTCTTCCTGAGAAGGGTCGGGGGTTTTGTTCGGTATTTCGACAGGTTTAGTATTTGAAGATCCCGGTTCCATAATAACTAATATCCTAATAATATCACTACTGATGCAAACCAGGATTCCAGTCTAGGTAGTTGTTTCCACCATCTGAGTAAAACCCGAGTTCAGTTCGAGTCTAGTTAATTAGTTATTTTTAATTAAATCAAACTTTTAGGATATTTAGAAACCCCCCCCCCCCACAAATATAAAAATGGTTAGTGTCGTGTCAGTGTCAGTCTAGATACAGTAGTTAAACGTAGCTAGATAGAGTCCTGTGGGTTCGATTGCTTTACTAGAGTCCATCGGTTCACTTGCCGGTTATAAGTTTAGTCGAGTTTTAGAGAGTGTAGAGTATTACTTTGTGTCTTGATTAGGTTAATTTAGGTTGTTTTTATTAAACTACTTTTAGCACATCAATGCTCTTGAGAGTGAGGGACATAAACTGATGATTTGATTTGATGGAGATTAGATGAATTTAAGATCGATGGTGGAAATATTGTGTGTAGAGCTTAGGATTGAATTTCGTGTTAAGAAAGACTTAACAAGGATGGATTTACATACGGTTACTAAATATATTACCGGAAACACATGAATCATGCTCTTCCTTAAAGCTGCTGCTGCATGAATAAAGATATCAAATTCGCACCGTCTCAGCAAAACCTATATGAGTGTGACACGATGCAAGATAACTTTGTGGGGTTTTATTATATTTTATCATAGAACCCGAAATTTCATCTTATCACCTGGGCCACACCAAGAAAACTTTATTTGCAATAATTGTGGTAAACAAATCTTGAAAGCAATGTTTTCAGACCCGGACCGGACCGGTACCGGCTGACCGGTCCGGCCGAGATCCACTAGCTTTACCGGGCCGGTTCACAACTTCAGGTCGTTTCTGCATCAGACCCAGGGGCGGACATAGCCTTTAAATAGGGTTAGCCCCGGCTACCTATTGACGCCTGGATGGTTGTGTAAATTTTAGAAAAAATTGACCTTTTTTTGATTTCGTTACCCATTTTTTTTAAACGTTACCCCTTAACGATTTTTTCTAAATCAGCCACTGATCAGACCGGAGGTCCGGCCGGTGACCGGCGGTTCTGCCGGAAGTTCTGTGACGGGCCAGATCGGACTATTAAAGAAAAAGAGCGGCGGTTGGTCAGATCTGAGAGGAACAATGAGGTTTGGTCGGGATTCCGGCCGGAGTTGTTGCAGACTTAAAGTCGGGTAAAGAAGGGGTAGAAAAGAGAATGGAGTTACACGTGCAGTTGCAGATCTGAACGGAGCGATGATATCGATGGCGGATCTGACGGAAAAAAAATTGCGATGACGAACCCGGCGAGTTGTGAGGATGTGACAGGTTTTATGGAGAAGAACTCTGCGAGTTGCAGTTGACGGTGATGGTGGAGGGTGTAGGCGGTTGATGTTGGCGGGAGGAGGCGGTGACTGTGTGGTGTTGATTTGCTGATGAAGAGGATGAAATTCGGTTTGTGTACGGGTTAGGTTTTTTATGTGCCCCATTAATCCATTATAATTCTTATTTTTCATATGTTTTATTGTTATTAATTATTATCATTAATCTATATTTTATATAATTTATGACGTAATCCGGGTCTTAAATCCGCTCGAACCGGTCGGACTGGTCCGCCTTTTGACCCCGTAAGGCGACCGGATCGACATACGGTCCGGTCCTGAAAACATTGCTTGAAAGCTCCCCCACACACATAATAGTGTCAAAAGGTGGATTCCGTTTAATTCTTTTGATTATAAAAGCTCTTATTCAATAATGCATTCAAAATATACGTACCAAAATATGAAATATATATTTGGATGAAGAGAATAACGAGTATTTAGGACCCGTACGTTGCAGCGGAACTGTTAAATTAACCAAACAAAAAATAAACGTAAAAACGTTGAATCATGCACGTGCCTTACAACGTTTTAACTTATAAAATGTAAACCAATACAAAAATGAAATTTTAAAAATCCAAAAGGCTGTTAAAACAAAAATAAACAAAGATGTGAAATCAATTAAAAAATGTTATTATTAACAGCAAAAATGTGATATAAATTTTTAGTGAGATGATATAAAGTTATTATCTTTAAATTAAATTTTTTTATATGCTTACTTATCTGCTTAAAAATCTATGACAAAACATTGTTTTAACTTTTAAGACATTAAAAGTTAGTGAGATACATAGCGAGAGAGTATATATGTGTCGATGTTTAAGATGATGATTATTTAAGATGATGATGAGTTAGAAAATATATAAATAAATTAAAACTTAAAATAATTACTAAACAATATTTGATTCCAACTTTTCTCATCCACTTACAAAAAGGAAAAATGAACTATGCTTCAGTCAGTTATGTGTACACGAGCTATTGAGATTTCCACAAAATTGAATAGTAGATTCATCACACAAAAGTACTTCGCAAATTAGTATATAGATAACAAAATAGATTTAAAAGTAAGTAAATGATGACGCATTTTCTAAATTCAAGTTTTATACCCAGTCATAACATTCTATCTTGATGAATTGAGTACCAGTTATTTATTACATGTTGGCTTTGCGGGTTTTGGATATGCCTCGTGCATGATTTTTTGCGGCTAAAAAATACTTGTTAAAATACACATAACGCCTTACTTAAAACCGATTTGAAAATCAGATATTCAACTACAATTTCAATAATCTTATAACTTTAATAACTTTTATTTTGAATTGTAACTGTTGCTATAACAAATACAAGACCAAGGACTGTAGCGATATTTTTGGGTAAAGGGGTTCAAGGTTTCGATTAGCCTAAAGCAGGTCGTGGGGTCCCCCCACGTTTGCAGTACGTGGAGTTGGATCACCTTCTTATTATTCACTTTGAATTCTGGATTGAAGAATATTCAACCCATAATGTTTATGTTTAGTGAGATTGTGTTGTAGTGAGTGAGGAATAGAAGATGCAAGAAGCAAGTTCTAAAAAGGATAGGAGAGAATCATAGATCAGGAGTGATCAGGTCTGATTAGGTGTGTGTTGCAATGTGGCCAGATGAAACACCCAGATTTCCATAATCGAAAATTAAGTTATTAACATACTATTTCTAACAAAAATCGGGCATGACCCGTTCATAGTATCAACAATTCCCTGTTTTAATGACATTCAAGAAGTAAACCTACGACGCATTTCAAAGGGCATAATAAAAGTAATAAAATTTTAAAGATCTTTCAAACAACCATTACAACTAGTATTTTGACAGAAGATTTACAACTTCAAGTTTAAACTTTAACTACCATACTTAGCCTAATTTAACAAAAGTATTGACCCATTGATGATACTTCAAAAATTGCGGAAACGCATAAAGGCGTTCAAGGTGTGTTCGGTTCCGAGCGAGACAATAGCATTTAAGCTTGAGATTTACCTACAACCATTGCATCAAATGACATTAGCGTAATGCTCATATTTCAACTAACGCATTAATGAACTTCACCATTTAAATTTTTAACCATTCATGTCTAATTCATTCTTATATTCGACTTTCTTGTTTATGTAACCAACTTCGTTACATCATTCTCTCCAACTCATTTTATCATAACCCGTTTACACGGAACATTAAGAAAGCTTCACTTATTCATTCTCATTCTAACCTGAACCCACCCATTCAACACGGACTGTTACGGAGCTCTACTTTCGCGTTCTCATTTTTAATACAATGTCTACCATTAAGAAACTAATATTTAAAGAAACAAATACTAATGTTTAGGGCTGTTCATGAGCCGAGCCGAGCCGAGCTAGGGCAAGCTCAGGCTCGGCTCGATTATAAACCGAGCTGGCTCGGCTCGGCTCGGATTTGAAACCGAGCTGAAAATCTATGCTCGGGCTCGGCTTGGTTTTAAACCGAGCTGGCTCGGCTCGGCTTGGTTTGGCTCGATTTTAAAAATAAAAATTATTACATGGCTCTCAAAATTCAGTATTCTAAAATATTATTCAATACTTCAAAAGAACATATTCAAAATAAGTTCAACCTAATACATTACAAGCCAAAATCACGTTCAGCAACGCAAAATAAGTTTTATATTTCAAGTAAATACAATATTTGTTCATTAACAGGTTAATCAATCTTTAAATATGTCATAGATATCAAACTACAAGCCTAAATACATGTAAATACTAATCATTTTTTTTTTGTAATATATTATATGTATATAAAAATAAAATATATTATAAGTAAAATAATTCGAGCTAAGCCGAGCCGAGCTACCAAGCGAGCCAAACCGAGCCATATCGAGCGAGCTTTTTCCGAGCTAAATCCGAGCGAGCTACGAGCCGCGAGCCGCGAGCTTTTTGGACAACCCTAATAATATTATTGAATGAACTTGTAAATAGGAAACTAACCTCATTCTTGAGCCTTTTGTTGTGAACTGGAACTAGCGCCTTCTTCTTTCAATCCTACACATGATTCATTCTTATTTAGATTATTTCATTCACTACATAATAATCATATTCACGCATCAATCACATTCCATTTCATATTGTGCAATATATCAATACTATATCTTACTTATGAAATTTAACACTTTTCAATTCATTCAAAATCACATAGTTTTTCATTGAGGCATTTTAACGAACACAAGGTGTGCATACAACATCTCAATACTTATGTAGATGTATTCAATGCACGATTTCACTAGCATATTCACAACTCTTTTAATCAACTAAATTCACATACTTATTCATTCTACAACATAACAATTCATCAATATCCTAATACATATACTTTCATCAATCAAAATCACTCAATTCATTTAACTTCAAGACCATCATACTACTAGAACAAATGGGTTTTCCTTCAAACCTTCAATACAAACGAATTCAAGCATAAAACGACCTCTAATGATGGTTCTAAATCATAGAAAAGCTTAATTTCATACTAATTCACAGATTGATCAAAATCCACTTTCACTATCTAACATCAAATCACAAAATTTGACTTACCCTATGTAGGAAACTCTTTGTTGGTTGAGAATTTGATCACATGCATTTAGATTATGTTCAAAAACACATCCAATTTTTAGGGATATGATGAATTAGGTCAAAGAGGTGTTTCTCCCCTCCTGGTCGATCCCTGCGTTGCACACCCACACTCCCCACACATTCACTTTGTTATCGAGCCCACACTAGATCAATCTTTTCACTTTGTCGGTCTTGCGCTGCCTTCAAACGAGCCCACACTAGATCAATCTTTTCATTTGTTATCGCCACGACATCTTTAGGAGCGAGTTCTCGCTGTCCAATTTCTTCCCAGCACATGGGGGTTCTACATTTTCTACAGTATAACATTTCATATGGCGCCATTTGAATACTACTTTGATAACTGTTATTATACGCGAACTCTACCAACGGCAAATGGTCGTCCCAGTTTCCCCCAAAATCTATGACGCAAGCCCTCAACATATCTACTAATGTTTGTATAGTTCTTTCTGACTGCCCATCCATTTGTGGATGGTACGCGGTACTCAATCGCAATTTTGTACCCACGCCTTCGTGAAACCTATGCCAAAACGGAGACGTGAATCTTGTGTCACGATCTGACACAATGGACACGAGCACTCCATGTCGAGCTATTATTTCATTTGTATAAATCTCTGCCAACCTTTCGGAAGAAATAGTTTCTCGTGAGTCGGTCAACAATGACCAAGATAGCATCGTGGTCTCGTTTTGTTTTGGGAAGTTTTGTAACGAGGTCCATGGTTATGTCTTCCCACTTCCAAACCGGTACTTCTAAGGGTTGCAATTTGCCATACGGTTTCTGGTGTTCCGCTTTCCCTTGAGAACACGTCAAACACTTTCCGACGTACTAAACTATGTCGCGTTTCATTCCGGGCCACCAATATCCCCTTTTTAGATGTTGATACATTTTTGTTGCTCCCGGGTGCACCGAGTAATGAGATCTGTGAGCCTCCTCAAGTAACAAAGATTTCACTTCACATAACCAAGGTACCCAGATTCGGCCATACCTGGCCATGATGCCTTCAACATTCATTTTTAATTCATCAACTAAGCCTTTAGTTCTTTCCTTCATCGGATCATTAGCATTTAGGGACTTAGTTTGGGCCTCTTTGATCAATTCCAAAAGTTCGGTAGTAACTGTCATTCTCATCGATTTAACTTGTATGGGTGGCGGGTATTCCTTTCGGCTTAATGCATCTGCTACAATATTGGCCTTCCCCGGGTGATAAAGGATTTCGTAATCATAATCCTTAATTAGTTCCAACCACCTTCGCTGTCTCATATTTAAGTCTTTTTGTTCGAAGAAATACTTGAGACTTTTATGGTCTGAATAAATCATACATTTCGTTCCGTATAGATAATGTCGCCACAGTTTCATCGCGAATACTACTGCAGCCAATTCTAGATCGTGCATTGGGTAGTTGCTTTCGTGTGGTTTAAGCTGTCTCGATGCATAAACTATCACCTTACCCCGTTGCATTAGAACAGCTCCCAACCCCTGATGTGAAGCATCGGTGTATACCACCAAATCTTCTGATCCCTCGGGTAAGGTTAAAACTGGTACGTCAGACAGTCTATTCTTTAATGTTTGGAATGCTTTATCTTGCTCAGGCCCCCATATAAATTTCTCATTCTTCTTTGTCAGTTTGGTCAAGGGTAATGCCAATTTGGAGAAATACTGTATAAACCTTCGATAATACCCATCCAAACCCAGAAAAATTCTTACTTCACTCGGGTTCCTTGGAGGAACCCAGTTCATAACGGCCTCCACTTTAGTTGGGTCCACCAAGACACCATCCTGATTGATGACATGGCCGAGAAATTGCACTTCTCTAAGCGAGAAGGCGCACTTTGAAAATTTTGCATAAAGCTTTTCCCTCCGAAGAGTTTCTAAGACTTCACGCAAATGATTTGCATGTTCGGCTCTACTACGAGAGTAAACTAGGATATCGTCTATAAATACTATTAAAAACTTATCCAACATGGGCCGACATACTCTATTCATAAGATCCATGAATGCGGCCGGCGCAATAGTTAGCCCGAATGACTTTACTAAAAAATCGTAATGTCCATATTGGGTTCTAAACGCGGTTTTCGCTACATCTTCCCCTCGTACCCGTAGTTGATGATATCCCGAGCGCAGATTAATCTTCGAAAACCAGCTCTCTCCTTGCAATTGATCAAAAAGATCATCTATTCAAGGTAGGGGATATATGTTTTTCATTGTCAACTTGTTCAACTCTCGATAGTTGATGCACATGCGCATCGAACCATCTTTCTTTTTCACAAAAGTACCGGGGCTCCCCAAGGTGACATACTCGGGCGTATGAAGCCCTTATCTAGCATTTCTTGTATCTGTGTCATTAGCTCTCGCATTTCAGCGGGAGCTAACTTATAAGGAGCTTTGGCCACTAGTTTGGCGCTCGAGTTTAGTTCAATTCGGAATCCCACCTCTCGCTCGGGTGGTAATCCCGGTAATTCATCCGAAAACACATCCGGATACTCGTTCACCACTTCAACTTCTCCGATTTCAGGTGCCTTTTGTCTTGTGTCTACCACGTAGGCCAAAAACGCCTTACCCTCATTTCTTGCGTACCTAACCGCCTCGACAATCGTGCATAATTTTGTCTCTAATTTTCTTTCCCCACAAATACTTACTCGAGCCCCATTAGGTGACAATACATGAATGACTTTCACCTCGCATCGTATTTCCACATGATAATGGGATAACTAATCCATTCCCACTGCTACTTTAAATTCCCCCAAAACCATAGTAATAAGATCTATTTCGAAGTCGTCATTCTCTATAGTGATCTTACAGTTTTTAGAAATTTCACGTAACACATAACTTTTGCTATCTGCTACCTCTACTTCTAAGTGTATAGACATTCGTTCTTTTCTAAAGGAGAAATGGCACATAAGTTCATCCGACAAAAAAGATCTACTAGCACCGGAATCGAATAACACATTCACGTGTATTAGGTTGACTTAGAAAATACCTGATACAACATTCGGTAGAACCTTAGCCTCCTCCGTGGTAAGTTAAAACATTCTTCCCCGTGCCCTCTGATTTTCATCCTTCTTTCCATCTTTTTGGCCCTTTTGTTTATACTTCGGACATTCGGCTTTGACGTGACCAGGAGTAAAGAAATTAAAGCACGTCCTCACCGGACTAGGGCACTTATAGTAAGGATGCCCCTCCTGACCACAGTTGTAGCATCCCTTCTTTCCCAACAGACATTCTCCGGTATGAAGCTTCCTACAAGTTTTGCATGGAGGAATACTGCTTTTGGATCCTCCTTTGTTCTTGTTGTCATGCTGCTTAGGTTTCTTGGACGGACTCATAGTCGTGGGCTTTTCAGCCGCTCTTTTCTCCCCCCTTTCTACTTGTCGCTTCAGCTCTATCTCTCTATCCCGAGCCAAGTTGATAAGTTCATTCAAGGTTTCACACTTCGAGGGGGTGATGAATTCCCTATATTCAGCCTTCAACATGCCGTGATACCGATTTATCTTCATTCTTTCAGACTTGGCAAAGTCTTCGCAAAACTTTAGCTTATCAAAGAAGGTATTGGTGATTTCATCAATAGATTCATCTTGTTGTTGAAGACGTAAGAATTCCTCTTGTATTCTATCGATTGCTGACTGCGGGCAATGATATTTCAGAAACGGCTCCTTCAATTCTTGCCAAGTTAATGTTTAGAGTCTCTCTTCCCCTAACTCCTTACATTGCGTATCCCACCAATCCTTAGCTTGTTGTTGAAGCTGGCCCGTAGAAAACATTACCTGATCTTCTTTCTCGCTTCGGCTACGTATAAACACAGCTTCGATATTTGCTATCCACCTTTGACACTTTATCGGATCAACCTCCCCTTTGTATGAAGAGGGATTGCACGCCATAAAATCCTTGTAAATACACCTTTGTTCCTTACTTTTGCCTCTATACCCCTCAATCATTTCCTTCAACTCTTCTATCTTACTTGTCATCATAGCATCAACAACCCCCAAAACACGACTTTCGACCTCTTGGGCTAATTGCGGAAGGTTGGCTTGTATAACTTTTTCATCCGCTTCCATGATCTTATTATCGAACGCTTCTTGACATGTTACATCATCATCGTTTACATTCCATGTGTCCGCCATCTACATAAAACATTCATCCCGTTTATTAGGTTTCATTTCACACTTCTTATTTATCATACTTAAACTCGTTTTATCATACTATATTCAAATTTACATTCCATACTTCATGCCTTATCGTCATCGACGATCATGTCGTATCGTATAGATCAAACTCTTTGATCCCAACGATTTGTCTTTTATCCCTTCATATATATAATTTCCTCATCATTCTTAATATAAAATGACCTTAATATTGATTACGGGGCTTCAGAAACTGGTTAAAACAAGTTCCTTAATCAAAATCAGCCAAATAAAATAAAAATTTCTGCATTTGGAGTCCTCACGGGCTGCGATAACCAACATCTATTCCGTCGCGGGCCGCGACAGTGTGACAACTGTACTCTGTAATCGATGTTCGAGGTAAAACAATGATGATTATTAATAAAACAATGTGATTTGGTGCTACTATATGTGTTTTAATGTTATTATGTGTGTATTTGTGTTTGGTGAATTTTCAATTAGATTTAATTCCGATTTCAAGCTTTAAATCGCTTTCTGGAAGGTTATACGCAAACTGGTGCGTAAACGCAGTCAGTATAAAACAATGTGATTTGGTGTTACTATATGTGTTTTAATGTTATTATGTGTGTATTTGTGTTTGGTGAATTTTCAATTAGATTCAATTCCGATTTAATTCCGATTTCAAGCTTTAAATCGCTTTAAGGAACAAATACTAATGTTATTGAATGAACTTGTAAGTAGCAAACTTACCTCATTCTTGAGCCTTTTGTTGCGAACCGGAACTAGCACCTTCTTCTTTCACTCCTACACATGATTCATTCTTATTTAGATTATTTCATTCACTACATAATAATCATATTCACGCATCAATCACATTCCATTTCATATTGTGCAATATATCAATACTATATCTTACTTATGAAATTTAACACTTTTCAAATCATTCAAAATCACATAGTTTTTCATTATGGCATTTTAACGAAAACAAGGTGTGCATACAACATCTCAATCCTTATGTACATGTATTCAATGCACGATTTCACTAGCAATATTCACAACTCTTTTAATCAACTAAATTCACATATTTATTCATTCCACAACATAACAATTCATCAATATCCTAATACATATATATTCATCAATCAAAATCACTCAATTCATTTAACTTCAAGACCATCATACTACTAGAACAAATTGGTTTTCCTTCAAACCATCAATACAAACGAATTCAAGCATAAAACAAGCTCTAATGATGGTTCTAATTCATAGACAAGCTTAATTTCATACTAATCTACAGATTGTTCCAAACCCACTTTCACTATCTAGCATTAAATCACAAAATTTGACTTACCCTATGTAGGAAACTCTTAGATGGTTGAGAATTTGGTCACATGCATTCAGATTATGTTCAAAAACACATCCAATTTTTTGAGATTTGATGAACTAGGTCAAAGAGGTGTTTCTCCCCTCCTGGTCGATCCATGCGTCGCACATCCACACTCCCCACACATTCACTTTTTAATTTCTTATTTATTTTACAATTTTACACATTCAGTCCCTTGGAATCATTCACGGTGTCATTCTAGTACTTTTTCCTAAATTTATAAACTTCCTATTTTATTTATGACTAAGTTAATTTATTTAAAGCATTTAAACATTCAAATAATCTTTTATAGATTTTGGGGTGTTACACCAGATTTGCTATTTATAGTGGAAGATACCAGGTATGAGAAGAAATATTTGACCGGTAATCCATGACCGCAGTGGAAGGCTTGCCTTTTTTGGAAGGTTAAAGGTTTTGGACTTGCAGGTAAAAGAGTGTGCTCTCCCAGATGCTTCTGCTGTAGCTGGGTAGGAGAGTTCACACGTAAAGTGTGATGTGACCAGACACTGTTCTCGTTCTTTTTACTGTTCACGACACATGGTCAGTTCTGAACCCTTTTGGCTTTCAACCTTTTTAAGATGTGTTATACTTTAATCAGTTTATTAAGCTTTGAGCTACCCACGTCATCAGCCCCCAAGTCAGAGGTATTTGGGGTGAAAGCTCAAATGCTTTGTACATGGTTTTTATTGCTTAAAGGCTTCAAGGCTTGAAAGGTTTTCAGGCGGTTGAGTTTCTTGGATTTGAATTTTGAAATGACAGTTGATGTGATGGATGGCAGTTTTTTGCCTGTTGCTTTATAATAACTTCATAGACTTCATTTTCTTTTTTCTTTCGATCATCTCTCATGGTTGCTAGGAAGGATTTGTTTGTAAGTTATTCTCGCCTCACTCAAGAGGAGGTTGAGGCGTTTTGTGAACAATAGGGAATCCATCCAAAGTTTAATTCGATGGCTCCGGGTTTAGACAAATCGATTGATTAGTGTCCTTCCGGCTCCATTGCACATTACTGCCGCCATTTAAGTTTTTCAATTTATGTCATCCTTTTTTCGTCTTTGTTCTGAATGTTTTAGAGTATTATCGAGTGTCATTTTGTCAGTTGCGTCCTCAAGGTCATGCTGGGATTTTACACTTTGAGGTTTTATGTCGGGCGATAGGGTATGACCCATCGTTGTTGTTGTTCTGCCATTTCTTCCGGTTAGCCAAGAACGACGATTGGTTCACGTTTGAGACATCCCAAGTTGATGTTTGTTTGATTTCCTCTATGGTTACTACCCTTGGTTCTTGGAAGGACTGATTTTTCTGGATTTCTGACTCCATTGTTCCCTTCAAGCTTGTTTGGAGGCACCCTGATGCTGTGTTAAACGACCTTGAGCCATCTGAGTCTGACAAGATAGTTGGTTGTTAAAAGCCATTAGGAAGTGTAATTCGAGGCTTCGTCCCTTTCCAGAATACCTTTAAGTGTTGATGGGTGTGAGCACCTTGTGGGATAAGCCGGATCGTGACCCTGTGCTGGTGAGGGATGATCAGGGTATGATGTTTTGCCTTATGTTTTTGTTTATCATGTTTTTTTTATTTTTTGTTTATGTTATATTTTATTTGCTGCACTTATGTCTGCCGTAGGCTTTATCAAGAGTGATGACACCTCTGATGTTGTGTTTGGGGATGCTAAGGCTAACCCCGGCGAAATTGTTGTTGCCAGAGGTGCTAACACAGGTTCGAGGGTTCAGGTTATGTGAACGTTCCAAATGTCAAAGGCTTTACTAGGGCCGGTGCTTCCAAAGCTCGTACTCATTGTTTAACCCGACGTTTGTTAAAGGGAGCTGACCAACCATCGGCCTCTGAGCCAGTGGAACTGAGTGATGACATAGAGGCTTCAGATGACTTGGAAGTTGGGGAGGAGGGAAAATCAAAGAAAGACAAGGATTTGCCCTTGGCGATTGGTAAGGGGAGTAAATCAGCAGGTAAGAAGGTTATGAGCTTGAAGGGTTCTGGGAATGCTGGTGAAGGTTCCACCAATGTTAACCGAGGAGAGGTTTATGTACCGGATTGGAAGGTCACAGTTGGTGACAGCTTCAAGTCTTCATCCGTTTGTGAGGATGTTCTTACTTACTTTGCTCTTCCCGATGTTCGAGGCTCTTGTTCCTCTATGGATGACGACCTGATGATCTCGAAGATGATGATGGGTGCTTACAACCATCCTGCCTTTCTTCAAGAGGGTGTATCCCGATTTTGCAAAAGGATGTAAGAATATGAAGCCTTTTCAAAGAAGAGGGGTGAGATGAAAGCTTCAATGGTTGCTTTGACGAAATAAGCTGAGAGCTTTGCTAAGAAGTAGAAAGCATTGTTGTTGAAGATTGAGGAGCTTTCTTCCAAGCATAAGATGGAGATGGTTGGGTTAGAGAAACGTCTGGAGGCTGACAAGAAGCAGGTAACGGCTGATAGCGCCAATTTGGAGGTTCAGAAGAAAGCCTTCTCAGGGGAGAAATAATGACTAAAGGTTTCACTTGCCTAGGCAACTGGTGATAATAAATGGCTCATTGAGCATGGATTCCAGCAAGTGGTTACCTATCTTCTCCATTCGTCGGGTGTTCAACAAAGCCTTGGGTAATGTGTACATCAAGCATCTTGCTCATGAGAGACACCAAGGTTTGGTTGCTGGTTACACAACTTTGTTCAGGAAAAGTCTTATATTTTTCAACCTAAAGCCTTCGAAGTCTTCAAGGAAACTGTTTTGAAGATGGAGCATATGATTTACCATTATGTGGGTGAAGTCTCTAAGTGTTTTGGTAAAACTTTGTCTGTCTTGGAGGAGCTAAAACCCCCTGGCCTCAACGAGGTTGTTTGTGCTGAAGTGTTAGAGTCTATCTCCAAGAAGCGTTCCTGCTCTGGTGATAGTGAGGAGACATTTTCTGATGGTGTTGAAGGTTTGAAAGAGGCAAGCCTTGAAGCTTCCGGGGCAGCAGGTGAAGGTGGAAGGAAAAAGAAGAAGGCCAAAAAGTCCAAGAGTGGCGAAGCGGGTGTAGCGAAGCCTACTGCTTCTGATGCTGCAAATTAGAACTCTTTAAACTTTATTCGTAGCTTTCTCAGTACTTTTAAAACAATGTTGTGTGATGTAATGTGGACAAGTAGTTTTTTCTGAAACCCTTAAGGTTTCTTTTGGTGGTTGGTGTTGAAGGATTTTGAACAATATCTTAGGTTTATGGCCCTTATTATGGTTTAACTTTTCTAATGTTTTGTTCTATTCTTTTCCTTGTGTGTTGGTGATCATGAAATTGTCTTGTTGTTTTGCTATGTACTTTTTATCAAATATCCCTTAGAAAGTTAAGTGCTGCAGTTACTTAGCTTAAAGGCTTTTTAGATAAAAAGGTACATGTTGCCTATCCCATTTACGACATTATTTGATGTCCTTTCATTTTGTAAACTGTTTTTGTGGTGTTACACCAGATTTGCTATTTATAGTGGAAGATACCAAGTATGAGAAGCAACATTTGACCGGTAATCCATGACCGCAGTGGAAGGCTTGCCTTTTTTGGAAGGTTAAAGGTTTTGGACTTGCAGGTAAAGGAGTGTGCTCTCGCAGATGCTTCTACTGTAGCTGGGTAGGAGAGTTCACACGTAAAGTATGACGTGACCAGACACTGTTCTCGTTCTTTTTACTGTTCACGACACATGGTCAGTTCTGAACCCTTTTGGCTTTCAACCTTTTTAAGATGTGTTATACTTTAATCAGTTTATTAAGCTTTGAGCTACCCACGTCATCAGCCCCCAAGTCAGAGGTATTTGGGGTGAAAGCTCAAATGCTTTGACATGGTTTTTATTGCTTAAAGGCATCAAGGCTTGAAAGGTTATCAGGCGGTAGAGTTTCTTGGATTTGAATTTTGAAATGACAGTTGATGTGATGGATGGCAGTTTTTTGCCTGTTGCTTAATAATAACTTCATAGACTTCATTTTCTTTTTTTCTTTCGATCATCTCTCATGGTTGCTAGGAAGGATTTGTTTGTAAGTTATTCTCGCCTCACTCAAGAGGAGGTTGAGGCATTTTGTGAACCATAGGGAATCCATCCAAAGTTTAATTCGATGGTTCCGGGTTTAGAGAAATCGATTGATTAGTGTCCTTCTGGCTCGATTGCACATTACTGCCATCATTTAAGTTTTTCAATTTATATCATCCTTTTTTGGTCTTTGTTTTGAATGTTTTAGAGTATTATCAAGTGTCATTTGGTCAGTTGCGTCCTCAAGGTCATGCTGGGATTTTACACTTTGACGTATTATGTTGGGCGATAGGGTATGACCCATCGTTGTTGTTGTTCCGCCATTTCTTCCGGTTAGCCAAGAACGACGATTGGTTCACGTTTGAGACATCCCAAGTTGATGTTTGTTTGATTTCCTCTATGGTTACTACCCTTGGATCTTGGAAGGACTGATTTTTCTGGATTTCTAACTCCATTGTTCCCTTCAAGCTTGTTTGGAGGCAACCTGATGCTGTGTTAAACGACCTTGAGCCATCTGAGTCTGAACTAGATAGTTGGTTGTTAAAAGCCATTAGGAAGTGTCATTCAAGGCTTTGTCCCTTTCCAGAATACCTTTTAGTGATGATGGGTGTGAGCACCTTGTGGGATAAGCTGGATCGTGACCCTGTACTCATGAGGGATGATCAGGGTATGATGTTTTGCCTTATGTTTTTGTTTATCATGTTTTTTTGTATTTTTTGTTTATGTTATATTTTGTTTGCTGCACTTATGTCTGCCGTAGGCTTTATCAAGAGTGATGACACCTCTGATGTTGTGTTTGGGGATGCTAAGGCTACCCCCGGTGAAATTGTTGTTGCCAGAGGTGCTAACACAGGTTCGAGGGTTCAGGTTATGTGAACGTTCCAAATGTCAAAGGCTTTACTAGGGCCGGTGCTTCCAAAGCTCCTACTCGTCGTTTAACCGACGTATGTTAAAGGGAACTGACCAACCATTGGCCTTTGAGCCGGTGGAACTGAGTGATGACATAGAGGCTTCAGATGACTTGGAAGCTGGGGATGGGGGAAAATCAAAGAAAGACAAGGAATTGCCCTTGGTGATTGGTTAGGGGAGTAAATCAGCAGGTAAGAAGGTTATGAGCTTGAAGGGTTCTGGGAATGCTGGTGAAGGTTCCACCAATGTTAACCAAGGAGAGGCTTATGTACCGGATTGGAAGGTCACAGTTGGTGACAGCTTCAAGTCTTCATCCGTTTGTGAGGATGTTCTTACTCACTTTGCTCCTCCCGATGTTCGAGGCTCTTGTTCCTCTATGGATGACGACCTGATGATCTCGAAGATGATGATGGGTGCTTACAACCATACTGCCTTTCTTCAAGAGGGTGTATCCCGATTTTGCAAAAGGATGTAAGTATATGAAGTCTTTTTAAAGAAGAGGGGTGAGATGAAAGCTTCAATGGTTGCTTTGAAGAAATAAGCTGAGAGCTTTGCTAAGAAGTAGAAAGCATTGTTGTTGAAGATTGAGGAGCTTTCTTCCAAGCATAAGATGGAGATGGCTGGGTTAGAGAAACGTCTGGAGGCTGACAAGAAGCAGGTAATGGCTGATAGCGCCACTTTGGAGATTCAGAAAAAAAGCCTTCTTAGGGGAGAAATAATGGCTAAAGGTTTCACTTACCTAGGCAACTGGTGATAATAAATGGCTCATTGAGCATGGATTCCAGCAAGTGGTTACCTATCTTCTCCATTCGTCGGGTGTTCAACAAAGCCTTGGGTGATGTGTACATTAAGCATCTTGCTCATGAGAGACACCAAGGTTTGGTTGCTGGTTACACATCTTTGTTCAGGAAAAGTCTTATATTTTTCAACCCAAAGCCTTCGAAGTCTTCAAGGAAACTGTTTTGAAGATGGATCATATGATTTACCATTATGTGGGTGAAGTCTCTAAGTGTTTTGGTAAACCTTTGTCTATCATGCAGGAGCTAAAACCCCTGGCCTCAACGAGGTTGTTTGTGCTGAAGTGTTAGAGTCTATCTCCAAGAAGCGTTCCTGCTCTGGTGATAGTGAGGAGACATTTTCTGATGGTGTTGAAGGCTTGAAGGAGGCAAGCCTTGAAGCTTCCGGGGCAGCAGGTGAAGGTGGAAGGAAAAAGAAGAAGGCCAAAAAGTCCAAGAGTGGCGAAGCGGGTGTAGCGAAGCCTATTGCTTCTGATGCTGCAAATTAGAACTCTTTAAACTTTATTCGTAGCTTTCTTAGTACTTTTAAAACAATGTTGTGTGATGTAATGTGGACAAGTAGTTTTTTCGGAAACCCTTAAGGTTTCTTTTGGTGGTTGGTGTTGAAGGCTTTTGAACAATATCTTAGGTTTATGGCCCTTATTATGGTTTAACTTTTCTAATGTTTTGTTCTATTCTTTTCCTTGTTTGTTGGTGATCATGCAATTGTCTTGTTGTTTCGCTATGTACTTTTTATCAAATATCCCTTAGAAAGTTAAGTGCTGCAGTTACTTAGCTTAAAGACTTTTTCGATAAAAAGATACATGTTGCCTATCCCATTTACGACATTATTTGATGTCCTTTCATTTTGTAAACTGTTTTTGTGGCTTAAGGAACAATTGGTGTAGGCTGTTCGGACACGTCTATGAGACAAGTTAAAAATTTTTATTTAAGTCTCATGGAGTTGATTTAGGAACTCACCCCTTATATAGGTCTATTTAACCCTTGAACCAATTTAACGATGTGGCCTGGGAGCTCATCCCCTTACATGGCCCTTGCCATGGAGTTTTTTTGCTAGGTTCTCAACCTGATTATAGGATAGAAAGATAAATTTTGACAAAAAAACTTCATCATTCATTCATTAATGAGCACTTTGATTACAAGGGAGGGTAGAGCAATTCTTGAAATACTTTCTAAGACATTTTGATTAGACGTGGAACCTTTTATGGTTTTTCCCGTTCCAGTGGCGAGGAAGCTTTTTGCCTTCTGCGTGTCACACCCTGACTTTTGCGGAAGCGTGTGCTTGTGACTTGATCAGTTCTCATTGCATTTTTCTACAATAAACAACTATATGACTAAAATATGATGTTCATCCATTCAGAAGTTTTAAAAATATTACAAACATAAGTTGTTAAGTTTCAACCAACACAACTTCATGTTAAGTTACAAACCATCAAAAGAGATTAAGTTCCATACATGGACTTTCAACAAATGACTAGTAAACCAAGGCTTTGCTTCATATATCTTATCCAGAATAAGATATACACATCAAACCCTTCAAAATAGGATGACATCAAATCTTGAAATTTACTTCTTGAAAAACATTCCAACATCGCAAGATCCACTTAGTTTCCTGAAATACATGTAATTTGAAAACATCAACAAAAGTTGAGCGAGTTCATGCGTTTATGTGAGCTCGAGTAAACCTGTAAACATTTGAGAGAATCCGTTTGATAACCGGTATGTAAAGCGACTATGAACAGATCAATTAATGTTTTGCAAGGGCATTAATATGTGTGCAATGGCGTAGGAAGGCTCAAACCTAGCGAATTTTGCTCCAGTCCACCCGGCTGGAACGACATAGTCACTACATGCGGCCACACAAGGACCCATGAGTGGGGCTCGCTACACCCGATAGATCTACCACTCCTGCCCCTCGGTCTTAAACAAGATTAATGGTCTAAAGTGTGCGCCTACCCATCCACATGATCTAACAGTTCATTCCTTAGCTAAACCATACTATTGAAACATGTATTTCACCCCCGAAAGTTATAAATCCGAAAACAATTAAGAGAAAAGGGGGACATGAACTCACTAGTTTGCGTCAGCAGAGTCTCTCTCCACGGGTCGTACAACTACCTACACACGTGCTATGTTTTATTAGACACTTAGGTCGTGCAACGACTATTAGTCTTATTTATTTATTAAGACTTATTTTGGAATTTTGGTATACTTTGAGTTACACCCTCGGTGTATGCTTTATATGTAATTATATAATTCTAAATTATATATATCAGTTAAAATAAGGATATTTTAACTTAAATTATTACCATACAATTACTCAGAATATTTTTAAAAATAATATATTTTTAACTTGTTTTGTCAAACGCCTCTCACATACGCATTCTCAAGTATAGGTATACTTGTACGTTATTTTGTATTCTCATACTTGTGTATAATACTTGTATATGCATATTTTACCAAGTGTTGGTAGTGTATGCCGGTATGTATTTATACGTATAAGAATACGTATTTTCGCGTATTTATTAAGTATGCTATACTTAATTTATGTATAATTTTCCGGAATATTGTTTTTACATAATTTAAAAATTGCCAACTTTATGTTCTTAAAATATATATATTTTAAGATAATTTATAGAAAATATCTAAAAATTTTATTTGGTACAAATATGTATACATCCACATATATCTTAAAAATAATATATTTTTAAGATTAAAGTTAGAAAAATATATATATTTTTAGTTTTCACCAACATATTTTTGAGTTGTTCTTGAAAATATATATTTTCTTCCACTTCAAAAATAATATATTTTCTATTTTGACAAAATATATATATTTTATAATGGTTGTAAAAGTTCATACTTTGCCGTTTCTTCGATTTCAAAATACGGTTTACCGAATTTGTCAAGATACGAATTAAGTTTCCGGAATATATATATATATATAGTCCCAAGTGTCCATTGTCGGAATTGTCCACTATTTGTATGTAAATTATATATTTATTTTGTTGTGATTTTCGTAATATTTCAGATTACAATTTTTTGTATTTTGGTGTGGTGTGTTATTTTTCAAGTTCCTAATTTTTAGTATAACTAATACAAGCAATATACATGTAGCACATAATTTTGTGACTTCTAAATATATATTTTCCTAAATATATACTTAGTCATTTTTATTATTCAAAATCAACGTCCAATATTTGTAATTTTTATAACAAAAATTATGGCAAATTTTATACTTTGAACCATGATAAAAAATTATTTGTAAACACTTGTTTAAAAATATTTTTCTAAGGGTTGAATTTTTACAAAAATTTTGCCATAGTTTCCTTTGAAAATGAAGATTTCCGTGCTTATTAGCATATATTTTTCTTTTCCAAAATTTCACCAAAAATCATCATCAACATTCAACAACTTACCATGAGCCATAAACATATTTCTACAAGATGGTATGAACTTGAAGTTTTGTAAAATCTTGTACTATTTTAACATGAAGTTTAACATGGTTTACTAACACTAGAAACATAACTTTTACTTCAAAAAACTCATTCTTACAAAATTTCAACCTTTACAACTTGTAACACATTTTGACAAAAATTCATCTTCTTGAATTTTTCACACCTCATACACTTTAAAGTTTCCATTTTAACACATAAAACCTGTCTATCTTCTTTTAAAACCAAATCATGCTAAATCTTGAAGTAAACTTTATTTTCTTGAAACTTTTATCTTTGAAATCTCATACTTTTAAGACTTACAATCTTGTAGAAATCATCATCCTTCACAAAATCATGTTCATCTTCAAGTTCACCCTTAACATAGAGGACGATCAACATAGATCTTTCAAGGTACATCCTCATACTTGCTAGATCACGTTTTAAATCATCATCTAGCAAGCTTTTATGTGGGGATCTACACCATACGTTCAAGAAATCAACAAACAAGTTCATCACATACACTAAACAACTTAGATCTTCATGATTTTAAGGTTTATTCTTATGTCCATGTTCTTGTTTTGGTGTGATCTTTAGATTTTCTTGTTACATATCTACTTTAACCACTAAATAAGATGTAAAAACAAGATCAAAAGGGCTTACTACTAGCACAAGGGTTAGGGATGAACAAAATGCAAGATGAAGAAGAAAATAGGTGGTTAATAGCTCCTCAAGATGGTCCTTCAAGTTTCCTTGCTTGCAACCTTCTTATCTAGCCTTGATTCACCTTATAGAATGCTTAGATTATGTTGAAATGGGCTAGAAAATGGAGATGAGGAATGCGAGTGTTTGGCCATAAGCTTTGAGAGAGGGAGGAGAAGTTTTGTTGTTTGAATTTTGATGAAGATGAGGATACATGATGTCTAATGGTTTTTATAAACTTTCTTCCAACATTACATTACACAATGTATTAAGTGTTCAATATCTAAGCAACATTCACAATTATAATAATCAAGAAATGGTGAGGTGGGGCCCCTTTGTAACCGGCCTCATGGGGGGGGGGGTTGTTTAGTTGGTTTCTAATGATAAGTTACCTAATCTAGTTAGAAGTTAAGTGTTTAATTAGGGGTTTAATGTGTTTAGGGATTTTGATGTGTAATATGATGTTTAGTGCTAATAACTAGTCTTGTAACAATAAAACAATGCTTCTAGTTCAATTTTGGTGTTTCAGGTAGTGTCCGGTTATTCGTTTGGTTACCGGTTCGTTAAGGTGCTAAATTGTGCAGTTTATTCTGTTATGAGATACCTTTTATGACAATCTTCATTCACGAAACTTTACAAGTTATTCTGGACAATTAAACCATATTTCTGCATTGTATTTTGGTGTTAAATTGCTGATTTTTGGTGAATTTTGCTGAATTCTGCATTTAGAGTGTGTTTCGAGTACTTTTTAGTGCTTAGTTGTCACTCGGAAGGTAGTTTCATAACCCATACTTTCCTACATAGAATTCTAGTGTAAATCTTGGTCCTGGGACTCAATCTGTGTCCTAACATGATGTCTGTCTGAGTACTGAACTCCCGTCAGTACTACTATTTTTTCTGATAATTGTGCTTGTTTCGTTCTGTGCACTAATTTAACTGTTTCAAGTTGCATTTAACAACAGTAAGTATATGTATCATGTAATGTATTTGTGAGTTATTTGAAAGTAAATCATGAAATTATTCATATCATAGTTCATCATGCACAATCATATAGTACAAATTACTATTCACATCATACGGAATTACATGAAAAAGTGACAGTTGTCACATCCCCCCCCCCCCCCGTGAAAAGAATTTCGTCTCGAAATTCAAGCTGCGTTATCGGTTGCAGGGGAGTTGTGAAACAAATACGGATACTTAGACTTGATTTGGTCCTCACGTTCCCAAGTACACTCTGGGCCGTGACGTGAATTCCAGCGAACTTTGATGAGTTTAATACGAATTCTCCGTGTCTTGTGGACCTTCCAGTCCGTACCCTCAACAGGATCTTCCGTAAATTGGAGTTTGTCGTTGATGTGAATCTCGTCTGCGAAAATGACGCCTGTTTCTTGGGAGTTGTTCTATCAGCCCATAACACATAAGGTAGCTCTTCTGCCCATTTTCCTTTCCTGGATCCAAGCTTTTTCTTCAAGTTGTTAATGATGATCTTGTTAGATGACTCAACTTGACCATTAGCTTGTGGGTGGACTGTTGTTGATGTTATCATCTTAATCCCCCAACTATTGCAAAAATTAGTAGTTCTATTCCCAATAAATTGGGATCCATTATCATAAACAATTTCAGAAGGTATGCCAAATCTAGGAATAATGTTTCTTTTAATAAAGGATATCACTTCCTTTTCCCTGACTTGTGCAAAGGCTTCAGCTTCTATCCATTTGGAAAAGTAATCAGTCATAGCAAGCATAAACACTTTTCCACCTGGTGCCTTGAGAAGTTTGCCAACTATATCCATTCCCCATCTCATGAATGGCCAGGAAGAGGATATAGGCTGCAAGAGCTCTGCTGGTTGATGAAGGATATTACTATGTCTTTGGCAAGCATCACATTTCTTCGCATAATCCACAACATCCTTCTTCATTGTGGGCCAATAGTATCTTGTTCTAAGGATCCTTGAGAACAATGCTCTGCCCCTAGTGTGGTTTCCACAATTTCCTTCATGAAAATCCTTGAGCACTTCTTGGATTTCTGGATCCTCGATGTACCTTAGATATGGACCTGTAAGAGATCGCTTATATAATATGTCATTTAGTATGGTAAATTGAGATACCTTGACTTTGAAAGCTCTGGGATTTCTCCCTCAGGAATTTCTCCATGTTGTATATATCTTAGGATTGGAAGGATCTAGTATCCTGAATTTGATTATGCACCATCACTAGGTATGATTGCAGAATCCTGCACTCTTTCCATAGCTGTATGATCCTCAATAGCAGGAGTTAAGATATGGATAATTGGTATCTTAATATCCTCCGGAATCTTCAATGATGATCCAAGGTTGGCCAAAGCATCAGCTTCCACATTTTCTTCCCTGGGTACCTGTGTCAAACTGAAAGAAGCAAAAGAGTCTGCCAATTTCTTGGCTATCTCTAGATATTTGATTAGTCTTTCACCTTTAACATCATGAGAACCATTAAAGTGGTTAGTAATTAACAATGAATCTACATGTACCTCAACATACCTGATCCTCATATGCTTGGCAATTTGCAAACCAGCTATTAAGGCTTCATATTCAGCCTCATTATTAGTAGTTTGAAATTCACAAGCAATTGAGTGGGGTATAATGTCCCCCTGTGGCGATTTTAGTAGTATGCCTAATCCAGTTCCTTTGACATTAGAGGCTCTATCTGTGAAGAGTATCCAAGGATCCTTAGTCTCTTCAAGCTGTTGAACTTCCAATTTAGCTTCCCTTTGTAGATCACTACTGAAATCAGCCACAAAGTCAGCCAAGGCCTGGGATTTAATGGCAGTTCTTGGTTCATATCTGATATCCTAAGCACTAAGCTTGACTTCCCACTTTGCTGTCCTTCCTAACATTTCCAGTTTCCTAAGAACATTCTTGATTGGAAAGTTAGTTTTAACAATAATAGCATGGGTTTCAAAATAATGGCGTAATTTAGTAGAAGCCATGACTAAAGCAAGGATAAGTTTTTCTAAATGAGAATACCTGGATTCAGCATGAAGCAAACTTTTACTTACATAATATATAAGAGGTTGTGTACCTTCATGATCCTTAACAAGGATTACACTTACTGCCTTAGAAGAAACTGCCAAATACAAGGATAATATATCCCCCTTTTCCAGTTTCATTAATGCTGGAGGTGAGGAAATGTAATCCTTAAGGGCCTTGAAAGCATTCTCGTGCTTTTCAGTCCTTTCAAATTTTTTGTTGTTTCTCAAGATGTCGTAAAATTCCTTGCATTTTTCTGATGACTTTGAGATGAACCTGTTCAAGGCTGCGATCCTTCCTGTCAACCTTTGCACATCCTTAGCATTGGCAGGAGACTTAATGTTCACAATTGCCTTGATTTGCTCTGGACTCGCCTCTATCCCTCTTTTTGTCACCATATAACCTAGGAACTTGCCAACTTTTACACCAAAGTGGCACTTGGAAGGATTCAATTTCATGTTGTATCCATCAAGAATGTTAAATGCTTCCCCCAGATCTTTAAGATGATCCTCAGCTGTTTTAGACTTAACCACCATGTCATCAATATAGACTTCCATTGTGTGTCCAATTTGTTCTTTAAACATCATATTAACTAGCCTTTGGTATGTAGCACCTGCATTTCTTAGTCCAAAAGGCATAGCAATATAACAATAGATACCAGTTGTTAGGGATAGATTTTCTAAACCTAAGGATCACAGATCCTCAAGTGCAGCCAGGATCACGGATCCTCAATTCTGTTTGAGTTAAGGATCCTCAGAAGACGTTGCAGGATCAGGATCCAGGATCCTCATTGTTATCATTACACTAACGGTTGCTTTCACTATATTTAAGCTTGTTTTGCAGGAGTATATACATTGGACTTGGTCTTGCCGATATTCTTGGAGAATATGCTCTCAATATTCTACACGTGCATAGCTTAATGACCGTTTTAGAAGTCGTGGGTAGCTTGCACATTTAGCGGATAGTTAGTTATTTAGACTATTTCTATTTTTAAAGGGGATAACAGCTTGAATTAGAAGAGTTAGCAAACACACACACACTCGAAACAGCTCTCAACAGTTCATTGGCGATTACGTACACATTACACACTAGTGATCCTTGTAACAAGCTTGTTATCATCCCGAGTTGTAATCATCATTTGTTTAATTATAGTTGGTGATCGGTAGTTTCCATCACCCGAGGTTTTTTATGCCGGAGATCATCTCTTGATCAAGGGCTTTTTCCTCGTATAAATCCTTGTGTCACTTGTTTTTTCATTCACAAATTGATCATACATTTGTTCATTGATTCTAGCATCACACCTCACAACAAAGGATTTGGTTGTATTATCCTAGTCAGATTTTTGACCAAAACAGTTTGGCGCCTGTGACAACTCGAAATTTAGAACCTTTCGTTGTGTCTCGATGTAACGTGTTTGAACATATATGACTAATGGAATGGTTAGATTATATGATCTATGTATGTACATTCTATGTGACTATGTGCTATGTGTATACGTATGCGTGTATGTATGTGAACTAAAACAACAAGGACCCGACTCGAGACCATGTGGTCTCGAGTGAACAGTAACCATTAGGCCGGTTTGGGCCTTTGGCCGGTTGGGCCATTTGGGCCGTAAACCCTCATCCGAAACCCTTTAGGGTGCACCACTTGAACTAGTATATATATATCACACTAGCTAACCTTGTCATTTTTGATCAACACACACCCACACTCTCACTCTTCCCTCTCTAAAAACCCTTGAAACCAAACATCACCTTCACTCCCTCATTCTCGGATTTTTGGACTCTTGGATCGGCTCACACACGAAATCGGTTGGAAGCTCACACACATCCTCAAAACCCATCAACCGGTTAGTGTTCTTGATGTTTATTGTTGAATGTTAGTGATTCATGTTGTGTTTTGGTGTTTGGATTGATGGTCATGACATTATGTTTGCTTGCTAAGAGGTTTGCTTGATAGAAAATAGCTATTTGTTGTCAAGTGATGATATCATATGCATGATTGTGATAAATCGGTTAACATGCCTTGATTTCGGATATATTGCATGATGGGTTATGATATCTTGTGTTCAAGTGAAGTTTAAACTACTAGTTGTTGATGTTCATGAAACCGGTTTACATATGTCATGTAATCGGCTTAATATAGGACCGAATTGTGGTATTAAGTTCAAGTGTTTTGATAGTTGTTCATGTTGTAATTAGGATAATGCATAATGTGCTTGAACAAGGGTTGAATGTGTTATGAATATGTTTTTGAATATATGAAGAACATGATGAATAAGTGAAGAACAACTTGAATATGCAATGAAAGTGTGTTGAATATTTGAAATCTGCACTGTTTGATCCATTTTGGGTAAATATTAGACAACAAAACATGTTTAGTGGATAGTACATAATTCTGCATGATTTTCATTGGATAGTACAAACTGTGAAGGATCAGCAGGTGCTGGGGAGTCGGAACCCCTGGTTGCGACTCGCAACCACAGCCTTACAAGCCGAGACCACCAGTTGCGACACAGGTTGCGAGTCCCGTTGCGACTCGAAACCTTAGCATGATCAGCCGAAACCATGGTTGCGACATAGGTTGCGACTCGCAACCATCCATGATCAACACAAACAGCATAACCCGCAACCATGCTTGCGAGTCCAGTTGCGACTCGTAACCAAAACAGCGCGAACCGAAACCACGATTGCGATTCAGGTTGCGAGTCGCAAACGCCTAGTTGCGACTCGAAACCAACATATATGTGCTGATTTGGACTTGATAAATTATGGGCTTAGTGTTTGGGCCGGACCTTGGACTTTGTTTAATTCTGAGCATGTTACTGTTCGTTCAGCCCGTATGCATTACTTGCAAACTGCCATGCCTATATGTGAAAACTATGAACGATACTTGAATACAACGTGCTAGCATACGTGTAGAAATATACGTGTACTATTTGAATACGAACCTGATTGGTATGATACAACTATGATAGGACGTGAGTAACCACAACATTGCTTGTTTGACTTTTCTGTGTTTCTACCGAGCAAACCAAGGTGAGTTCACACCCTCTACAAAGCATGGGATTCCCAGGGGTCGGGAATTGGGGATTAAGGAACAAGGGTTCCTCGTCCTCCTTGGGTAGGACAGCAAAGGTTCAGGAATGTAATTCCTCGTCCTCACGGACAGATAACTCGTACTAGACCAAAACTCTATCACGAAGTCCCTCATTTTTATATCGACTTAATCGCCGGGCCAATGGCGAGCGGGTCATTAGTTAGATAGCGCTATTTAGGTCTGACAAACCTCACACCGTGCCGCAGAGGACGGGCGTGAACTAATGGATCTGGGGCACGTCAATGATGATAGACATTGACAGTTTCAGGGCACTTAAACATGACTACAGTCAGCAGTCGATATGGTAACGAGTCTAGTGTATACATGGGGTAGCCCCCACGGCCGAAATGCCAGATAACTAACACGGGGTAGCCCCCACGGCTGGATAGCCAGAGTAACCGGGAATAAACAAGTCACGTTTTTAACTATGGGGTAACCCCCACGGCAGGATGCCAGATAAAGGAAACAGTTTTCGAAACAACTTAAAACGAACACCCAACCGTGAACTCACTCAACTTGTTGTTGACTCGTTACTACATGCTTTGCAGGTCCTTAGGTTCTTAGCTGGAGCTTGCATGGAGGAGGATCGTTGTGGGACATGGACGGCTGTGTGCCATGTTAAACTTTGAAACTATTAAACTTATGTTTTGGCTTTAAGACTTATGCTTCCGCTTGCAACTAAATTATGTTTTGTTTGAACACCAATTGTATTGGGTGGATTTTTATAACTACTTATATGCTTGTTCAATATGATTGGTGGCTGGATCCTGGTCAGTCACGCCTCCAAGCGGTAGTACTCCGCAGGTGGATTTTGGGGGTGTGACAGATTGGTATCAGAGCCATTGGTTATAGAGAACTTGGTTTTAATAAAGGGGAAAACGTTTTTGTTAAAACCAGACTATAACCTGTACAGTGCTCAACGGTCCACAACGATGCTTCACTCCACATGCAAGGCTCGACACTCTAGGTAATATGATCTGTGTATGTATTGCCTACTTGTTAGTTGCATGGTACATTGCTTATGGTATGCTTGGTTAGTATAACTACTGTTGCTTGAACACGTGCGTGCTTACTCTATCCTATCATCGCACTTTCGCGAACCCCACTCACTCACGTTCTTCTTGGTGTGAAGATCATGTCTGGACGCGTTAACATGACACAAGCCCAGTTGACGGCTCTGATTAACGAACGAGTTGCCGCAGCACTTGCAGCTGCACACGCAGGAGGTATATCCTGCAGTCCGAACTCATTCTAGGATCTTTAGGATCCTACTCTCGTGAACCAACCTTTGTGTTAAACTCTGTCTTTTCTTTCATCTACGATAGGTCAGCACGTTCAGCCACCCGTGTGCACTTTTAAGACCTTCATGGACTGCCGACCAACTACCTTTAGCGGCACTGAAGGAGCAGTAGGTCTCCTACATTGGTTTGAGAAACTAGAGTCTGTCTTCGAAATGTGTGAATGCCCTGAGGCGCGCAGGGTGAAGTACGCTACTGGTACTCTGGAGGGTTTAGCCCTCACATGGTGGAACGCTCAGGTCCAAATGCTAGGGTTGGTTGCTGCCAACGCCACCCCATGGGAAACTTTTAAGGAAATGATCAAGGAAGAATACTGCAGCCGTGATGAGATTCACAAACTCGAGGTGGAGTTCTTCAACCTCAAGATGACTGGGTCCGAAATTGAAGCTTATGTGAAAAGGTCGAACGAACTGGCAATTCTGTGCCCTACTATGGTGGATCCTCCCATCAAACGCATAGAGCTGTTTCTTCAGGGCTTAGTGCCGGAAATCCAAAGTCATGTGACTTCAGCGAACCTCGCCACCTACCAGCAAACCGTTCAGTTGGCTCACCGTCTCACGGATCAAGCGGTGGAGCAGAACAAGTTACCAAAACGCATTGGCGCTGCGACTACTACTGGTACCTCTAGTGACAACAAACGGAAGTGGGATGGAACTTCAAGTAAGGGTTCGACTTCTGTTCAGTCCCAGTCTCAGCAGAGAAAGACTGAGGACTACAAGAGCCCTAATCAGCAATCGTCTGGTGGTGGATACAAAGGAAATCATCCCAAATGCAATCGCTGCAGCCTGCACCACAGCGGACCATGCACCAGGGGCAACTGCCATTGGTGCAACAAGCCTGGTCACGCTGCAAAGGATTGCAGGAGCTTATACCCCGCCAATCAAAATCGTCATCAAGCTCAACAGAATCAACGACAGCAACAGCAGCAAGGTGATAACAAAGGGTGCTTTCAGTGTGGAGCTGAAGGCCACTTCAAGAGAGATTGTCCCCAACTGAACAGGAACCAGAACAACAACAACAACAATAACAACAATCAGGGGAATGGTAACAATGGGAACAACAACAACAATGGCGCCAGGGGGGGGTGTTTGTGATCGGCCAAGGTGAAGCAAGGAATGATCCCAATGTCGTGGCGGGTAAGTTCCTTCTCGACGACTTTTATGTTTCAGTTTTATTTGATTCGGGTGCCGATACTAGCTACGTGTCACTAGAAGTTAGTCGAATGCTTAAGCGTATTCCAACCCCCTTGAACAACAAGCACACCGTAGAGCTAGCAAATGGTAAGAGTTTAGAAGCCACACACGTAGTCAAGGGTTGTAAACTCATTCTCGCTGACCAGACCTTCTCTATCGACCTCATTCCTATTGTCTTGGGTAGTTTCGACGTTGTCATTGGAATGGATTGGTTATCCCAACACCGAGCAGAGATTCTTTGCAACGAAAAGGTTGTCCGTATTCCAGGTCCCGGTGGTGAACCTCTCATGATTCATGGCGACAAGAGGAGTGCTGTTGAGAACGTCATTTCTCTCCTTAAGGCCCAAAAGTGCTTGCGAAAGGGGCACACTGCTATTTTGGCTCTCGTTACGGACACCTCAGAAAAAGAGAAGAAGATAGAAGATTTTCCAGTTGTACGCGATTACCCAGAAGTATTTCCTGAGGAATTACCTGGCCTTCCGCCTCATCGCCAAGTCGAGTTTCAGATTGAACTAGCTCCTGGAGCTGCGCCTATAGCTCGTGCACCATATCGTTTAGCCCCATCAGAGTTGAAAGAACTCTCCACGCAACTACAAGAACTCCTGGATAAGGGTTTTATTCGTCCTAGCTCATCGCCATGGGGAGCTCCAGTACTATTTGTAAAGAAGAAAGACGGTACTTTCAGAATGTGCATCGACTACCGAGAACTCAACAAGGTGACTGTGAAGAATCGTTATCCTCTACCGCGTATCGACGACTTGTTCGACCAGTTGCAAGGATCGAGCTACTATTCGAAGATCGATTTGAGATCGGGTTATCACCAGCTGAGGGTCCGGGAAGAGGACGTCTCTAAAACCGCTTTCAGAACTCGATACGGGCACTATGAGTTTTTGGTCATGCCTTTCGGGATGACAAACGCACCTGCGGTCTTCATGGACTTGATGAACCGGGTGTGCAAGCCTTACCTAGACAAGTTCGTCATAGTCTTCATCGACGACATCCTGATCTATTCCAAGAGTTGGGAAGAACACGAGCAACATCTGCGACTTATTTTGGAACTCCTTCGAACAGAACAGCTTTATGCAAAGTTCTCGAAATGCGACTTCTGGCTTCGAGAAGTCCATTTCCTAGGCCACGTGGTGAACAAGGATGGGATTCATGTTGATCCATCCAAGGTAGACTCGATTAAGAACTGGCCTGCGCCTCGTACACCAAAGGAAATTCGCCAATTCTTGGGCTTGGCAGGATACTACCGGAGATTCATAAAGGATTTTTCTAAGATTGCACAGCCTCTCACCTCACTAACGCAGAAGGGCGTTGTTTATCGCTGGGGAAACGCACAGGAGTTGGCATTTCAGCATCTAAAGGATAGACTTTGTAGCGCACCTATCCTTTCCTTGCCGGAGGGCACAGACGATTTTGTGGTTTATTGTGACGCATCAATTCAAGGTCTTGGTTGCGTGTTGATGCAACGAGACAAAGTTATAGCCTACGCCTCACGCCAACTCAAGGTTCACGAAAAGAACTACACTACGCACGACTTAGAGCTGGGAGCTGTTGTTTTTGCACTTAAGTTATGGCGGCATTACCTGTATGGTACGAAGTGCGCGATCTACACTGATCACAGGAGTCTCGAGCATATCTTCAAGCAGAAGGAACTGAATATGCGGCAACGACGATGGGTCGAGCTGCTGAATGACTACGAGTGCTCGATCAGGTATCACCCGGGCAAAGCCAATGTTGTGGCTGACGCCCTCAGTCGGAAGGACACTGCGCCTAAGCGCGTGCGAGCTTTACAACTCACGATCCACTCTAGTCTCCCTTCCCAGATACGAGCAGCTCAGATAGAAGCACTGAAACCAGAAAACGTCAGGGCTGAAGCCCTACGCGGGTCAAGGCAGCGATTAGAACAGAAGGAAGACGGTGCTTACTACGTAACGGGACGCGTTTGGGTCCCACTTTATGGCAACCTACGAGAGCTTGTGATGGACGAAGCACACAAATCTCGCTACTCGGTACACCCCGGATCGGATAAAATGTACCACGACATCAAAACTACGTACTGGTGGCCTAGCATGAAGGCCCACATAGCGACCTACGTTAGCAAGTGTTTGACTTGTGCGAGAGTCAAGTCGGAATACCAGAAACCGTCAGGCCTGCTCCAACAACCCGAGATACCTCAATGGAAATGGGAGCAAATTTCCATGGATTTTGTTACTGGCCTACCTAGATCCCAGCACGGGAACGATACTATTTGGGTGATCGTGGATCGACTCACAAAATCTGCACACTTCCTGGCCATCAAGGAGACGGATAAGTTCTCCACTCTTGCAGAAATATACCTTAAAGAAGTCGTTTCGAGGCACGGGGTGCCCACCTCCATTATCTCAGATCGAGATGCACGATTTACTTCAGAGCTGTGGCAGGCAATGCACAAATCCTTCGGCTCACGACTAGACATGAGCACAGCGTACCATCCTCAGACGGACGGGCAGTCCGAGCGCACCATTCAAACCTTAGAAGATATGCTTCGCGCATGTGTAATCGACTTTGGCAACCGCTGGGAAAAGCATCTGCCACTTGTGGAATTCTCGTACAATAACAGCTACCACACCAGCATTGGAGCTGCTCCGTTTGAGGCATTGTACGGACGTAAATGCCGGTCTCCTCTTTGCTGGACAGAGGTGGGAGAAAGTCAGATCACTGGTCCAGAATATGTGGTAGATACAACCGAGCAGATCGCTCAGATACGAAAACGCATGACAGCCGCGCGTGAACGTCAGAAAGTTTACGCCGACATGGGCAGGAAACCACTCGAGCTCCAGGTTGGGGAGCGGGTACTACTCAAAGTTTCACCCTGGAAGGGTGTGGTTCGTTTTGGTAAACGCGGTAAACTTAACCCACGATACGTTGGACCTTTCGAGGTTATTGAGAAAATAGGCAGGGTGGCCTACAGACTAAACTTACCAGCGGAACTCGGTGCAGTTCACAACGTCTTTCACGTGTCGAATCTGAAGAAGTGTCCGTCAGAAGAGACCCACGTAGTTCCTTTGAAGGAACTCACGATCGACGAGCAGTTACGATTCGTCGAGGAACCAGTCGAGATCACGGACCGGGATGTTAAGGTCCTCAAGAGCACTAGAATACCTCTCGTTCGAGTTCGTTGGAACTCACGTCGCGGCCCAGAGTTCACCTGGGAGCGCGAAGATCAGATGGAACAAAAGTATCCCCAACTGTTCGCAAACAGTACACCCACTACTGAGGCCGAAGCTACGGAATTTCGGGACGAAATTCCAGATCAACGGGGGGTGGATGTGACACCCCAGGAAAACCGGGAAAACCATACAACTTAACTAGCTTCCTCAGTGAGTGCCATCAAATTTCGGGACGAAATTTCTTTCAACTTGGGGATGATGTGACAACTCGAAATTTAGAACCTTTCGTTGTGTCTCGATGTAACGTGTTTGAACATATATGACTAATGGAATGGTTAGATTATATGATCTATGTATGTACATTCTATGTGACTATGTGCTATGTGTATACGTATGCGTGTATGTATGTGAACTAAAACAACAAGGACCCGACTCGAGACCATGTGGTCTCGAGTGAACAGTAACCATTAGGCCGGTTTGGGCCTTTGGCCGGTTGGGCCATTTGGGCCGTAAACCCTCATCCGAAACCCTTTAGGGTGCACCACTTGAACTAGTATATATATATCACACTAGCTAACCTTGTCATTTTTGATCAACACACACCCACACTCTCACTCTTCCCTCTCTAAAAACCCTTGAAACCAAACATCACCTTCACTCCCTCATTCTCGGATTTTTGGACTCTTGGATCGGCTCACACACGAAATCGGTTGGAAGCTCACACACATCCTCAAAACCCATCAACCGGTTAGTGTTCTTGATGTTTATTGTTGAATGTTAGTGATTCATGTTGTGTTTTGGTGTTTGGATTGATGGTCATGACATTATGTTTGCTTGCTAAGAGGTTTGCTTGATAGAAAATAGCTATTTGTTGTCAAGTGATGATATCATATGCATGATTGTGATAAATCGGTTAACATGCCTTGATTTCGGATATATTGCATGATGGGTTATGATATCTTGTGTTCAAGTGAAGTTTAAACTACTAGTTGTTGATGTTCATGAAACCGGTTTACATATGTCATGTAATCGGCTTAATATAGGACCGAATTGTGGTATTAAGTTCAAGTGTTTTGATAGTTGTTCATGTTGTAATTAGGATAATGCATAATGTGCTTGAACAAGGGTTGAATGTGTTATGAATATGTTTTTGAATATATGAAGAACATGATGAATAAGTGAAGAACAACTTGAATATGCAATGAAAGTGTGTTGAATATTTGAAATCTGCACTGTTTGATCCATTTTGGGTAAATATTAGACAACAAAACATGTTTAGTGGATAGTACATAATTCTGCATGATTTTCATTGGATAGTACAAACTGTGAAGGATCAGCAGGTGCTGGGGAGTCGGAACCCCTGGTTGCGACTCGCAACCACAGCCTTACAAGCCGAGACCACCAGTTGCGACACAGGTTGCGAGTCCCGTTGCGACTCGAAACCTTAGCATGATCAGCCGAAACCATGGTTGCGACATAGGTTGCGACTCGCAACCATCCATGATCAACACAAACAGCATAACCCGCAACCATGCTTGCGAGTCCAGTTGCGACTCGTAACCAAAACAGCGCGAACCGAAACCACGATTGCGATTCAGGTTGCGAGTCGCAAACGCCTAGTTGCGACTCGAAACCAACATATATGTGCTGATTTGGACTTGATAAATTATGGGCTTAGTGTTTGGGCCGGACCTTGGACTTTGTTTAATTCTGAGCATGTTACTGTTCGTTCAGCCCGTATGCATTACTTGCAAACTGCCATGCCTATATGTGAAAACTATGAACGATACTTGAATACAACGTGCTAGCATACGTGTAGAAATATACGTGTACTATTTGAATACGAACCTGATTGGTATGATACAACTATGATAGGACGTGAGTAACCACAACATTGCTTGTTTGACTTTTCTGTGTTTCTACCGAGCAAACCAAGGTGAGTTCACACCCTCTACAAAGCATGGGATTCCCAGGGGTCGGGAATTGGGGATTAAGGAACAAGGGTTCCTCGTCCTCCTTGGGTAGGACAGCAAAGGTTCAGGAATGTAATTCCTCGTCCTCACGGACAGATAACTCGTACTAGACCAAAACTCTATCACGAAGTCCCTCATTTTTATATCGACTTAATCGCCGGGCCAATGGCGAGCGGGTCATTAGTTAGATAGCGCTATTTAGGTCTGACAAACCTCACACCGTGCCGCAGAGGACGGGCGTGAACTAATGGATCTGGGGCACGTCAATGATGATAGACATTGACAGTTTCAGGGCACTTAAACATGACCACAGTCAGCAGTCGATATGGTAACGAGTCTAGTGTATACATGGGGTAGCCCCCACGGCCGAAATGCCAGATAACTAACACGGGGTAGCCCCCACGGCTGGATAGCCAGAGTAACCGGGAATAAACAAGTCACGTTTTTAACTATGGGGTAACCCCCACGGCAGGATGCCAGATAAAGGAAACAGTTTTCGAAACAACTTAAAACGAACACCCAACCGTGAACTCACTCAACTTGTTGTTGACTCGTTACTACATGCTTTGCAGGTCCTTAGGTTCTTAGCTGGAGCTTGCATGGAGGAGGATCGTTGTGGGACATGGACGGCTGTGTGCCATGTTAAACTTTGAAACTATTAAACTTATGTTTTGGCTTTA
Source organism: Helianthus tuberosus (assembly GCA_030545235.1). Lineage (NCBI taxonomy): Eukaryota > Viridiplantae > Streptophyta > Magnoliopsida > Asterales > Asteraceae > Helianthus > Helianthus tuberosus. Next base: position 7,847,777 of record CM060409.1, on the reverse strand, counting down.
AGACTTATGCTTCCGCTTGCAACTAAATTATGTTTTGTTTGAACACCAATTGTATTGGGTGGATTTTTATAACTACTTATATGCTTGTTCAATATGATTGGTGGCTGGATCCTGGTCAGTCACGCCTCCAAGCGGTAGTACTCCGCAGGTGGATTTTGGGGGTGTGACAGCGCCCACCGTGGGGCAATTGGTGCTTCATTTCAAAGAAATTTTTGTCATTGTGATCATTTCGGTTCATTATCTCCAAGCAGATGGCTTCTTCAGCAAAGAACACTTCAAGTTCCATGCTGGCAGTCACTTCTTCACAGGGCGTTCCACCTTTGCCTCCACCACCTTTTGGATCCCAGAAGAATGCTGAAAATGCTGCGAAGAAACAAAGCCCCATCTTTCCAAAACCACCTACTTCTACTGTTTCTTCTAGTCCTTCTAACAGTGATCTTTATTCTTTGATTTTGCAGATGAAGGATTACATGCAGCAGCAGGACAAAACCAACGTCAGGATCCTTCGAGAGATTGATGACAACAAAAAATTGAAGAGATCAGTGGAGGATAACACTCCATTGGTGCCTAGATCACTGGATTTCGACACTCCAGCTATAACTGCCCTGCAATCTGCAGCTCCGGACATCCAGTACCAGAGTGGACCATTGGGAAGGTGTTATGGATCGAAAACTATGAGTCAGGCATTAGGATCCTCTTTTCAGCCTTCAGGATCCTCTTTCCAGCATCAGGGATCCTTCGTTAGCTCAGGAGGATATATAGGGACGCACATAGTTCAAGGATCCTCTCAGGTTCAAGGATCCTCTCAGGTTCAAGGATCCTCCTTTCAGGTTCAAGGATCCTCGTCTTAGGTTTACGGATCCATGGATCATCCTCCAAGACCCCCAGTCACAGCACATCAAGGGTCCAACATCTTTCAGGATCAAGGATTCTTAAGGAATGTGCAACCCGGAAGTACAAATGTTCATCAAGGAGACTTCATTCCAATGCAGACCATTGCTTCATCTGGCCCTTCAGTCGTACCAGAATCCCGTCAATATGGATTCACATCTGGAATTCCAAACTTGAATCCTTCGGGAGGTAACACTTTGAATAATTCTTATAATACTAACCATGGCTTTATGCAGGATACGGGTATCAATCAAGCTATGGCTAGGGAATTACAGAAACTGAAGGATATGATATCTAGCGTTCCAGGAGTGGTTAAGCCCATTCCTGAAATTGCAGATGGAAGCCACCGGATATCTCGCTTTGCACCACCCATTTGTGATGCAGAAATCCCAAAGAGGTTTCAAATACCAACCATGAAGCTATACGATGGTTCGACGGATCCAGAAGAACATGTAGCTCAATATAGAGAAATGATGGAGATCAATCCCATCCCGGAGAGGTTAAAAGAAGCATGTCTATGAAAGGGTTTTGGATCCACACTAACGGGATCAGCTCTTAAGTAGCTGCTAAGTCTTCCCCCTTACTCTATTACTTCATTTGATAATCTAGTTAACCTATTTAATAGCCAATTCTCTTGTAGTAGAAAGTTTGAACGATTAACTAGTGATCTATATAGGGTAACACAAGGTCAAAATGAATCACTTAGAGACTATATCACTAAGTTTAGTAAAGAATCCTTAGATATTCCTAATTTGGATATTGCTACGGCTGTAGAAGCCTTTAAAATGGGTTTACTTAGGGATTCATTGTTCTATGATGATCTTGTCATGACCCCTTGCAGGAATCTTGATGAAGTAAGAACCAAGGCCCTTAGATTCATCCGACTAGAGGATGAAAAAAGGATACAGGAAAGACTGGCAGGATCCTCGAAACAGGAAAAACAAGGATCCTACTTCAGGAACAACAAGTCCAAGTCTTATAACAAGTCTGATAACCAGAATGTGCATGCAGTAGAACAGGAAGAGGATGATGAGGATTATCCTCTAATTTCTGAATATTGTTTTTCTGTTGATAACACTGAACTGATCATTGCAATGCAGAATTTAGGTGAAAAAGCAAGATGGCCCATGAAAAGTGATAAGCCAGCTGCAACAAAAGACAAGTCCAAATGGTTTGCATATCATGAGGATTTCGGGCATCTCACTGAAGAATGTATTGCACTAAGAAAAGAGATTGGTTACTTGTTAAGCAAGGGGCACATGAAGGAGCTTTTGGGAAGAAAAAAGTCAAGGATCCAGGATCCTGAAAAGGTTCAAGAAAGAGCTCCGGCTCCTCCGACAGATGCACAAGTTATAAACTTCATATCCTGTGGATCAGACATTTGTGGTACTTCCTTTTCACCAGCCAAGAGACATGCCAAGGAAACCAAGATGGATAATGGGGATAGACCCATCCGAACCTCTACTGTCACACAGGAGAAAGTTATAACTTTTGATGAGGATGATCATGTTGATGTTCATGATCCTCATCATGATGGTCTCGTTATTACCTTGTTTATATCTAACCATTTTGTGCGCAGGATCTTGATAGATGGAGGAAGCTTAGTAAACATCATTCAACTTGATGTCCTCAAGAAGATGAACATTCATGAATCAGATATTGTCCCAAGATCCTCAGTTCTTCTGGGATTCAATGGAGAAACCAAGAACACGTTGGGGGACATCAAACTTCCCATTTACATAGATGGTCTTCATTCTTATAAAAAATTTTGTGTTATAGATTGCTTATCTTGTTGCAATGTTATCCTTGGCAGGCCATGGATACATGACATGAAGGCAGTCCCATCTACATATCATCAATGTGTAAAGCTTCCTAGTCCATGGGGGGTGGTGAAGATTGAGAGTGATCAACAAGAAGCGAAGAATTGCTACACCTCATCAATGAAGCCAGCCTCAAGACCAAGGGAGCAATAGCAACTAAAGTATCCTCCAAGAGACGTCTTGGAGGCAAGAGAACAGGATGTGAAAGATATCCTTATGGATCCTCAGGATCCTGAATCCAAGATCTTCATAGGATCAGGGATCCTCAACAACATTGAACAGGATCTAATATCCTTCCTAAGGAAAAGAAAGACTACCTTTGCCTGGAGGCATGAAGACATGACAGGTATCTCTAAAGATATAATTACTCATAAACTTGGCATTGACAGGTCATTCAAACCGATACATCAAAAGAGGTGGAAGTTTGCACCTGAGAGAAATGCCATTATCCAGGAGGAGGTAGTTAAACTGCTCCGAGCAGGTATGATAAGAGAGGTCAAGTATCCAAGGTGGTTAGCCAATGTGGTTGTTGTTCAAAAGAAAAATGGAAAGTGGAGGGTATGTGTCGATTTTACTGATTTAAACAAGGCATGTCCCAAGGATCCTTTCCCATTACCCCACATTGACTCCATGGTGGATGCTACCGCGGGTCATGAGTTGTTGACTTTTATGGATGCTTCATCTGGATTTCAACAAATTCAGATGGAACCATCTGACCAAGAGGATACAGCCTTTATGACCCCAACTGGTATATACTGTTATATTGCTATGCCGTTTGGACTAAGAAATGCAGGTGCTACTTATCAAAGGCTAGTCAATGTGATGTTTAAGGAGTAAATTGGACACACTATGGAAGTCTATATAGACGACATGGTGGTTAAATCCAAAAGAGCTGAGGATCACCTACGAGACTTGGAGGAAGCATTCGATATCCTTGATAAATTTAACATGAAACTGAATCCTTCAAAGTGTCACTTTGGTGTTAAAGCAGGCAAATTCTTAGGCTATATGGTAACAAAAGAGGCATTGAAGCAAGTCCAGAGCAAATCGAGGCAATCGTGAATATAAAATCTCCTGCCAATGCCAAGGATGTGCAAAGGTTGACGGGGAGGATCGCAGCCTTGAATAGGTTCATATCAAAGTCATTAGAAAAGTGCAAGGAATTCTAGGACATTTTGAGAAAGAATAAGAAATTTGAGTGAACTGAAAAGCATGAAAATGCTCTCAAAGCCCTTAAGGATTACCTATCCTCAACTCCTGCCTTGATGAAACCATAAAAAGGGGATATATTATCCTTATATCTAGCGGTATCCTCCAAAGAAGTAAGTGCGGTCCTTGTTAAGGATCATGGAGGTACACAACATCCTGTTTATTATGTAAGTAAGAGTTCGCTTGATGCTGAATCCAGGTATTCACATTTAGAAAAACTTATCCTTGCTTTGATTATGGCATCCACTAAACTAAGACATTATTTTGAAACTATGCCATTATAGTTAAGACTAACTTTCCAATTAAGAATGTTCTCAGGAAACCTGAGATGTCAGGAAGGATGGCTAAATGGGCAGTGAAGCTTAGTGCTTATGATATAAGATATGAACCAAGGACGTCCATTAAATCCCAAGCCTTAGCTGACTTTGTGGCAGATTTTAGTAGTGACTTACAAAGAGAAGCTGAGTTGGAAGTTCAGCAGCTTGAAGAAACTAAGTATCCTTGGATACTCTTCACTGATGGAGCCTCTAATGTCAAAGGAACAGGACTTGGAATACTACTAAAATCACCACAAGGGGGACATAATACCCCACTCAATAGCTTGTGAATTTCAAACAACTAATAATGAGGCTGAATATGAGGCCTAGATAGCTGGTTTGCAAATTGCCAAGCATATGAGGATCAGATATCTTGAGGTACATGTAGATTCATTGCTATTTACTAATCACTTTAATGGATCTTATGTTATTAAAGGTGAACGACTAATCAAATACCTAGAGATAGTCAAGGAATTGGCACTCTCTTTTGTTTCTTTTAGTTTGACACAGGTACCTAGGGAAGAGAAAGCGGAAATTGATGCATTGGCCAACCTAGGATCATTCTTGAAAATTCCAGAGGATATCAAGATCCCTATCATCCATATTTTGGCTCCTGCTATTGAGGTTCACATAACTATGGAGATAGAACAGGATTCTGCAATGGTTCCTAATGATGGTGCACATTCTCATTCAGGATCATGGATCCTTCCAATCATGAGATATATACAATATGGAGAGATCCCTACAGGAGAAAACCCCAGGGCTTTCAAAATCAAGGTATCTCAATTTACAATATTGAATAACATGTTATATAAATGATCTCTTGCAGGTCCATATCTAAGGTGCATAGAGGATCCTGAAATTCAAGAAGTCCTAAAGGATTTCCATGAAGGAGATTGTGGAAACCACACTGGGGGTAGGGCACTGTTCTCAAGGATCCTGAGGATAGGATACTATTGGCCTACAATGAAGAAGGATGCTATGGATTATGCCAAGAAATGTGACTCTTGTCAGAGACATAGTTATATCCTTCACCAACCAGCAGAACTCCTGCATCCTATATCCTCTTCTAGGCCATTCATGAGATGGGGAATAGATATAGTTGGAAAACTTCCCAAGGCACCTGGTGGAAAATTGTTCATGCTTGCTATGACTGATTACTTCTCCAAGTGGATAGAAGCTGAAGCTTTTGCTCAAGTCAGAGAAAAAGAAGTGATATCCTTTATTAAGAGAAATATTTTTACTAGATTTGGTATCCCTTCTGAAATTGTTTGTGATAATGGATCCCAATTTATTGGGAGTAGAACTACTAACTTTTGTGATAGCTGGGGGATTAAGATGATAACATCAACACCAGTCCACCCACAAGCCAATGGTCAGGCAGAATCATCCAACAAGATCATCATCAACAACTTGAAGATGAAGCTTGGATCCAAGAAAGGAAAATGGGCAGAAGAACTACCTTATGTGTTATGGGCTGATAGGACAACTCCCAAGAATGCTACTGGCCAGACTCCATTTTCTTTAGTGTTTGGGGCAGAATAAGTGATCCCTACAGAGATGGTGGTTCCTACTGCAAGAACAAGCATCCGTGATCCTGAAGGAAATGCTGAAAACTTAGTTCAAGACTTGGATACCATAGAAGAACTCAGGGATTTGGCAAGGATAAGAATGGCTAGTTATCAACAAAGGATGGCTGGAGCTTATAACAAGAATGTCAGGATCAGGAAGTTTCAGGTCGGTGATATGGTATTAAGGAAAGCATTCCAAAATACCACTAATCCTGCTGATGGCAAGTTAGCACCAAAGTGGGAAGGTCCCTACCTTATTGAAGCTGAGGCAGGAAAGGGGGCATATCGATTGTTAACAATGGAAGGTGATTTACTACCAAGAGCTTGGAGTGCTGTCCACTTGAAGAAATACTTCATGTAATAAGGATCCAGGATCCTTCGCTATATTCATGATCGGTATCCTCGAAGGATCCTCAGAGGATAGATGATCCTCATTCTGGTAATGATCTAATTCCAATCTATTTAATTCTTTAATTATCTTATATACAAGGAGAAGGATCCTGCATCCTTTATCCTTCATTCACTTAATTCTGAGTTTTGTAGAAGATTGGCATATCCTTAAAAAAAAGGATTGAGTATCCACAGAAGTCTCCAAAGTTATATGGGCTAGTCCCCAGTATTTGGGCTTGTCCCCAGTTTTTGGGCCTGTCCCCAGTTTATGGGCTAGTCCCCAGTTTTTTGGGCCTGTCTCAAGTATCGCCAGTAGCGCATGATGATCCTGGTGCAGTTCAAGGCAATGGGACCTGTACCCGCTTTAGGGGCTGACAATTTCATTGTAATGGCTGTATTCAGGATCCTACGTATAATGGTAGATGTACCATACATCCGTTCCTAAGGTTTCTAACGTTTTCACGTTAGCTAAGGTTTTGGCATTTTTATGTCACTAAGTTTGGATAGTCGCTAGTGAGGGCCATACTCCAGTTTACACAAGATCCTTTGTGCTTGTCCCTAGTTTTTTGGGCTTGTCCCCAGTATATTGTGCTTGTCCCCATAACTGTTGGGCTTGTCCCCAGTTGCTAACTCTTCTCTTATATTGGCTTAGTCCCAAGTTATGTTCCATTTCAGGTTTTTGAAGCTAAACAGCTAAGGATCCTTGATCCTAACCTTTTATTAAGGTTTGTCTTTTGTTTGTCCTGATTGTAAGTATTAAAGGTTTAGGATCCTAACTTGCATTCTCAGGTATGATCCTTGATCACTTTAATTTTGTTCTTTATTTGTCTAAGTGACCCTTATTCTTTGACAACAAGATACATGATCCTTAAGTTACATCACTTTTTTGAATTTTTCGATTATAGGATATTTGATCCTTGATCATATCCTAAAATTTTTGACATAATTTACTAAACTTTTATTCTTAACTTATGAATTCAAACAAAGTGTATCATAGCAACTGAAAGGTAAAGTATTCACAAATATAATAACACATGAGATAGTCAAAAGATTAAGCTTTTATTTATTTAGCAAAAACTTAAACCCTTTAAAGGTTGTCAAAATTGCCAACCCAAGTTTCTACCAGCAAAATGTGGCCCGTCCACTTGGGTTGGCAAAGGGTGTCCATATTAACGAGGTCTAAGTGCAGGAATAAAAAGACGGCATGATCACAATGGCTTCATCCCCCAAACAGAGGATCCCTCCACCATTTGTTATCATACCTATTGTCTGAAGGATCAGTGATCCTTAAACCTAATCACTATTGTTTAAGTACAGACCAACCATTGTTTAATAAAAACATCAACATTAAAAAAACTGGCAAACCATAAAAAATGGGCTCCGGCCGTGTCTAGATAAATCCATCATCACCCATTTTTGCAGCTCACACCTTCGCTGCATTACCATCACCTCCAGCCTCTGCATTACCAGCCTGATCCTTCGCCCCGCAGCCACTAGCCTCGATTGCCTGAACCTCTTCAGTCTCCTCTTCATCGTCCAGCTCAGCTAGCTTGGCCTTCCAGCCTTCTGGGTCCCAGGCAGTCCTGTCGAAGCTAGGATCCTTAGCCTCTTGTGCCATCTGTAATTTGATCTTGAGCATGGCAATGGCGGAATAAAGCTTAGCACCCTCCATCACTTCAGCCTTCTCATGATTAGCATTGATGTGGGCCATGACCAGCTGCTTTTTCGCCAAGTTAAGCTCTTTCTCGAGGTTAGAGATGGTCTCATCCTTAGCCAGGAAGATCTTCTGAAAGTCCAGCTCCTTCTGCTCAGCCTCTTCAGTGTACGCATACAAGAGCATCTGGATCTCAGCAAATTTCTTCAAAAAAGAAAAGATACAATTCAGGATCCGTTATCCTCAAATGGGCAGGATAGAATTAAGGATCAGGGATCCTTACCTCAGAGAAGTATTCTTCAAACTGATGCCGGATGAGGGGCAGGCCTTCCAGATCGTTAGCGGTCTTCCTCTTCTTTCCTCCCTTGCCCTTGGAGGTGACAGGCTTAGGAATTGGAACGCTAGGGCTGGCAGCGAGTCGTTTCTTGCCGGACCGGGCAGTGACAGCATCAAGATCACTGACGCTGAAGCGAGAAGCTGATTTCGAGAACTTTCCAGCACCTACAAATGGCAAACAACAGATAAGTATCCTCAATTTATATCTATTTAATCATACATAAATATAAATACTTACTTGACATGGTGACTGAACAAGAGGATACTTCCTGGGAATCCTTTGTGTTGGCCTGGAACGTTCTAACTGCGGGATCAAGGCTCCAGAAGGCAGCGATCCTTTCTTTTGTTGCAGGTGACTGAATGAGATGAGAGACCGAGATAGCTGCAAAACAGAAAAGGATCAGTTATCTTCAACAGAAACAGGGTTATCCTATGATCCTTCTATAAGGATCCTATATCCTACCATGGGTGGTCCACTCTTTGGGGAGATCTTTCCCGTCTAGAATAGAATCTCTCTTAACAAAGAAGAATCGGTTTTTCCAATGGGTATCATTCTTTGTGGTTTTAAGGATTGGATGAGGATCACCAGGCTTATGTTTGAACAAGTAACGGTGTGAACCATGGCTCACAAGATTACACAGCTCAGCCAGTTCCGATATTCCTTTCTCTTTACCTTCCTGCTCTATGATGTTTTCTAAGGTATGTAGAACCCTCGACATCATCTGCATGGCCTGTATATAGCACAAACCGGTGAGTGCAAAGAAGGATTGGGTAAAGGTAGGGAAAGGATAGGAGAATCCTATCAGGAATGGGGTGGCTGGAAAAGCAACCCAAGTGTCGGAGACAGAGTCACTTTTGGCAGTATGGTCAAAAGGCTTGAAAACGGTATCCGCCGGAAAACAGTGGTGAATCCGGTCAATCTCCGGGTCGGTGAAGCGGCAGAGCTCAGATGAGGGGTTTTTGATGATCCCTTGGCTTTTCAAAGAATCATCCTTCTTTGGATCCTTGGCTGGTGAGGATCGAAGAACCATCTTTGCCATGGGTGGTGATAAAAAAAGAAGAACAGAGTAAGAAGATCAAGAGAGAAGGAGAAGAGAGATACCTGATCGAACTTTGAATGAGGATTTAAAGGATAGTATCGCTCGAATTTAAATGCAAATTGATCCTTATCTCTAACCTATATATAATGATGTTTCTACAGGTTGTCACTTCGATGACGCATGATGTGTAACAGGTAGTTCGATTCTAACGGCTATATTTCCGTTGGCTAGTTCATTGCAGATAAGATTAGACGATATGACTCATTTAAGTGATATTTTATTCCTCATATTTTGGGGGAAATTGTTAGGGATAGATTTTCTAAACTTAAGGATCACGGATCCTCAAGTGCAGCTAGGATCACGGATCCTCAATTCTGTTTGAGTTAAGGATCCTCAGAAGACGTTGCAGGATCAGGATCTAGGATCCTCATTGTTATCCTTACACTAACGGTTGCTTTCACTATATTTAAGCTTGTTTTACAGGAGTATACGCATTGGACTTGGTCTTGCCGATATTCTTGGAGAATATGCTCTCAATATTCTACACTTGCATAGCTTAATGACCATTTTAGAAATCGTGGGTAGCTTGCACATTTAGCGGATAGTTAGTTATTTAGACTATTTCTATTTTTAAAGGAGATAACAGCTTGAATTAGAACGGTTAGCAAACACACACACACACACACACTCAAAACAGCTCTCAACAGTTCATTGGCGATTACGTACACATTACACACTGGTGATCCTTGTAAAAAGCTTGTTATCATCCCGAGTTGTAATCATCATTTGTTTAATTACAGTTGGTGATCGGTAGTTTCCATCACCCGAGGTTTTTTATGCCAGAGATCATCTCTTCATCAAGGGCTTTTTCCTCGTATAAATCCTTGTGTCACTTGTTTATTTCATTCACAAATTGATTATACATTTGTTCATTGATTCTAGCATCATACCTCACAACAAAGGATTTGGTTGTATTATCCTAGTCAGATTTTTAACCAAAACACCAGTAGGGGTCATGAAGGCTGTATCCTCTTGATCAGATGGTTCCATCTAAATTTGTTGAAATCCAGATGAAGCATCCATAAAAGTTAACAATTCATGACCTGCTGTAGCATCCACCATGGAATCAAAGTGGGGTAATGGGAAAGGATCCTTGGGACATGCCTTATTTAAATTAGTGAAATCGACACATACCCTCCACTTTCCATTTTTCTTTTGAACAACAACCACATTGGCTAACCACCTTGGATACTTAACTTCTCTAATCATACCTGCTCTGAGCAGTTTATCTACCTCCTCTTGGATGATGGCATTCCTCTCAGGTGCAAACTTTCTCCTCTTTTGGTGTATGGGTTTGAATGACCTGTCAATGTCAAGTTTATGAGTAAATACCTGTCATGTCCCCATGCTTCCAAGCAAAGGTAGCTTTTCTCCTCTTTAGGAAGGATACTAGATCATGTTCTATGTTATCGACGATCCCGGATCCTATAAAGACTTTGGATTCAGGATTCTGAGGATCCATCAGGGTATCTTTCACATCTTGTTCTCTTGCCTCTAGGACATCTCTTGGAGGATACTTTAATTTCTATTGCTCCCTAGGTCTTGAGGCTGGTTTTATTGATGAAGTTTAACAATTTTTGGCTTCTTGTTGGTCACTTTCTATCTTCACCACACCCCATGGAGTAGGGAGTTTCACACACTGATGGTATGTAGATGGGACTGCTTTCATGTCATGTATCCATGGCTTGCCAAGGATAACATTGCAACAGGATAAGCAATCTATGACATAAAATTTTTGAAAAGAATTAACTCCCTCTATGCAGATGGGAAGTTTGATGTCCCCCAATGTGTTCTTGGTTTCTCCACTGAATCCTACAAGAACTGATGATCTTGGGATAATCTCTGATTCAGGAATGTTCATCTTCTTAAGGACATCAAGTTGAATGATATTCACTGAGCTTCCTCCATCTATAAGAATCCTGCGAACAAAATCGTTAGAAATAAACAATGTAATAACAAGACCATCATGATGAGGATCCTGAATATCCACACGGTCATCCTCATCAAAGGATATGACTTTCTCCTGTGTAAGGATTGAGGTTCGAAAAGGTCTGTCCCCATTCTCCATCTTTGTCTCATTAGCATGCCTCTTGGCCGCTGAAAAGGAAGTGCCACATATGTCTGATCCATCGGAAATGAAGTTGATAATTTGTGCATCAGCTGGAGGGGCGGGAGCTCTTTCCGGAATCTTTTCAGGATCCTGGATCCTTGACTTTTTTCTTCCAAGTAGCTCCTTCAGATGTCCTTTGCTCAACAGGTAACCAATTTCTTTCCTGAGTGCTATGCATTCATCAGTGAGATGACCGAAATCTTCATGATATGCACACCATTTGGATTTGTCTTTTGTAGTAGCTGGCTTACCATTCTTTCTAGGCCATCGAGCTCTTTCACCTAAATTCTGCATAGCGAGGATTAGTTCATTGTTATTGTTAGGGATAGAATTTCAAAACCTGTGGATCACGGATCCTCAAGTGCAGCCAGGATCACGGATCCTCAGTTCAGTTTGAATTAAGGATCCTTAGAAGACGTTGCAGGATTACGGATCCAGGATCCTCATTATTATCCTAATACTAACAATTGTTTTCGTTACATTCGAACTTGTTTTGCAGGAGCATTCGAGTGGGACTTGGTCTAACCGAGATTCCAGGGGAATATGCCTTCTAATTCTGCACGTGCATGAGGCCTTCGACCGTTGTGGTGAACGTGGGAGATCTTGCACCATTTTCTGATTATTAGTTAGCTAGTTAATTTCTATTTTTAAAAGGGGATAAAGAGCTTGATTAGACAACAGTTAGCAACACACACTACTCTCGTAAACTCTCTGCAAGTTATTGGCGAATTTACACTATTTGCACAATAGTGATCCTTGTACCAAGCTTGTTATCATCCCGATTTGTAATCATTGTTTGTTTAATATACTTGGTGATCGGTAGTTTCCATCATCCGAGGTTTTTTATGCCGGAGATCATTCATTGATCAAGGGCTTTTCCCTCGTACAAATCCTCTTGTTTTTTTCTCATTTTGCATATTCATTGTTCATACATTCATTCATTTAACCAAGCATCCAACCTCACAAAAATCAGATTTGGTTACATTATCCTTGTGTGATTTTTGACCAAAACAGTTTGGCGCCCACCGTGGGGCAATCGGTGCTTCATTCTTAGAAACTCTATTCATTTCGTTCACTTCTATTCATTTTCATCCATTACATGGCTTCTCAGGCAAAGAACACCTCAGGCTCTATGCCAGTGATCACTTCTTCTCAGGGCATCCCACCTTTGCCTCCTCCTCCTTTTGGATCCCAAAAGAACGCTGAGAATGCTGCGAAGAAGAAGACATCCGTTTTCATAAAACCAACTACTGTTACCTCTTCTACTCCTACTAACAGTGATCTTTATTCTTTGATTTTGCAGATGAGGGATTACATGCAGCAGTAGGATAAAACCGATAACAGGATCCTGCGGGAGATTGATGAAATCAAAAAATTGAAAAGGTCAACGGAGGAGCCTTCCCCGTTGATGCCCAGATCATTGGATTTCACTACACCGCCAACCACTGCCCAGCATTCCAGGCCATCCGGTGTCCAGCACCAAGGAGGATCATCCGACATGCAGTATGGATCGTCGGCAATAACGTAGGCTCTAGGATCCTACTTTCAGCCTCAAGGATCCTCTCTTCAGCATCAAGAGCTCTTCTCTAGTTCAGGAGGATATGTAGGAATATAGTCAATTCAGGGATACTCAACTCAGGTTCAAGGATCCTCAACGCAGGTTCAAGGATCCATGGAGTATCCAGGATCCTCAACTCAGGTTCAAGGATCCTCTTCGCGGTTTCAAGGATCCATAGAGTATCCTCTGGGATCCTCAGCTCCCATGCATTCTGGATCCAATATACTTCAGGATCTAGGATCCTTAAAGAATCTACAACCCGTAAGCTCAGAGATTCATACGGGAGACTTCATGCTGATGAAAACTATAGCTTCATCTGGTCCCTCAATTATGACACAATCACATCAGTTTGGATTCACTTTAGGAATACCAACTTCAAACCAATTGGGAGGTAACACATTTAATACATCTTATAATACTAACCATGGCTTCATGCAGGAACCAGGAATCAACCAAGTTATGGCAAGGGAATTGCAAAAACTCAAGGATATGATATCCAGTGTTCCAGGAGTGGTTAAGCCCATTCTTGAGATCCCGGATGGAAGCCATAGGATATCTCATTTTGCACCACCTATTTGTGATGCAGAGATACCAAAGTGGTTTCAAACACCAAACATGAAGCTTTATGATGGCACAACTGACCCAGAAGAGCATGTGGCTCAATACAGGGAGAGGATGGAGATAAATCCCATCTGAGAAAGGTTAAAAGAAGCATGTCTATGCTAGGGTTTCGGATCCACACTGACAGGATCAGCTTATAAGTGGCTGCTAAGTCTTCCTCCTTACTCTATTACTTCATTTGCTAATCTAGTTAATTTATTTAATGGCCAATTCTCATGCAGTAGGAGATTTAAATGGTTAACTAGTGATTTGTATAGGGTAACGCAAGGTAAAAATGAATCACTTAGAGATTATATAACTAAATTCAGTAGAGAATCCTTAGAAATTCCCAACTTAGATATTCCAACAGCTGTAGAAGCTTTCAAAATGGGTTTGCTTAAGGATTCAAAATTTTATGATGATCTTGTCAAGACCCCTTGCAGGAATCTTGATGAAGTGAGAACCAGGGCCCTTAGATTCATCCATCTAGAGGATGATAAAAGGATCCAGGAGAGACTTTCAGGATCCTCAAAGCAAGAAAAACAAGGATCCTATTTCAGGAACAACAAATCCAAACCATATAACAAGTCTGATAACCAAAACATTAATGCTGTGGAGTATGAAGAGGATGATGAAGATTATCCACATATCTCTGAATATTGTTTTTCTGTTGATAACAATGAACTAATCCTTGCTATGCTGAATTTTGGTGAAAAACCCAGATGGCCCAGAAAGAATGATAAACCTGCTGGTGTAAAAGATAAGTCCAAATGGTGTGCATATCATGAAGATTTCGGTCACCTCACCGATGAATGAATAGCACTTAGGAGAGAAATTGGTTACTTGTTAAACAAAGGACATTTGAAGGAGCTGCTGGGAAGAAAAAAGTCAAGGATCCAGGATCCTAAAAAGATTCTGGAAAGAGCTCCTGCTCCTCCAGCTGATGCACAGATAATCAACTTCATATCTGGTGGATCATACATATGTGGCACTTCCTTTTCAGCGGCCAAGAGGCATGCTAAAGAAACGAAGATGGATAACGGGGACAGACCCATTCGAACCTCAATCCTCACACAGGACAAAGTTATATCTTTCAATGAGGATGATCGTGTGGATATTCAGGATCCTCATCATGATGGTCTTGTTATTACATTATATATTTCTAATCATTTTGTTCACATGATTCTCATAGATGGAGGAAGCTTGGTGAACATCATTCAACTTGATGTCCTCAAGAAGATGAACATCCCTGAATCTGAGATTATTCCTAGATCATCAGTTCTCGTAGGATTCAGCGGAGAAACCAAGAACACATTGGGGGACATCAAGCTTCCAATATACATAGAGGGAGTTAATTCTTTTAAAAAATTTTTTGTTATAGATTGCTTATCTTGCTGCAATGTTATCCTTGGCAGGCCATGGATACACGACATGAAAGCAGTCCCATCAACATATCATCAATATGTCAAACTCCCTACTCCTTGGGGTGTGGTGAAGATTGAAAGTGACCAGCAAGAAGCTAAAAATTGTTACACTTCATCAATGAAACCAGCCTCCAAACCTAGAGAGCAATAGCAATTAAAGTATCCTCCAAGAGATGTCCTGGAGGCTAGAGAACAAGATGTGAAGGATATCTTAATGGACCCTCAGGATCCTGAATCCAAAGTTTTTATAGGATCCGGGATTCTCGAGAACATTGAACAGGATCTAATATCCTTCCTAAAGAGAAGAAAATCTGCCTTTGCCTGGAGGCATGAAGACATGACAGGTATTTCTAAAGATGTTATTACTCATAAACTTGGCATTGACAGGTCATTCAAGCCCACACATCAAAAGAGAAGGAAGTTTGCACCTGAAAGAAACACCATTATCCAAGAAGAGGTAGATAAACTACTCAGGGCAGGTATGATTAGAGAGGTTAAGTATCCAAGATGGTTAGCCAATGTGGTTGTTGTTTAAAAGAAAAATGGAAAGTGGAGGGTATGTGTCGATTTTACTGATTTAAACAAGGCATGTCCCAAGGATCCTTTCCCATTACCCCACATTGACTCCATGGTGGATGCTACCGTGGGTCATGAGTTGTTAACTTTTATGGATGCTTCTTCTGGATTCCAACAAATTCAGATGGAACCATCTGATCAAGAAGATACAGCCTTTGTGACCCCTACTGGTGTTAGGGGAGGATTTCCAAATGATCAGTGATCCTCAATTACTGTTGGGTTTCGTGATCCTCACTTCTGTTAGAATTGGTGATCCTCAGAAGTATTGCAGGATCAGGATCATGGATCATCTTAAGGATCCTTATACTAACGATTGTCTATTTTGAATATGGTATTGTTTTGCAGGAGTACGAGCTTGGACTTGGTCTTGGCGATATTCCTGGAGCATATTCCATGACTTATTCCGCACGTGCTTACCTGAAGTGGACGTTATGGAGTTCGTGGGGGACTTGCATGAATTACGGAATGTTTGTTAGCTTAAATATTTTCCTTTTTTAAAAGGGGTAGCGAGCTAAATAGAAAACACTTGGCTATTTCTAGCTACACACACACTAACAACTGCTCTCACCAGCTCTCGGCAATTCGCTTAACAATTTCATACACTTTTCATACACCTTTTGCACGTTACACTATAGTGATCCTTGTAATTAGCTCGCTATCATCCGAAGTTGTAACACATTTCTTGTTTAATTTGAGTTGGTGATCGGTAGTTTCCATCACCCGAGGTTTTTTATGCCGGAGATCATTCATTGATCAAGGGCTTTTTCCTCGTATAAATCTTTGTGTCACTTGTTCATTACATTCTAGAGTGATCCTTAGTGTTGTTCATTTATTCAAGCATCATACCTCACAACAGAAAGTTTGGTTGCATTATCATTGCTTGATTTTTGACCAAAACAGTTTGGCGCCCACCGTGGGGCAATTGGTGCTTCATTCCTAAGAAGATTCATACCTTTGTGGTCATTTCGGTTCACAACAACCAGGCAGATGGCTTCCTCAGCGAAGAACACTTCAAGCTTAATGCCGTCATTCAGTTCTTCACAAGGCGTTCCTCCTTTGCCTCCACCACCTTCTGGATCCCAGAAGAATGCTGAGAATGCTGCGAAGAAACAAACCCCCATTTTCACAAAACCACCAACTTCTTCTGTTTCAACTAATCCTACTACTAATGATCTTTATGCTCTGATTTTGCAGATGAGGAATCATGCACAAGAGCAGGACAAAACCAACGAAAGGATCCTCCAGGAGATCGATGAGATCAAGAAGCAGAAGAAATCAGTGGAGGATCACTCCCCTCTGATGCCAAGATCTCTGAACTTCGACACTCCAGTCATAACTTCCCAACACTCAGCGGTTCCGGACGTGCAATACTTGGGTAAATTACCAGGAAGGCGTTATGGAACAACAACTATGAGTCAGGCATTTGGCTCTCACTTCCAGCCTCAAGGATTCTCTTCTCAACCATCAGGATCCTCTTCTCAGCATCAGGGATATTTCACGTCAGGAGGATATTTGGGAATGCATGCAGTTCAGGGATCCTCCCAGGTCCAGGGATCCTCCCAGGTCCAGGGATCCTCCCAGGTCCAGGGAACCTCCCGGGTCCATGGATCCTCCCAGGTCCAAGGATCCTTCCCGGTCCAAGGATCCTCCCTTTGTCACACCCTGGCTTTGCGGAAGCGTGGTTAATTTTTGGTGTGACTTCTTAATACCATAGCTTAACCATAACAAGCTATATGAATTAAAAACATGCAAGATCATCCATTAAGTTTTTGAAAACCAAACACAATACCATTGTTTTAACATACCCTGACAACCATAATCTTGTTCAACAAACATTACAAACTGAAACATAACATAAACATGGTTTAAGGACTGTGTCTTGTCCAGGAAAGAGACACATCCCCTAAACCCCGGATGACCTCGGAAACTAGTGCAGCGGAAAACATGCCATACCGTGCCAGATCTCGTTAATTTCCTGAAATACATGTAAGTTGAAAAATCAACAATAATGTTGAGCGAGTTCATGTGCAAGTGAGTAAGTAAAACACTTGTAAGTATAAAAGTTCCCTGGTATGTAGCAGTGTAAGAGGACTTGTGATCACCAATGGTTTGCAAGGCCATTAGCATGTTGTGAAATGCAAGTAGGAAGACACAACCCTAGCCGATTTTTGCGTTGGGCAACCAAGTCACTCCAGGTCCGTTCTGTTGGTCCTCAGAGAGGTCCGTTCTGTTGGGCCTAGAGCTGGGCTCGCTACACCCAGATAGATCTACCGCTTAAGTCCCTCGGTGTTCTAACTACCCATTCACATGATCTAAAACCTCCTTACGTTAATCATACCATGTATAAAGTATTTGTAAACAAAGTAACATGTATTTCACCCCCGCAGTTAAGAAAACTGAAAACAGTTAGAGAAAAGGGGGACATGAACTCACAGTCGGTGCGTCTCTACCAAGTGTCTCCAAATCTGAAAGCTGTGCGACGACCTACAAGTGCTAATTCTATTAGACGGACGGCCGTGCCTTAGCTTTATTGTTTAAGTCTTTGGGAAATAGTTAGACAACTATTTCGTGTTTATGTTCTGTATACACTTGGTAGTTATACTTCTTCCCAAGGATGGGGGATACAATACATGTGCGTAAGTTACGTTTTAATAATCGAGTGGTAATATAATTACCGGTGTAACTTATATGTTAATGTGGAAGCGTTCGTAAAGTTTTGGAATCATTAACGCTTGTAAATATTATTTTTACTCTAAAATAATATTTATGTAATTTAACAAAATAATCATAAACAGTGTTGTGACAAAACATATTTATCACGTTAATTTTTGTGAAAATCCCACCTCCGAATATTTAGTAAATAAAATCATGGCGAACTTTATGTTTCGAAAATATGTCGAAAATAGTTCTAACACTTGTTGTGTAAATAATTCTAAGTGTTAGGTTTTTAGAGAAATTTTGCCAGAGTCTCCTCTGTAACTGGAGGTGGCCACGCTTTCAAGCGTATCATTTTCTTTTAACAAATCAATTCAACAGCTTCTTTATTCAATCAAACAATTTCCGACACATCAAACTAGTCGATAAGTATGTAAATCGCATAATCGCATGAACTTGTAGTTTTTCCGCTTCTATAATGTAAATCCCATTATATTTTGTAGTTCTTTATATAAAGTAACTTTAATCTTGTAAAAACCTCGTGTTTAGAGAAATCCGTCTTTACAACTTCTAGTAACAAGTGACAATCTAGTTCTTTGTCGGATCTTTTCATTTCACAAGTGTTTACACACTTGTGGTTTATAAAATCATGTTTGTTAGTGTAAGATCCATCTTTGTAATGCATGATTTCTTTAACGTGTGGTTCTTTGAAAATACCACTTGCAGATACATAGATCCGCTAGTTTTAAACACCATTGTACAAGTTAAATCACTTTTACACAAGTAAAATATTTTTACACAAGTTCATGTCTCATGTGTGGTAGAGTTTCACCTTTTAACCCTTGTACCATCCGAAACAAGCTTATGTTAAGATCAACGATCTTACCAAACCGGGTTAAATGGTGATCCGAGCTACCACAATCATAGATCGGGTCTAGATAATCACATCTTTCAAGTACTACAACTTTTACACAACACATGTGTTATTAACCACCATTTTTATAGTTTTTACTAGACTTTAATGCTTCAAAACGTATGTTATCGATATTTCACCGACAAAATTCCTTTTAACCACTTTAGATAAGTTTAAAAACAATTTTTAAGTGTTATACCTCTAGCTCGGGGCTAGGGAAGAATCTTGATGGAAAATGGGTGGATAAAAGCTAACGGAAGAGGTCCTTCGTGTTCCGCTTGCTCCAAAGCTCCTAATACGTGACCCGTGAAGCTTGTATAAACTTGGAATGTGAAGAACAAGAACCGAAAGTATGATGGTGGGAGGAGTGGGGTTCGGCCGAGAGCTAGGTGGGAGGGAGGGAGTATGTGAAAGTTGAGTTATGTGATGAAAGATTATGTTAAGTTTAGGCAAGGTCTTATAGGCAAAAGTGTGGTGATTAACCATTGGGTTTAATGTCACCAAGATATTTAGCATTCATATTAAAATAATCCTTCAAGGTACATGGTGTGTCCCCCATAGTTGGGGCCGGTTATGAGAGGGGGGGGGGGGGTTGGTTCGATTTAAACTAGTTTAGTTAGGATGGAGTTTAGGTTAAATAGGTTAGTTAAGTATTAAACTCCGTTAGTAATAAATAGCGTGTTATGACGGGTGTTAGGGTAATCAGGGACCCTAACTGGCTCAGAAAAATATAATTAGTGAAAATAGTAATATTTTCATGTTCCGGGTAAAGTCCGGTTGTTCGGTTGGATAGTAATCCGTTAAAGCGTTACAAAAGCTTTAAAGTGTCGTTATTGTTACTTTTAGTGACACAATTTGTTTTTCCGACACTTTAGAAAGTGTCTAGTGTTATTTTCCCCATGTTTTGGCACTTTACTAGTCAGCTAGAAGCTGGGTTATTTATTAAAGTGCTGTTTTTTGTACTTAAAGTACGTTTTAGGCACATCCAATCAGTGTATCTTATTCCTAGAGACGCAGTACCACAACCCTTATATCCCTACACTCACTACCAGTGTAGCCAAAATATTTGAGGCTCTTAACAGGCCTTAGAGGCAGTGTCTGCCTGATGCTGGTTATATCAGCATGTTCACTGTGTATCCGTTTAGTGCTACTGTGCTTTTTGTGCATCATGTTTGTCACTAGGGTTCAGCATGTAAGTAATGTAGTGACAGCAAGCAAGTATGATGCAAGTAAGTTCATGTATCAGTATTCAAGTAGCAGTTTATCAGCTAGTTCAGACAAGCACAGTAATCAAGCAGTAATTAATCAATAATTAAGTTGTACGGATACCTGGTTTAGTGCGGGTTGTCACGTTCTCCCCCCGTTAAATAAATTTCGTCCCGAAATTTAAGTTCTGCTTGTAGATGCAGAGTTCTTAGGAAATAAGTGGGGGTATTTCTCTTTCATCCGGTCCTCACGTTCCCAGGTGAATTCAGGGCCATGTCTGGCATTCCAACGAACTTTGACGAGTTTGACACTGCTCCGGCGGGTCTTGTTAACTTTCCAATCCGTGACCTCAACAGGTTCTTCAACGAAGTGGAGCGTGTCGTCAATATGAATCTCGTCGATGGGAATGGCAACGTCAATTTGAGTTGGACTTTTCTTCAGATTGGATACATGAAATGTATCGTGAACACCATTCAGTTCAGCAGGTAGGTCCAACTTGTATGCTACTGTTCCAATTCTTTCCAGAATTCTGAAGGGACCAATGTAGCGCGGATTTAACTTCCCACGCTTTCCAAAGCGTGCCACCCCCTTCCAGGGTGAAACTTTCAATAACACCATTTCTCCGACTTGGAAGTCCACATGCTTCCGGTTTGGATCCGCGTAGGCCTTTTGCCTGTGGCGAGCAGCTTCGATGCGTTTAAGTATTTGCGCAATCTTGTCTGTCGTCTCTTGGACGATCTCGGGACCAGCAAGTTGCCTATCACCGGCGTCAGACCAACAGAGGGGTGATCGGCACTTGCGTCCGTAAAGGGCTTCAAATGGCGCGACACCAATACTGGTGTGGTAGCTGTTGTTGTATGAAAATTCGACCAAAGGTAAGTGTTTATCCCAGCTACCGCCCAAATCCATAACACATGCCCTCAGCATGTCTTCCAAAGTCTGTATCGTTCGCTCGCTCTGGCCATCAGTTTGCGGATGAAACGCAGTGCTCAGATTCAATTGTGAGCCAAAGGCTTCTTGGAAAGATTGCCATATTCTTGACACAAACCTTCCGTCTCTATCAGAGATGATCGAGAGAGGTACTCCATGACGTGCTACGATCTCTCTCATGTAAATTTCCGCAAGTTTACTAGTGCTGTCTTTCTCCTTGATTGGCAGAAAGTGTGCGGACTTTGTTAGGCGGTCAACTATTACCCAAATCATATCATGGCCTCTTGGCGTTCTTGGCAATTTCGTAACAAAATCCATTGAGATTTGTTCCCATTTCCACTTGGGAATCTCAGGTTGTTGCAGAAGTCCCGAAGGCTTCTGGTATTCCGCCTTGACCTTAGCGCACGTTAAACATTTGCTCACGTAAACAACAACGTCGCCTTTCATCCTAGGCCACCAATAATAATTTTTGAGATCCTGGTACATCTTATCCGCTCCAGGATGGATAGAGTACCGCGATTTGTGAGCTTCATCAAAAATAACCTTCCTTAAATCACCAAACAGAGGAACCCAAATTCTTTTCTCAAAACATAACGTTCCTTCTTCGTTTGGTACCAGTAACTTCTCCATCCCACGGAGATATTCTTCTTCACGGTTTCCTTCCTTAAGGGCTTCTTTTTGTGCAGCACGAATGCGCAAGGAAAGATCGGTTCGTATAATCATTTCCAAAGCCCTAACCCTTATGGGCTTGATTCTCTCCTTACGACTTAGGGCATCGGCGACTACATTCGCCTTCCCTGGATGATATTTTATCTCGCAGTCGTAATCGTTTAACAATTCAACCCATCGTCTTTGCCTCATATTCAACTCCTTCTGGTTGAATATGTGCTGTAAGCTCTTGTGATCTGTGAAAATTGTACACTTCGTACCATAAAGGTAGTGTCTCCAGATCTTTAGTGCAAATACCACTGCGCCGAGCTCCAAATCGTGTGTGGTGTAGTTCTTCTCGTGCACTTTCAACTGACGCGATGCGTAAGCAATAACCTTTTGGCGTTGCATCAACACACAACCCAATCCTTGACGCGATGCGTCGCAGTATACCACAAAGTCATCAGTACCTTCCGGTAGAGCTAAGATTGGCACATTGCAGAGCTTATCTTTCAATACCTGAAATGCTTCTTCCTGTTTGATTCCCCAATCAAACTTCTTATCTTTCTGGGTCAGGAGCGTCAACGGTTGAGCAATTTTCGAAAAATCCTCGATGAACCTTCGATAGTAGCCAGCCAAACCCAAGAATTGTCGAATCTCGGTTGGCGTCGTAGGCGTTTCCCAATTCTTGATTGCCTCGATCTTTGTGGGATCAACATGAATTCCATTTCCATTAACCACATGTCCAAGAAACTGGACTTCGCGTAGCCAAAACTCGCACTTGGAGAATTTGGCATACAACTGTTCCTTCTTTAGCAGCTCCAAAATAGCTCTTAGATGCTGTTCGTGTTTAGCCTTCGTCTTTGAATAAATCAAAATGTCATCGATGAATACAATCACGAACTTATCCAAATACGGCTTGCAAACTCTATTCATTAGATCCATGAATACTGCAGGCGCGTTTATCAAACCAAACGGCATAACAAGGAACTCGTAGTGTCCATAACGAGTTCTGAAGGCTGTCTTCGGGATACTTTCCTCCTGTATCCTTAACTGATGGTATCCAGATCGAAGATCGATCTTAGAGTAAAAGCTAGAGCCTTGCAGTTGATCAAACAGATCGTCGATTCTTGGCAGAGGGTACCTATTCTTGATCGTCAGCTTGTTTAATTCCCTGTAGTCAATGCACATACGGAAACTACCGTCCTTCTTCTTGACAAACAGGACCGGAGCTCCCCAAGGCGAGAAGCTTGGTCGGATAAAACCCTTGTCTAACAACTCTTGAAGTTGTGTTGACAGTTCCTGCATCTCAGACGGAGCAAGTCTATAAGGTGCCTTAGCTACAGGCGCGGCGCCTGGAACTAAGTCGATGTGAAACTCCACTTGCCTCTGAGGTGGCAGTCCAGGTAAGTCTTCTGGGAAGACTTCTGGGTATTCCCTTATGACAGGGATGTCTTCGATCCTTGGCTCGGCAGCCTTCTTATCCACAATTTGTGCCAGAAAAGCAACACGTCCTTTCTGTAAACACTTCCTTGCTTTCAAGCAGCTGACAATCCTTAGCGGTGTGTCACGCTTCTCTCCGTGAACCACAATTGTCTCACCATCATCAGTTGGGATACGAACAACTTTCTCGTGACATACTATCTCAGCCTTGTTTCCGGATAACCAATCCATTCCTACCACCACGTCGAAGCTTCCCAATTGGACTGGTAGTAGATCCAAAGTAAACTCACGTTCTCCCAATTCTATCACACAACCTCTGATAACTTCGTTGGCTTCAACTAACTTTCCATTGGCCAATTCGATCGAGTAGGGAATATCTAACTTATTAGCGGCTAACCCAAGCATATTCTTAAATTCTAACGATACGAAGCTATAATCGGCACCAGTATCAAATAAAACGGATGCATAGCGTTGGTTCACAGGGAACGTACCAGTAACAACATTGGGATCCTGGCGCGCCTCCCTAGCTTCGATTTGGAACACTCTTCCCCGGGCTTGGTTCAACGTTGGGCAATTCTTCTTAAAGTGCCCGATTTCACCGCAGTTATAGCATCCGAGTCTCTGCCCGTTTCCACCAGCTTGATCATTCCCCGGATTACGATTCACTGCGCCCGCTTGGTTAGCATTGTTGCCTTGATTTCTGTTACCCCCGTAGTTTCCTTGTGGGCGATCCCCAATACCACGATTATTGTTTCTGTTTCCATATCCTCCCTGGCCTCCGCGACCGGCAGGGACCCAACAAGTATCCTTCGAGTGACCACGTTTCCCACATGCTTCGCATACTTTTAGCCCACATTGACCAGAATGGTGACGCTGGCAGGCATTACACTTGGGCTGGGTGCCCATATATCCCCTTCCTTTCCTGCCACTGCCAGCTGTAACCTGAGCTGGCGTGTTGGGTGCTCCTCTCTTACCATCACCGCTAATGCCTTGCTTAAAGTTCGAGAACTTTCTTTTGTTACCACCTGATGACTCAACATGAGTTTCTTTCTCCTTTGCCTTGACATCACCAAACTTGTTCAGACGAATGGCCTCTTCTGTGAGAGCTACGCTCAAATCAATCGCCTCGGTAATTGTCGCAGGCTTTGAAGAGGTCACCATACTTATGATTTGGGGAGCCAAACCCCAAATGAAGCGCTCGATTCGCTTGTATTCAGGTGTAACCATGTAAGGAACCACTTGAGATAAGTCGTGGAATCTTTGGACGTATTCTGCAACCTTTGGTCCATCCATCTTTAAATGCCAAAATTCAGTCTCCAACTTCTGAATTTCCGCGCGGGAACAGTACTTTTTGCGCATAAGTTCTTTCAATTCGGCCCAAGTCAGCGTGTAGGCGGCAGCTTCGCCCAGAGTCTGTACTTGCAGATTCCACCAAGAGAGTGCTCCATCCAAGAATAGCCCTGAGATGTATGTGACTTGCTGATCCACTGCGCATTTGCTCATGCGTAAAACAGAATCGGTTTTCTCAGCCCAGCGGGTAAAGGCAACTGCACCTCCTGTGCCATCGAAGTTGACCGGTTTGCAGTCTAAAAACTGCTTGTAGGTGCATCCTGCACGTATGTTAAAACATGTGATTGGCATTAGCATCATCGCTAAAATCTCCAACTAGTTCATGGTAGGTCCAAATGGCTTGGTATTACCGTGAGGTGGATTGTTATTGCCTTGGTTAACACTTCCGCTCGCTCCTGGCTGAGATGCTGCGTACTGTGCTATGGCAGCTGCAATGACTTGCTGTAGCTCTGCCTCGTTAGTAGGCATTGGTGTTGGGCGTTTCGGCGGCATCTTCTAAAAGATGTGTTCACATTGGTCAGGCCATAGTAAAAATCCCACGTTATAATACGTACGTTTTACTATAATAGTAATAGTAATAACACATAACATCTCATGTCATCAATACATCACATATATCAATCACCCACATCTCATAACATAATAATGCACATAAGAAATCAAGCGAAACAGATATGATGAGAATACTGCGATTGCCATACATCAAGACCACAGAGTAAGTGTATCAGTACATCATAGTGTCATACAATCATCCATCAACTAGGGGCGACATCACCCCTGTCCAAAAATCATAACAAATCAGTGTCAAATACAACATCAAGTACATGTCAACAAAAGTCAAAGTCATAAAGTGGTCTCCAAAATGCTGTGCAATCCAACAATCGCGGTCTTCTCATCCTCGTCTACCTAATCAGTAACTGGTGAGCTCTATGCAGATGGTGGTGGAGGAGGGGGAAAGTGGGTGTAAAACAAGCGGCGTAACTGGAGCCAGTCCTCCTCCTGGGCTCGCTGTGTACGGATGATGGAAGCAATCTGCTGCTCTAATGTAAAGAGACGGGCAGCAATATCTGGAGGTAATGGTCGAAACGGCTGTAGAGGGGAGGGTGCCTGACCATGGCACTGACATGGTGGTAGCCGAGCTCTCTCGAGCTCCTGGATACGCTGTGTGTGGGACTCGTGCTGTGCGACAAAGGACATCAAGACGTCCTCGATAGTGTATCCCCTGTGAAAAGCATGGTAGGGGTCAGTAGGTGGCATGCCAGAGTCGGGTGCCCAAAGAAACGGCTCACTAGTGGGGTCGAAAGGTGCCACGCGAAATGGAGCAACAGCGGGTGGAACAGATGACGTCTGAGGCATGAAAGGGATAGGCATCGGTACATGCCCATCAGGGTGAGCTGAAGAACCCTCTCCAGGCCCTGCTGGAGGTACAAACATAGGAACCTGAAATGAAAAGTCAATATGTGGTGCAACAGGAATCTGTGGAGGAAAAGGTGGAACATCCTCATCAGCCGGTATCCAACCGTGCTGTGCAGACTCATCCGGTGGATCCATATGTGCCGCGAACAGTGCGTGTCCGGGCTCTAGTGGGACGGGATCAAGTAAGGGAGCAACAACAGGGTGAACGGGTGCAAGGTGCTCTATAGGGTGGTCAGCAAGTATATCACCAACGGGTAAAGGAACAACGGGATCAACAGCAACATGATCGCCCTCAATCACAGGAACATCTACAGGGAGATCAGCAACAACAGGCTCAAAAGGGATATCAGCATGTACTGGGTCATGCTCGGGTATAGGGTCTAGAGCGGCTGCCTGCTCAGGAGCAACGGCAGGCTCGAAGTCATCAAAAGCCATCTTAAACTCAAAATCTGGGTCAATAGGATCAAATAGGTCAACAGCGTCTACTGGATCCTCCATAAACTGATCCATGGGAACAAACTCTATGTCACGATCAGGGTCGAATCCTGGGGGAAACATAGGATCGGAATCCCCCTCATCATCATGGTCAAAAGCGAAACTGGGGATAGGGGCAACAGAAGATGCCTGATCAGGATCTGATCCATAAGAGAAGTGCTGCGCACTCTGGACATGTGAGGGTACAGAGGCCACTGACTCAAAGGAGTCCGCGACTGGGGAGTGAACAGGTGACTCCGCGGCGGGAGCGTCTGCGATCAACAAGGGATCGGCAGCAGGAAGGGCCTCGCCCTGAGCATCCTCCTCGAAAGGCTCCTCATCAAACATATCGACATCATCCTCCTCATCGTCGATGGGCAAATCGTAAGCTGGGTACGCAGCAAGCGGTATAGGAGCAGGGATCAATGCAAGTGGTAGATCCCCGGCGATAGGACCATCTGCGAGCTCGCCAGCACCGTCAGGTAGTGCAAAAGGCTGGAAAACGTCCTCATCTGTGCTAGTGAAGTCGGACATGTAAACCTCGTGCTCCGATGACTCAAGATCGTCTGAAACGATAGGCCTCGGGCCTGTGGTGCCTGAACCACCAGTGTCTGCAGAATCCATGTGTCTGTAACATATACACAATCATGCATAAATAGTCAATCATAAATCAAGTAATCACATAAGTCACCAAGTAAGGTATCACGTAATTCTCCTAGCCTTACTAGCCAATTTCATCCAGTCTACAAGACTGCTCTATCTTCCATCTTGACCACTTAGATCGCTCCTCGGTCTCCTTGACCGAACCTCAGTCGTCATGACTGAGCCTACTCTTCCTAACCAACCATCTTGGTTACCTAGACCAAACCTCGATCCTCCAGACCGATCCTCAGCCCTCCAAGCCGAGCCTTTTCTTCATAGCCTTGCTAGCCTACTACCTCGGTCACCTAGACCGAGCCTCGATCCTCCAGATCGATCCTATAATAAACCAACGTGCTCAACTACCTTGATCACCTCGATCATCCAGACCGAGCCTCAGCCCTCCAAGCTGAGCCTATAATTAATAAAATGTGCTCAACATTTGTTTGTAAAAAGTTTTGGATCTGGACTTAAGTGGTATGCAGAAAAATGTTTTCGTGAGAGCCCTAGTGATCATAGTCTAGACTCGAGAAAGAATCCTAGTTCGCTATGATCAGAGCTCTGATACCAAGCTGTCACACCCTGGCTTTGCGGAAGCGTGGTTAATTTTTGGTGTGACTTCTTAATACCATAGCTTAACCATAACAAGCTATATGAATTAAAAACATGCAAGATCATCCATTAAGTTTTTGAAAACCAAACACAATACCATTGTTTTAACATACCCTGACAACCATAATCTTGTTCAACAAACATTACAAACTGAAACATAACATAAACATGGTTTAAGGACTGTGTCTTGTCCAGGAAAGAGACACATCCCCTAAACCCCGGATGACCTCGGAAACTAGTGCAGCGGAAAACATGCCATACCGTGCCAGATCTCGTTAATTTCCTGAAATACATGTAAGTTGAAAAATCAACAATAATGTTGAGCGAGTTCATGTGCAAGTGAGTAAGTAAAACACTTGTAAGTATAAAAGTTCCCTGGTATGTAGCAGTGTAAGAGGACTTGTGATCACCAATGGTTTGCAAGGCCATTAGCATGTTGTGAAATGCAAGTAGGAAGACACAACCCTAGCCGATTTTTGCGTTGGGCAACCAAGTCACTCCAGGTCCGTTCTGTTGGTCCTCAGAGAGGTCCGTTCTGTTGGGCCTAGAGCTGGGCTCGCTACACCCAGATAGATCTACCGCTTAAGTCCCTCGGTGTTCTAACTACCCATTCACATGATCTAAAACCTCCTTACGTTAATCATACCATGTATAAAGTATTTGTAAACAAAGTAACATGTATTTCACCCCCGCAGTTAAGAAAACTGAAAACAGTTAGAGAAAAGGGGGACATGAACTCACAGTCGGTGCGTCTCTACCAAGTGTCTCCAAATCTGAAAGCTGTGCGACGACCTACAAGTGCTAATTCTATTAGACGGACGGCCGTGCCTTAGCTTTATTGTTTAAGTCTTTGGGAAATAGTTAGACAACTATTTCGTGTTTATGTTCTGTATACACTTGGTAGTTATACTTCTTCCCAAGGATGGGGGATACAATACATGTGCGTAAGTTACGTTTTAATAATCGAGTGGTAATATAATTACCGGTGTAACTTATATGTTAATGTGGAAGCGTTCGTAAAGTTTTGGAATCATTAACGCTTGTAAATATTATTTTTACTCTAAAATAATATTTATGTAATTTAACAAAATAATCATAAACAGTGTTGTGACAAAACATATTTATCACGTTAATTTTTGTGAAAATCCCACCTCCGAATATTTAGTAAATAAAATCATGGCGAACTTTATGTTTCGAAAATATGTCGAAAATAGTTCTAACACTTGTTGTGTAAATAATTCTAAGTGTTAGGTTTTTAGAGAAATTTTGCCAGAGTCTCCTCTGTAACTGGAGGTGGCCACGCTTTCAAGCGTATCATTTTCTTTTAACAAATCAATTCAACAGCTTCTTTATTCAATCAAACAATTTCCGACACATCAAACTAGTCGATAAGTATGTAAATCGCATAATCGCATGAACTTGTAGTTTTTCCGCTTCTATAATGTAAATCCCATTATATTTTGTAGTTCTTTATATAAAGTAACTTTAATCTTGTAAAAACCTCGTGTTTAGAGAAATCCGTCTTTACAACTTCTAGTAACAAGTGACAATCTAGTTCTTTGTCGGATCTTTTCATTTCACAAGTGTTTACACACTTGTGGTTTATAAAATCATGTTTGTTAGTGTAAGATCCATCTTTGTAATGCATGATTTCTTTAACGTGTGGTTCTTTGAAAATACCATTTGCAGATACGTAGATCCGCTAGTTTTAAACACCATTGTACAAGTTAAATCACTTTTACACAAGTAAAATATTTTTACACAAGTTCATGTCTCATGTGTGGTAGAGTTTCACCTTTTAACCCTTGTACCATCCGAAACAAGCTTATGTTAAGATCAACGATCTTACCAAACCGGGTTAAATGGTGA
The DNA here is from genome assembly GCA_030545235.1 of Helianthus tuberosus. NCBI lineage: Eukaryota > Viridiplantae > Streptophyta > Magnoliopsida > Asterales > Asteraceae > Helianthus > Helianthus tuberosus. The sequence continues at coordinate 7,818,066 of CM060409.1, read as the reverse complement.
TCCGAGCTACCACAATCATAGATCGGGTCTAGATAATCACATCTTTCAAGTACTACAACTTTTACACAACACATGTGTTATTAACCACCATTTTTATAGTTTTTACTAGACTTTAATGCTTCAAAACGTATGTTATCGATATTTCACCGACAAAATTCCTTTTAACCACTTTAGATAAGTTTAAAAACAAGTTTTAAGTGTTATACCTCTAGCTCGGGGCTAGGGAAGAATCTTGATGGAAAATGGGTGGATAAAAGCTAACGGAAGAGGTCCTTCGTGTTCCGCTTGTTCCAAAGCTCCTAATACGTGACCCGTGAAGCTTGTATAAACTTGGAATGTGAAGAACAAGAACCGAAAGTATGATGGTGGGAGGAGTGGGGTTCGGCCGAGAGCTAGGTGGGAGGGAGGGAGTATGTGAAAGTTGAGTTATGTGATGAAAGATTATGTTAAGTTTAGGCAAGGTCTTATAGGCAAAAGTGTGGTGATTAACCATTGGGTTTAATGTCACCAAGATATTTAGCATTCATATTAAAATAATCCTTCAAGGTACATGGTGTGTCCCCCATAGTTGGGGCCGGTTATGAGAGGGGGGGGGGGGTTGGTTCGATTTAAACTAGTTTAGTTAGGATGGAGTTTAGGTTAAATATGTTAGTTAAGTATTAAACTCCGTTAGTAATAAATAGCGTGTTATGACTGGTGTTAGGGTAATCAGGGACCCTAACTGGCTCAGAAAAATATAATTAGTGAAAATAGTAATATTTTCATGTTCCGGGTAAAGTCCGGTTGTTCGGTTGGATAGTAATCCGTTAAAGCGTTACAAAAGCTTTAAAGTGTCGTTATTGTTACTTTTAGTGACACAATTTGTTTTTCCGACACTTTAGAAAGTGTCTAGTGTTATTTTCCCCATGTTTTGGCACTTTACTAGTCAGCTAGAAGCTGGGTTATTTATTAAAGTGCTGTGTTTTGTACTTAAAGTACGTTTTAGGCACATCCAATCAGTGTATCTTATTCCTAGAGACGCAGTACCACAACCCTTATATCCCTACACTCACTACCAGTGTAGCCAAAATATTTGAGGCTCTTAACAGGCCTTAGAGGCAGTGTCTGCCTGATGCTGGTTATATCAGCATGTTCACTGTGTATCCGTTTAGTGCTACTGTGCTTTTTGTGCATCATGTTTGTCACTAGGGTTCAGCATGTAAGTAATGTAGTGACAGCAAGCAAGTATGATGCAAGTAAGTTCATGTATCAGTATTCAAGTAGCAGTTTATCAGCTAGTTCAGACAAGCACAGTAATCAAGCAGTAATTAATCAATAATTAAGTTGTACGGATACCTGGTTTAGTGCGGGTTGTCACACCCTTGTCCCAGGATCCTCTCTGCTTCCAGGATCCTTTCAGGTTCAAGGATCATCTCAACTTCAAGGATCCAACGTCCTTCAGGATCAAGGATTCTTGAGAAGTATGCAGCCTCAGAGCTCGGACGTTCATCAAGCAGACCATTGCTCCCTCTGGTCCTTCAACCATGGCAGAGTCTCGTCAATATGGATTCACATCCGCAATTCCGAACACGAATCCTGTGGGAGGTAACACTTTTAATAATTCCTATAACACTAACCATGGCTTAATGCAGGATACAGGTATTAATCAGGCTATGGCTAGAGAGCTACAGAAGCTTAAGGATATGATATCCAGTGTACCAGGAGTGGTTAAACCCATTCCTGAAATTGCAGATGGTAGCCATAGGATATCTCGTTTTGCACCACCCTTATGTGATGCTGAGATACCTAAAAGATTCCAGATACCATCTATGAAGCTGTATGATGGTTCGACGGATCCAGAGGAGCATGTAGCTCAATACAGGGAGAGGATGGAGATCAATCCAATTCCTGAAAGGTTAAAAGAAGCATGTCTATGCAAGGGATTTGGATCCACACTTACAGGATCTGCTCTTAAATGGCTGCTAAGTCTTCCCCCTTACTCTATTACTTCATTTGCTAATCTAGTTAATTTGTTTAATAGTCAATTCTCTTGTAGTAGAAAATTTAAACGATTAACTAGTGATCTATATAGGGTAACACAAGGTCAGAATGAATCACTTAGAGATTACATCACTAAGTTTAGTAAAGAATCCTTAGATGTTAGGGGTGGATTTCTCAATGATCAGTGATCCTCAAATGCTGTTGGGCTTAGTGATCCTCACTTCTGTTTGAATTGGTGATCCTCAGAAGTGTTTCAGGATCAGGATCATGGATCATCATAAGGATCCTTGTACTAACGATTGTCTACTTTGAATTCGAAATTGTTTTGCAGGAGTATGAGCTTGGACTTGGTCTTGGTCTTGGCGATATTCCTGGAGCATATTCTATGTTTATTCCGCACGTGCCTGGCCAAAAGTGGACGTTATGGAGTCGTGGAGGACTTGCACCATTTGCGGAATGTTTGTTAGTGTAGATATTTTCTATATTTTAACGGGGTAGCGAGCTAAATAGAAACACTTGGCTATTTTTGGCTACACACACACTCTTACAACTGCTCTCATCAGCTCTCGTTAACTCACTTGGCAATTACACACTTTTTTTACACAATACACTATAGTGATCCTTGTACTTAGCTCGCTATCATCCGAAGTTATAATACATTTCTTGTTTAATTTGAGTTGGTGATCGGTAGTTTCCATCACCCGAGGTTTTTTATGCCGGAGATCATTCATTGATCAAGGGCTTTTTCCTCGTATAAATCTTCGTGTCACTTGTTCATTACATTTCAGAGTGATCCTTATTGTTGTTCATTAATTCAAGCATCATACCTCACAACAGAAAATTTGGTTGCATTATCATTGCTTGATTTTTGACCAAAACAGTTTGGCGCCCACCGTGGGGCAATTGGTGCTTCATTCCTGAAAAGATTCGTATTTTCGTGGTCATTTCGGTTCGTTACAACCAAGCAGATGGCTTCCTCAGCGAAGAATACTTCAAGTTTGATGCCCTCATTCAGTTCTTCACAAGGCGTTCCTCCTTTGCCTCCACACCTTCTGGATCCCAGAAGAATGCTGAGAATGCTGCGAAGAAACAAACCCCCATTTTCCAAAAACCACCTACTTCTTCTGTTTCAACTAATCCTACTACTAATGATCTTTATGCTCTGATTTTGCAGATGAGGAATCATGCACAAGTGCAGGACAAAACCAACGAAAGAATCCTCGGGGAGATCGATGAGATAAAGAAACAGAAGAAATCAGTGGAGGATCACTCCCCTCTGATGCCAAGATCGCTGAACTTCGACACTCCGGTCATAACTTCCCAACACTCAGCAGTTCCGGACGTGCAATACTTGGGTGAATTACCAGGAAGGCGTTATGGAACAGCAACTATGAGTCAGGCATTTGGCTCTCACTTCCAGCCTCAAGGATCCTCTTCTCTGCATCAGGGATACTTCACGTCAGGAGGATATTTGGGAATGCATGCAGCCCATGGATCCTCCCAGGCCCAAGGATCCTCCCAGGTCCAAGGATCCTCACAGGTCCAAGGATCCTCCCAGGTCCAAGGATCCTCACAGGTCCAAGGATCCTACCAGGTCCAAGGATCCTCCCAGGTCCAAGGATCCTCACAGGTCCAAGGATCCTCACAGGTCCAAGGATCCTTCCCGGTCCAAGGATCCTCCCTTGTCCCAGGATCCTCTCTGGTCCCAGGATCCTCTCTGGTTCCAGGATCCTTTCAGGTTCAAGGATCATCTCAACTTCAAGGATCCAACGTCCTTCAGGATCAAGGATTGTTGAGAAGTATGCAGCCTCAGAGCTCGGACGTTCATCAAGGAGACTTCATACCAATGCAGACCATTGCTCCCTCTGGTCCTTCAATCATGCCAGAGTCTCGACAATATGGATTCACATCCGCAATTCCAAACTCGAATCCTGTGGGAGGTAACATTTTTAATAATTCATATAACACTAACCTTGGCTTAATGCAGGATACAGGTATTAATCAGGCTATGGCTAGAGAGCTACAGAAGCTTAAGGATATGATATCCAGTGTACCGGGAGTGGTTAAACCCATTCCTGAAATTGCAGATGGTAGCCATAGAATATCTCGTTTTGCACCACCCTTGTATGATGCTGAGATACCTAAAAGATTCCAGATACCATCTATGAAGCTGTATGATGGTTCAACGGATCCAGAGGAGCATGTAGCTCAGTACAGGGAGAGGATGGAGATCAATCCAATTCGTGAAAGGTTAAAAGAAGCATGTCTATGCTAGGGATTTGGATCCACACTCACAGGATCTGCTCTTAAATGGCTGCTAAGTCTTCCCCCTTACTCTATTACTTCATTTGCTAATCTAGTTAATTTGTTTAATAGTCAATTCTCTTGTAGTAGAAAATTTGAAGGATTAACTAGTGATCTATATAGGGTAACACAAGGTCAAAATGAATCACTTAGAGAATACATCACTAAATTTAGTAAAGAATCCTTGGATATTCCTAACTTGGATATTGCTACGGCTGTAGAAGCCTTTAAAATGGGATTGCTTAGGGATTCGTTATTCTACGATGATCTTGTTATGACACCGTGCAGGAATCTTGATGAAGTAAGAACTAGGGCCCTTAGGTTCATCCGCCTAGAGGATGACAAAAGGATCCAGGATAGGTTGACAGGATCCTTAAAACAGGATAAACAAGGATCCTACTTCAGGAACAACAAATCCAAGTCCTACAACAGATCTGATAACCAGAATGTGCATGCAGTGGAACAAGAAGAGGATGATGAGGATTATCCTCCTATTTCTGAATACTGTTTTTCTGTTGATAACAATGAACTAATCCTTGCAATGCAGAATCTAGGTGAGAAAGCTAGGTGGCCAAGGAAAAGTGATAAACCAGCTGCTACAAAGGATAAGTCCAATTGGTGTGCATATCAGGAGGATTTCGGGCATCTCACTGAAGAGTGTATTGCAATAAGAAAGGAAATTGGTTACTTGTTGAGCAAGGGGCATTTGAAGGAACTCTTGGGTCGGAAGAAGTCAAGGATCCAGGATCCTGAAAGGATCCCGGAAAGGGCTCCTGCTCCTCCAGCAGATGCACAAGTCATAAACTTCATATCCGGAGGATCAGACATTTGTGGTACCTCCTTTTCAGCAGCAAAAAGACATGCCAAGGAAACCAAGATGGATAATGGAGACAGACCCGTCCGGACCTCCGTTGTCACCCAGGATAAAGTCATAACTTTTGATGAGGATGATGGTGTAGATGTCCAGGATCCTCATCATGATGGTCTTGTAATTACATTGTTTATTTCTAACCACTTTGTTCGCAGGATCATTATAGATGGAGGAAGCTCTGTGAACATCATCCAGCTTGATGTCCTCAAGAAGATGAATATCCCGGAGTCTGATATTATCCCAAGATCCTCAGTACTTGTGGGATTCAGTGGAGAAACTAAGAATATATTGGGGGACATCAAACTCCCAATCTATATTGAAGGATTGCATTCTTATCAGAAGTTTTGTGTTATTGATTGCTTATCATGCTGTAATGTTATCCTTGGCAGGCCATGGATACATGATATCATCAGTGCATAAAGCTTCCAAGTCCATGGGGAGTGGTGAAAATTGAGAGTGATCAACAAGAGGCTAAGAATTGCTATACCTCATCAATGAAACCAGCCTCAAGACCAAGGGAGCAATAGCAATTAAAGTATCCTTCAAGAGATGTCTTGGAGGCAAGAGAACAGGATTTGAAAGAAAACCTCATGAATCCTAAGGATCCTGAATCCAAGATCCTCATAGGATCAGGGATCCTTAGCAACATCGAACAGGAGCTAGTATCCTTCCTTAAGAGAAGGAAATCCACCTTTGCCTGGAAACATGAAGACATGACAGGTATATCTAAGGATATAATTACTCACAAACTTGGCATTGACAGGTCATTCAAGCCTATCCATCAAAAGAGGAGGAAGTTTGCACCTGAAAGGAATGCTATTATCCAGGAGGAGGTAGATAAGCTACTTCGGGCAGGTATGATAAGAGAGATTAAGTATCCAAGATGGCTAGCCAATGTGGGCGTTGTTCAAAATAAAAATGGAAAGTGGAGGGTATGTGTTGATTTTACTGATTTAAACAAGGCATGTCCCAAGGATCCTTTCCCATTACCCCACATTGACTCCATGGTGGATGCTACCGCGGGTCATGAGTTGTTGACTTTTATGGATGCTTCATCTGGATTTCAACAAATTCAGATGGAAACATCTGATCAAGAGGATACAGCCTTTATGACCCCAACTAGTATATACTGTTATATTGCTATGCCATTTGGACTAAGGAATGCAGGTGCTACTTATCAAAGGCTAGTTAATATGATGTTCAAGGAACAAATTGGACACACTATGGAAGTCTATATTGATGACATGGTGGTTAAGTCCAAGAAGGCTGAGGATCACCTTAAAGACTTGGAGGAAGCATTCAATATCCTTGATAAATTTAATATGAAACTTAATCCTTCCAAGTGTCATTTTGGTGTTAAGGCAGGTAAATTCTTAGGATATATGGTGACAAAGAGGGGCATTGAAGCAAGTCCAGAACAAATCAAGGCTATTGTGAATATCAAATCTCCTGCCAATGCTAAGGATGTACAAAGATTGACAGGCAGGATCGCAGCCTTGAACAGATTCATATCCAAATCCTCAGAAAAGTGCAAGGAATTCTATGACATCCTGAGGAAGAACAAGAAATTTGAATGGACTGAGAAGCATGAAAGTGCCCTTAAAGCTCTTAAGGATTACCTATCCTCAACCCCAGCCTTGATGAAACCAGAAAAAGGGGATGTATTATCCTTATACTTGGCGGTATCCTCAAAAGCAGTAAGTGCAGTCCTTGTTAAGGATCACCAAGGTACACAACATCCTGTTTATTATGTAAGTAAGAGCTTACTTGATGCTGAATCCAGGTATTCACATTTAGAAAAACTTATCCTTGCATTAATTATGGCATCTACTAAATTAAGACATTATTTTGAGACTCATGCCATTATTGTTAAGACTAATTTTCCAATTAAGAATGTTCTCAGGAAACCTGAAATGTCAGGAAGGATGGCTAAGTGGGCAGTGAAGCTTAGTGCATACGATATAAGATATGAACCAAGGACTGCCATCAAATCCCAAGCCTTAGCTGACTTTGTGGCAGATTTTAGTAGTGATTTGCAAAAGGAAGCTGAGTTAGAAGTCCAACATCTAGAAGAAGCTAAGGATCCTTGGATTCTCTTCACTGATGGAGCCTCCAATGTAAAAGGAACAAGACTTGGAATACTACTAAAATCGCCACAGGGGGACATAATACCCCACTCCATAGCTTGTGAATTTCAAACTACCAACAATGAGGCTGAGTATGAAGCCTTGATAGCTGGTTTGCAAATTGCAAAGCATATGAGGATCAGGTATCTTGAGGTACATGTAGATTCTTTACTGATCACTAATCACTTTAATGGATCCTATGCTGTTAAAGGTGAAAAGCTAATCAAATATTTGGAGATAGTCAAAGAATTGGCACTCTCTTTTGTATCCTTTAGTTTGACACAGGTACCAAGGGAAGAGAATGCATAAGCTGATGCATTAGCCAATCTAGGATCATCTTTGAAGATCCCTGAGGATATCAAGATCCCTATTATCCATATCCTGACCCCTGCTATCGAGGATCATGTAGCTATGGAGATAGGAGAAGATTTTGCAGTCATCCCTAGTGATGATACTCAATCTCATTCAGGATCATCGATCCTCCCAATCATGAGATACATACAACATGGAGAAATTCCTACAGGAGAAAACCCAAGGGCTTTTAAAACTAAGGTATCTCAATTTACAATATTGAATAATATGTTGTATAAACGATCTCTTGCAGGACCATATCTAAGATGCATTGAGGATCCTGAAATCCAAGAAGTCTTAAAGGATTTCCATGAAGGAGATTGTGGAAACCACACTGGGGGCAGGGCATTATTCTCAAGGATCCTGAGGACAGGATACTATTGGCCCACTATGAAGAAGGATGCTATGGAGTATGCCAAGAAGTGTGATCCTTGTCAGAGGCATAGTAATATCCTTCACCAACCAGCAGAACTCTTGCATCCTATATCCTCTTCCTGGCCATTCATGAGATGGGGAATGGATATAGTTGGAAAGCTTCCTAAGGCACCTGGTGGAAAAGTATTCATGCTTACTATAACTGATTATTTCTCTAAGTGGATAGAGGCTGAAGCCTTTGCTTAAGTCAGAGAAAAGGAAGTTATATTCTTTATTAAAAGAAACATTATTACTAGATTTGGTATCCCTTCTGAGATTATTTGTGATAATGGATCCCAATTTATTGGGAATAGAACCACTAACTTTTGTGACCGCTGGGGGATTAAGATGATAACATCAACACCAGTCCACCCACAAGCTAATGGTCAGGCAGAATCATCCAACAAGATCATCATCAACAATTTGAAGAAGAAGCTTGGATCCAAGAAAGGAAAATGGGCAGAAGAACTACCTTACGTGGTTTGGGCTGATAGGACAACTCCCAAGAATGCTACAGGCCAAACTCTATATTCTTTGGTATTTGGGGCAGAATCAGTGATCCCTACAGAGATGGTGGTTCCAACTGCAAGAACAAGCATTCGTGATCCTGAAGAAAATGCTAAAAACTTGGTTCAAGACTTGGATACTATAGAAGAAATCAGGGATTTGGCAAGGATAAGGATGGCTAGTTATCAACAAAGGATGGCTGGAGTCTACAACAAAAATGTCAGGATCAGGAAATTCCAAGTTGGTGATATGGTATTAATGAAAGCATTTCAGAATACCACCAATCCTGCTGATGGAAAGTTGGCACCAAAACGGGAAGGCCCCTATTTGATTGAAGCTAAAGCAGGAAAGGGGGTATATCGATTGCTAACAATGGAAGGTGATTTGCTGCCAAGAGCTTGGAATGCTGTCCATTTGAAGAAGTATTTTATGTGACAAGGATCCATGATCCTCACTTGACGAGTATCCTTGAAGGATCCTTACAGAGTAGACGATCCTCATTTTGGTAACCTTCTAATCCCAAACTATTTCATTCTTTTATTCTCTTATATGAGAATAAGGATCCTGTATCCTTTATCCTCCTTTCACTTGATTCTGAGTTTTGAAGTTTCAGGTGTCCTTAACTGAGGATTGAGTATCCACAGAAGTATCCAGTTATTTGGGCTTAACCCCAGTTATTCAGGCTTGACCCCAGTTATTTGGGCTTGACCCTAGTTTGGGCCTGTCCCCAGTTTCGCCAGTAGCGCACGATGATCCTGATATAGTTCATGGCAATGGGACCAGTACTCGCTTTAGGGGCTGACAATTTCATTGTACTGGCTATATTCAGGATCCTACGTATAATGGTAGACGTACCATACATCCGTTCCTAAGGTTTCTAACGTTTTCACGTTAGCTAAGGTTTTGGCATTTTCATGTCACTAAGTTTGGATAGTCGCCAGTGAGGGCCATACTCCAGTTTACATACGATCCTTTGGGCTTGTCCACAGTTATCCTTTGGGCATGTCCCCAGTTATCCTTTGGGCTTGTCCCCAGTTATCCTTTGGGCTTGTCCCCAGAATTGTTGGGCTTGCCCCCAGTTACTAACTCTTATCTTATATTGGCTTAGTCCCAAGTTGTATCCTATTTCAGGTTTTTGGAGATAAACGACCAAGGATCCTTGATCCTTACTTTCTACTAAGGTTTGTCTTTTGGGTTATCCTGATTATAAGTGTTAAAGGATAGGATCCTAACTTGGATTCTCAGGTATGATCCTTAACTATTTTGATTTTATTCATTATTTATTTGAATAACCCTTATCCTTTGACAACTGAACTTATGATCCTTAAACTATATTACTTTTCAGAACTTATCGATTATGGGATATGTGATTCTTGATCATATCTTAAACTTTTTGGGGATATTTCTTAAATTTTTTCTTTACTTGATAAGTTTAAACAAAATGAACATCACAACAGTTGGAAAGTAAAATACTAACAAGGATAGCAACACGGGATATAGTCAAAAAGTTTAAGTTATTTTATTCACAAAACATTAAACCCTTTAAGGTTGTCAAAATTGCCAACCCACGTTTCTACCAGCAAAACGTGGCCCGTCCACATGGGTTGGCAAAGGGTGTCCATTGTCTAAGGGTCTTGGTAGTGCAGGAATCAAAAGACGGCAGGATCACAATGGCTTCATCCCCCAAACAGAGGATCCCTCCACCATTTGTAATCCTACCTATTGTTCGAAGGATCCATGATCCTTAGACCTAATTACTATTGTTTGAGTACAACCCATCATTGTTCAACAAGAAAACATCATAACCAAAACAAACTATCAAACTAAAAAAATGGGCTCCGGCTACGTCTAGAAGTGTCCTTCATCGCCCATTCATGCAGCCTATGCCTTCCTTGCATCACCATCTCCTTCTGCTCCCATATCCTTCACCTGATCCTTGCCACTGCCACTAGCTTCGATTGCCAGAACCTCGTCAGCCACATCTTCATCATCCTCCAATTCAGCCAACCTAGCCTTCCAGCCCTCCATGTCCCAGCTGCTCCTATCAAAGGCAGGATCCTAAGCTTCTTGGGCCATCTGTAGCTTGGTCTTGTACATGGCAATGGCAGCGGAGACCTTGGCATCCTCTGTGATCTCGTGCTTCTCATAATCAACATTGATCAGGATTGCAACTGTTTGAGTTTTGGCATCATTGAGATCCTTTTCAAGGGAGGCAATCTTGTGATCCTTGAGCACCGCCACCTTTTGGAGATCAGAGTATTTCTCCTCAAGCTCCTCAACATTTCCAACGTAGTCCTCAATTTCAGCAAATTTCTGCAAACAAGACAAGGCAAAGTTAGGATCATATGATCCTCAAGTGGATAGGATAACTAAGCTGAGTCAGTGATCCCTACATCATTAAAGTACTCGAGGAATTGATGGCGGATCAGAGGCAAGCCTTGAAGGTTGTCAGCTTCAGAGGTTTTTCTTTTCTTTCCACCTCTTCCCTTTGAAGTGGTAGCCTTAGGGATTACAATGGAAGGGCTAGCAGCAGACTTTTTCTTGGAGGATCGGACAGTGTCTAGATCAGTGACACTGAATTTGGAGGCAGACTTTGAAGTTTCCCGGCACCTACACACCCAAAACAGATAAGTATCCTTACCTTACTTCTATTTAACTATTTATTTAAACATTTAAATATAAAAAGAACAGGATACTTACTCGACATAGTGACAGAACCTGAGGATACCTCTTGAGAATCCTGGGTATTTGTTTTAAATGATCTTGTTGCAGGATCAAGTTTTCTGAAAGCAGCAAGTCTCTCCTCGGTGGCAGGTGAAGGTATAATATGTGAAATTGTGATAGCTGTACAAGAGAAACAGAAGCATATTAGTAATCATCATCAGAAATGAGCTTACTCAGTGATCCTTCTAAGGATCCTCTATCCTACCATGGGTGCTCCACTTCCTTGGCAGATCCTTTCCATCAGGGAGAGAATCCCTTCTGACAAAGAAGAATCTCCGTTTCCAGTTAGTATCATTCTTAGTGGCTTTGAAGATGGGATGTTCTTCACCGGGTTTACGCTTGAATATATATCAGTGGGATCCAAATGTTGTGAGATCATACATCTCTGCCAACTCCGACATTCCCAGAGTAATTCCTTCTTGCTCAATGATCCTTTCGAGGGTATATAAGACCCTCCGGATCATTGGCATAGCTTGAATATAGGAGATGCCGGTAAGAGAAAAGAAAGACTGGGTGAATTCAGGGAAAGGATATGTGTATCCTATTGTGAACGGTGTGACCGGGAAGGCTACCCAAGTTTCAGAAACATAATTACTTAGAACGGTGGGGTCAAATGGCTTGAAATCGGTGTTTGCCGGAAAACAATGGCGGATTCTATCTATTTGTGGATCAGTGAAACAGTACCTTTCATTCGCCAAATCTTTGATGATCCCCTGGCTCTTAAGAGGACTATCCTTCTTGTGATCCTTAGCCGGTGAGGATCTTAGCATCATCTTGGTCATAGCAATAGAGAAGAAGATGAACAGAGAAAGAAAACGTAAAGGAGGAAGAGGAAGAGAAATACCTGCTTGGTCTGCGGATGTGAATTTAAAGGGAGTTTCTCTTGAATTTAAATGTGAAATGATCTCTATCCGTAACTCCTATTTATAATGATGATTTTGCAGGATAGTCACCTCAGTGACGTCATGTTCGTAATGGCTAGTCCGATTACAACGGCTAGTTATCCGTTGGTTGATTGCGGATAAGAACAAAATACAACTCGTTTATTTACATAATTACTCCTTATATTTTGGGGGCAATTGTTAGGGGTGGATTTCTCAATGATCAGTGATCCTCAATTGCTGTTGGGCTTAGTGATCCTCACTTCTGTTTGAATTGGTGATCCTCAGAAGTGTTTCAGGATCAGGATCATGGATCATCATAAGGATCCTTGTACTAATGATTGTCTACTTTGAATTCGAAATTGTTTTGCAGGAGTATGAGCTTGGACTTGGTCTTGGTCTTGGCGATATTCCTGGAGCATATTCTATGTTTATTCCGCACGTGCCTGGCCAAAAGTGGACGTTATGGAGTCGTGGAGGACTTGCACCATTTGCGGAATGTTTGTTAGTGTAGATATTTTCTATATTTAAATGGGGTAGGGAGCTAAATAGAAACACTTGGCTATTTTAGGCTACACACACTCTTACAACTGCTCTCATCAGCTCTCGTTAACTCACTTGGCGATTACACACTTTTTTTACACAATACACTATAGTGATCCTTGTACTTAGCTCGCTATCATCCGAAGTTATAATACATTTCTTGTTTAATTTGAGTTGGTGATCGGTAGTTTCCATCACCCGAGGTTTTTTATGCCGGAGATCATTCATTGGTCAAGGGCTTTTTCCTCGTATAAATCTCCGTGTCACTTGTTCATTACATTTCAGAGTGATCCTTATTGTTGTTCATCAATTCAAGCATCATACCTCACAATAGAAAGTTTGGTTGCATTATCATTGCTTGATTTTTGACCAAAGCATTAGATATTCCTAATTTGGATATTGCTACGGCTGTAGAAGCTTTTAAAATGGGATTGCTTAGGGATTCATTATTCTATGATGATCTTGTCATGACACCTTGCAGGAATCTTAATGAAGTAAGAACCAGGGCCCTTAGGTTCATCCGCCTAGAGGATGACAAAAGGATCCAGGATAGATTGACAGGATCCTCAAAACAGTAGAAACAAGGATCCTACTTCAGGAACAACAAATCCAAGTTCTACAATAAGTCTGATAACCCGAATGTGCATTCAGTGGAACAAGAAGAGGATGATGAGGATTATCCTCCTATTTCTGAATACTGTTTTTCTGTTGATAACAATGAACTAATACTTGCAATGCAGAATCTAGGTGAGAAAGCTAGGTGGCCAAGGAAAAGTGATAAACCAGCCGCTACAAAGGATAAGTCCAAGTTGTGTGCATATCATGAGTATTTTGGGCATCTCACTGAAGAGTGTATTGCACTGAGAAAGGAAATTGGTTACTTGTTGAGCAAGGGGTATTTGAAGGAACTCTTGGGACGGAAGAAGTCAAGGATCTAGGATCCTGAAAGGATCCCGGAAAAGGCTCCTGCTCCTCCAGCAGATGCACAAGTTATAAACTTCATATCCGGTGGATCAGACATTTGTGGTACTTCCTTTTCAGCAGCCAAGAGACATGCCAAGGAAACCAAGATGGATAATGGAGATAGACCCATCCGGACGTCCACTGTCACTGAGGATAAGATCATAACTTTTGATGAGGACGATCGTCTTGATGTCCAGGATCCTCATCATGATGGTCTTGTAATTACATTGTTTATTTCTAACCACTTTGTTCGCAGGATCCTTATAGATGGAGGAAGCTCTGTGAACATCATTCAGCTTGATGTCCCCAAGAAGATGAATATCCCGGAGTCTGATATTATCCCAAGATCCTCAGTACTTGTGGGATTCAGTGGAGAAACTAAGAATACATTGGGGGACATCAAACTCCCAATCTATATTGAAGGATTGCATTCTTATCAAAAGTTTTGTGTTATAGATTGCTTATCATGTTGTAATGTTATCCTTGGCAGGCCATGGATACATGATATGAAGGCAGTCCCATCCACCTATCATCAATGTGTAAAGCTTCCAAGTCCTTGGGGAGTGGTGAAAATTGAGAGTGATCAACAAGAAGCTAAGAATTGCTATACCTCATTAATGAAGCCAGCTTCAAGACCAAGGGAGCAATAGCAATTAAAGTATCCTTTAAGAGATGTCTTGGAGGCAAGAGAACAGGATTTGAAGGAAATCCTCATGGATCCTGAGGATCCTGAATCCAAGATCTTCATAGGATCAGGGATCCTTAGCGACATCGAACAGGAGCTAGTATCCTTCCTTAAGAGAAGGAAATCCACCTTTGCCTGGAAACATGAAGACATGACAGGTATATCTAAGGATATAATTACTCATAAACTTGGCATTGACAGGTCATTCAAGCCTATACATCAAAAGAGGAGGAAGCTTGCACCTGAAAGGAATGCTATTATCCATGAAGAGGTAGATAAGCTACTTCGAGCAGGTATGATAAGAGAAGTTAAGTATCCAAGATGGTTAGCCAATGTGGTTGTTGTTCAAAATAAAAATGGAAAGTGGAGGTTATGTGTCGATTTTACTGATTTAAACAAGGCATGTCCCAAGGATCCTTTCCCATTACCCCACATTGACTCCATGGTGGATGCTACCGCGGGTCATGAGTTGTTGACTTTTATGGATGCTTCATCTGGATTTCAACAAATTCAGATGGAACCATCTGATCAAGAGGATACAGCCTTTATGACCCCAACTGGTATATATTGTTATATTGCTATGCCATTTGGACTAAGGAATGCAGGTGCTACTTACCAAAGGCTTGTCAATATGATGTTCAAGGCACAAATTGGACACACTATGGAAGTCTATATTGATGACATGGTGGTTAAGTCCAAGAAAGCTGAGGATCACCTTAAAGACTTGGAGGAAGCATTCAATATCCTTGATAAATTTAATATGAAACTAAATCCTTCCAAGTGTCATTTTGGTGTTAAGGAAGGTAAATTCTTAGGATACATGGTGACAAAGAGGGGCATTGAAGCAAGTCCAGAACAAATTAAGGCTATTGTGAATATCAAATCTCCTGCCAATGCTAAGGATGTACAAAGATTGACAGGAAGGATCGCAGCCTTGAACAGATTCATATCCAAATCCTCAGAAAAGTGCAAGGAATTCTATGACATCCTGAGGAAGAACAAGAAATTTGAATGGACTGAGAAGCATGAAAATGCCCTTAAAGCTCTTAAGGATTAGCTATCCTCAGCCCCGGCTTTGATGAAACCAGAAAGGGAGACGTATTATCCTTATACCTAGCAGTATCCTCGAAAGCAGTAAGTGCGGTCCTTGTTAGGGATCACCAAGGTACACAACATCCTGTTTATTATGTAAGTAAGAGTTTACTTGATGTTGAATCCAGGTATTCACACTTAGAGAAACTTATCCTTGCATTAATTATGGCATCTACTAAATTGAGACATTATTTTGAGACTCATGCCATTATTGTTAAGACTAATTTTCCAATTAAGAATGTTCTCAGGAAACCTGAAATGTCAGGGAGGATGGCTAAGTGGGCAGTGAAGCTGAGTGCATATGATATAAGATATGAACCAAGGACTGCCATCAAATCCCAAGCCTTGGCTGACTTTGTGGCAGATTTTAGTAGTGACTTGCAAAAGGAAGCTGAGTTAGAAGTCTAACAACTTGAAGAGACTAAGGATCCTTGGATTCTCTTCACTGATGGAGCCTCCAATGTAAAAGGGACAGGACTTGGAATACTACTAAAATCGCCACAGGGGGACATAATACCCCACTACATAGCTTATGAATTTCAAACTACCAACAATGAGGCTGAGTATGAAGCCTTGATAGCTGGTTTGCAAATTGCTAAGCATATGAGGATCAGGTATCTTGAGGTACATGTAGATTCATTATTAATCACTACTCACTTTAATGGATCCTATGCTGTTAAAGGTGAAAAGCTAATCAAATATTTGGAGATAGTCAAAGAATTGGCACTCTCTTTTGTATCCTTTAGTTTGACACAGGTACCAAGGGAAGAGAATGCAGAAGCTGATGCATTAGCCAATCTAGGATCATCTTTGAAGATCCCTGAGGATATCAAGATCCCTATTATCCATATCCTGACCCCTGCTATCGAGGATCATGTAGCTATGGAGATAGGAGAAGATTCTGCAGTCATCCCTAGTGATGATACTCAATCTCATTCAGGATCATGGATCCTCCCAATCACGAGACACATACAACATGGAGAAATTCCTACAGGAGAAAACCCAAGGGCTTTTAAAACTAAGGTATCTCAATTTACAATATTGAATAATATGTTGTATAAACGATCTCTTGCAGGACCATATCTAAGATGCATTGAGGATCCTGAAATCCAAGAAGTCTTAAAGGATTTCCATGAAGGAGATTGTGGAAACCACACTGGGGGCAGGGCATTATTCTCAAGGATCCTGAGGACAGGATACTATTGGCCCACTATGAAGAAGGATGCTGTGGAGTATGCCAAGAAGTGTGATCCTTGTCAGAGGCATAGTAATATCCTTCACCAACCAGCAGAACTCCTGCATCCTATATCCTCTTCCTGGCCATTCATGAGATGGGGAATGGATATAGTTGGAAAGCTTCCTAAGGCACCTGGTGGAAAAGTATTCATGCTTGCTACGACTGATTACTTCTCTAAGTGGATAGATGTGACACCCCAGGAAAACCGGGAAAACCATACAACTTAACTAGGTTCCTCAGTGAGTGCCTACCAAATTTCGGGACGAAATTTCTTTCAACTTGGGGATGATGTGACAACTCGAAATTTAGAACCTTTCGTTGTGTGCTTGAACGTTTAGTGACTAACTGATTTGATGATTTAATGAATACATGTGAACTTATATGATTATGTGTTATGCTATGCGTATACTTGTGTGTATGTATGCGTATATTTATATATGAACCGAGAGGACAAGAACCCGACTCGAGACCATGTGGTCTCGAGTGAACGATGCAACATGTGGGCCGGTTGGGCCACACACCCCTTAGCCCATTCAAAGACCCATTAGGGTGCACATGTGAATCAAGTATATAACCCTTAGTGATGCTAGTCTTGACATTCTTTGGACAAACCACACACATACTCTCCACTCTCTCACTAAAACCCTAGACACCAAGCATCACACTCCTTCTCCTTCTTCTCGGATCCAAACCGGTGACACTAGGACTAGCGGATCGGCTCACACACACACACACTCGGACGTTTCATACTCGCCTTTGAAACTCATCAACCGGTTAGTGATTTTATGATGTTTGTTGTTGTTAAATGATAGCATGAATGGTAGGATTTAACTAGTGTAGTTGTATGCTTGATGATGGTTGTGAACCGGACGTGTATGATATTGATAATCGGTTGAACATGTCTTGACTTCGGATATATTGAATGATGTTTTGATGGTATACTTTGATGTTGAGTTAGTGTTCAAGAAATCGATGCATAAATGCTCTATGTTATGTGTTTACATTCGGTTGATGATAATTATATGTTAGTGTGTTGATATATGTTGAAATGATTGATGAATAGAAACCGAATACATGTAATCGGCTGTGGTATGTGCACGATTAGGATGATTCATTGTGTTAATATCATAGGGTGCAAGTTAGTATTGATAAGTTGTTGATCATGATTTTTGTTGGTTAAAGTTTGTATGAATGATGATGATGAATCACTTGAATATGTGAAGAACAACTTGAATATCATATGAACATGCTTGAATATTTGAAATCTGATGTGTTTGATCCATTTTGGTAAATTACTAGACAAGAAAACATGTTTAAGTGGATGGTATACACTGTTACATGAAATCAGAATGTTATTGGATAGTACACTGTTCCGAATCAGCTCCTGTCCAACCGAAACCTCCAGTTGCGACTCGAAACCAGTGCATGATGAGTCGAAACCTCCCGGTTGCGACATCGGTTGCGAGTCGCAAACACCTGGTTGCGACTCGAAACCACATGTGATCAACACATAAACCGTTTGACTCGAAACCACCGTTGCGAGTCCGATTGCGACTCGAGACCAAAACAACACGAACCGAAACCATGATTGCGACTCAGGTTGCGAGTCGCAAACGCCTAGTTGCGACTCGAGAATATACACAGATACACGCTGTTTGGGCTTGCACCTCAATTCGGACTTAAGTGATTGGGCCGGACTCTTGGGCCTAATGCACAGACCTTATATGTTACTGTTGAACATGAATATTGTTGAACTGCTATGATCAAACGTGTATGCCATGAACGATACTTGAATGCTTTATGCTAGAAACATCCGTGTGCTACTTGGTTACGAACCTGACTTGTATGATACAACTATGATAGGACGTGAGTAGCCACAACCTTGCTTGTTTGACTTTTCTGTGTTTCTACCGAGCAAACCAAGGTGAGTTCACACCCTCTACAAAGCATGGGATTCCCAGGGGTCGGGAATTGGGGTTAAGGAACTGGGTTCCTCGTCCTCCTTGGGTAGGACAGCAAAGGTTCAGGAATGTAATTCCTCGTCCTCACGGACAGATAACTCGTACTAGACCAAAACTCTATCACGAAGTCCCTCATTTTTGTATCGACTTAATCGCCGGGCCAATGGCGAGCGGGTCATTAGTTAGATAGCGCTATTTAGGTCTGACAAACCTCACACCGTGCCGCAGAGGACGGGCGTGAACTAATGGATCTGGGGCACGTCAATGATGATAGACATTGACAGTTTCAGGGCACATAAACATGACTACAGTCAGCAGTCGATATGGTAACGAGTCTAGTGTATACATGGGGTAGCCCCCACGGCCGAAATGCCAGATAACTAACAAGGGGTAACCCCACGGCTGGATTGCCAGAGTAACCGGGAACAAATAAGATACGTTTTTAACTATGGGGTAACCCCCACGGCAGGATGCCAGCTAAAGGAAACTGTTTTCGAAACAACTTAAAACGAACACCCAACCGTGAACTCACTCAACTTGTTGTTGACTCGTTACTACATGCTTTGAAGGTCCTTAGGTTCTTAGCTGGAGCTTGCATGGAGGAGGATCGTTGTGGGATATGGACGGCTGTGTGCCATGTTAAACTTTGAAACTATTAAACTTATGTTTTGACTTTAAGACTTATGCTTCCGCTTGCAACTTAACTATGTTTCGTTTGAACACCAATTGTATTGGTTGGATTTTATAACTACTTATATGCTTGTTCAATATGATTGGTGGCTGGATCCTGGTCAGTCACGCCTCCAAGCGGTAGTACTCCGCAGGTGGATTTTGGGGGTGTGACAATAGAGGCTGAAGCCTTTGCTCAAGTCAGAGAAAAGGAAGTTATATCCTTTATTAAAAGAAACATTATTACTAGATTTGGTATCCCTTCTGAGATTATTTGTGATAATGGATCCCAATTTATTAGGAATAGAACCACTAACTTTTGTGACAGCTGGGGGATTAAGATGATAACATCAACACCAGTCCACCCACAAGCTAATGGTCAGGCAGAATCATCCAACAAGATCATCATCAACAATTTGAAGAAGAAGCTTGGATCCAAAAAAGGAAAATGGGCAGAAGAACTACCTTATGTGCTTTGGGCTGATAGGACAACTCCCAAGAATGCTACTGGCCAAACTCCATTTTCCTTGGTATTTGGGGCAGAATCAGTGATCCCTACAGAGATGGTGGTTCCAACTGCAAGAACAAGCATTCGTGATCCTGAAGGAAATGCTGAAAACTTGGTTCAAGACTTGGATACTATAGAAGAAATCAGGGATTTGGCAAGGATAAGGATAGCTAGTTTTCAACAAAGGATGGCTGGAGCCTACAACAACAATGTCAGGATCAGGAAATTCCAAGTTGGTGATATGGTATTAAGGAAAGCATTTCAGAATACCACCAATCCTGCTGATGGAAAGTTGGCACCAAAATGGGAAGGCCCCTATTTGATTGAAGCTGAAGCAGGAAAGGGGGCATATCGATTGCTAACAATGGAAGGTGATTTGCTACCAAGAGCTTGGAATGCTGTCCATTTGAAGAATTATTTTATGTGACAAGGATCCATGATCCTCACCCGACAAGTATCCTTGAAGGATCCTTACAGAGTAGATGATCCTCATCTTGGTAACATTCTAATCTCAAACTATTTCATTCCTTTATTCTCTTATATAAGGATAAGGATCCTGTATCCTTTATCCTCCTTTCACTTGATTCTGAGTTTTGAAGGTTCAGGTATCCTTAACTAAGGATTGAGTATCCACAGAAGTATCCAGTTATTTGGGCTTGACCCCAGTTATTTGGGCTTGACCCCAGTTATTTGGGCTTGACCCCAGTTTGGGCCTGTCCCCAGTTTCGCCAGTAGCACACGATGATCCTGGTATAGTTCATGGCAATGGGACCAGTACTCGCTTTAGGGGCTGACAATTTCATTGTACTGGCTATATTCAGGATCCTACGTATAATGGTAGACGTACCATACATCCGTTCCTAAGGTTTCTAACGTTTTCATGTTTGCTAAGGTTTTGGTATTTTCATGTCACTAAGTTTCGATAGTCGCCAGTGAGGCCCATACTCCAGTTTACACACGATCCTTTGGGCTTGTCCCCAGTTATCCTTTGGGCTTTTCCCCAGTTATCCTTTGGGCTTGTCCCCAGTTATCCTTTGGGCTTGTCCCCAGTGATCCTTTAGGCTTGTCCCCAATTATCCTTTGGGCTTGTCCCCAGTTATCCTTTGGGCTTGTCCCCAGTATATTGGGCTTGTCCCCAGAATTTTTTGGCTTGTCCCCAGTTACTAACTCTTATCTTATATTGGCTTAGTCCCAAGTTATATCCTATTTTAGGTTCTTGGAGATAAACGACCAAGGATCCTTCATCCTTACTTTCTACTAAGGTTTGTCTTTTGGGTTATCCTGATTACAAGTGTTAAAGGTTGGGATCCTAACATGGATCCTCAGGTATGATCCTTAACTATTTTGATTTTATTCATTATTTATTTAAATAACCCTTACCCTTTGACAACTGAACTTATGATCCCTAAACTATATTACCTTTCAGAACTTATCGATTATGGGATATGTGATCCTTGATCATATCCTAAACTTTTTGGGGATATTTCTTAAATTTTTTCTTTACTTGATATGTTTAAACAAAATGAACATCACAACAGTTGGAAAGTAAAATACTAACAAGGATATCAACACAGGATAAGCAAAAAATTAAAGTTAATTTATTCACAAAAGATTAAACCCTTTAAGGTTGTCAAAATTGCCAACCCACGTTTCTACCAGCAAAACGTGGCCCGTCCACATGGGTTGGCAAAGGGTGTCCATTGTTTAAGGGTCTTGGTAGTGCAGGAATCAAAAGACGGCAGGATCACAATGGCTTCATGCCCCAAACAGAGGATCCCTCCACCATTTCTAATCCTACCTATTGTTCAAAGGATCCATGATCCTTAGCCCTAATTACTATTGTTTAAGTACAACCCATCATTGTTCAACAAAAAACACCATAACCAAAACAAACTAACCAACTTAAAAAATGGGCTCCGGCTACGTCTAGAAATGTCCTTCATCGCCCATTCATGCAGCCTACACCTTCACTGCATCATCATCTCCTCCAGCTCCCGTGTCCTTCACCTGATCCTTGCCACTACCACCAGCCTCGATTGCCAGAACCTCATCAGCCTCATCTTCATCCTCCAACTCAGCCAGCCTAGCCTTCCAGCCCTCCATGTCCCAGTTGCTCCTGTCAAAGGCAGGATCTTGAGCTTCTTGGGCCATCTGCAGCTTGGTCTTGTACATGGCAATGGCAGCGAAGACCTTAACATCCTCCGTGATCTTGTGCTTCTCATAATCAGCATTGATCTGAGTTGCAACTATCTGAGTCTTGGCATCATTGAGATCCTTTTCAAGGGAGGCAATCTTGTGATCCTTGAGCACCGCCACTTTTTGGAGGTCAGAGTATTTCTCCTCAAGCTTTTCAACATTCCCAACATAGTCCTCGATTTCAGCAAATTTCTGCAAACAAGACAATGCAAAGTTAGGATCACATGATCCTCAAATGGGCAGGATAATCAAGTTAAGTCAGTGATCCTTACATCGGCAAAGTACTCGAGGAACTGATGGCGGATCAGAGGCAAGCCTTGTAGGTTCTCAGCTTCAGAGGTCTTCCTCTTCTTTCCACCTCTTCCCTTCGAAATGGTTGCCTTGGGGATTGTGACGGAGGGGCTAGCAGCAGACTTTTTCTTGGAGGATCGGACATTGTCAAGATCAGTGTCACTGAATTTGGAGGCAGATTTTGAAGATTTCCCAGCACCTACACATCCAAAACAGATAAGTATCCTTATCATATTTCTATTTAATTATTTATTTAAACAGTTAACTATACAAAAAACAGGATACTTACTTGACATCGTGACAGAACCTGAGGATACCTCTTGAGAATCCTGGGTATTTGCTTTGAATGATCTTATTTCAGGATCAAGCCTCCGAAAAGCAGCAAGCCTTTCCTTCGTGGCAGGTGTTGTAATAAGGTGTGCAACAGTAATAGCTGCAAAAAAGGAACAAAAGTACGTTAGTGATCCTTAGATGAAAACAAGGTCGTCTGGTGATCCTTCTCGGGATCCTCTATCCTACCATGGGTGCTCCACTTCCTTGGCAGATTCTTTCCATCAGAGATAGAATTCCTTCTGACAAAGAAAAAGCGCCGTTTCCAGTTGGTATCATTTTTAGTGGCTTTGAAGATTGGGTGTTCTTCACCGGGTTTACGCTTGAGTAGATATCGGTGGGATCCAAATGTTACAAGGTCATACATCTCTGCCAACTCCGACATTCCAAGAGCAATCCTTTCTTGCTCAATGATCCTTTCAAGGGTATATAAAACCCTCCAGATCATTGGCATAGCTTGAATGTAGGAGATGCCGGTGAGGGAGAAGAAAGACTGGGTGAATTCAGGGAAAGGATACGAGTATCCTATTGTGAAAGGGGTGACCGGAAAAGCTACCCAAGTTTTAGAAATATAATCACTTAGAACGGTGGGGTCAAATGGCTTGAAATCGGTGTTTGCCGGAAAGCAATGGCGTATTCTGTCTATTTATGGATCAGTGAAGCAGCACCTTTCATTCGCCAAATCTTTGATGATCCCCTGGCTCTTAAGAGGACTGTCCTTCTTGTGATCCTTAGCCGGTGAGGATCTTAGCATCATCTTGATTATGAAGAAGGTGAAGAAAGAAGGAGCAGAGAAAGAAAACGTAAAGGAAGAAGAGGAAGAGAGATACCTGCTTGATCTTCGGATATGAATTTAAAGGGAGTTTCTCTTGAATTTAAATGCGGATTGATCCCTATCTCTAACTCATATTTATAATGATGATCTTGCAGGATAGTCACTTCAGTGACGTCATGCTCGTAACGGCTAGTCCGATTACAACGGCTAGTTATCCGTTGATTGATTGCGGATAAGAGCAGAAAATATAACTCGTTATTTACACTTTTACTCCATATATTTTGGGGGCAATTGTTAGGGGAGGATTTCCAAATGATCAGTGATCCTCAATTACTGTTGGGTTTCGTGATCCTAACTTCAGTTAGAATTGGTGATCCTCAGAAGTATTGCAGGATCAGGATCATGGATCATCTTAAGGATCCTTATACTAACGATTGTCTACTTTGAATATGGTATTGTTTTGCAGGAGTATGAGCTTGGACTTGGTCTTGGCGATATTCCTAGAGCATATTCCATGACTTATTCCGCACGTGCTTACCTGAAGTGGACGTTATGGAGTTCGTGGGGGACTTGCATGAATTGCGGAATGTTTGTTAGCTTAGATATTTTCCTTTTTTAAAAGGGGTAGCGAGCTAAATAGAAAACACTTGGCTATTTCTAGCTACACACACACTAACAACTGCTCTCACCAGCTCTCGGCAATTCGCTTAACAATTTTATACACTTTTCATACACGTTTTGCACATTACACTATAGTGATCCTTGTAATTAGCTCGCTTTCATCCGAAGTTGTAACACATTTCTTGTTTAATTTGAGTTGGTGATCGGTAGTTTCCATCACCCAAGGTTTTTTATGCCAGAGATCATTCATTGATCAAGGGCTTTTTCCTCGTATAAATCTTTGTGTCACTTGTTCATTACATTCTAGAGTGATCCTTAGTGTTGTTCATTGATTCAAGCATCATACCTCACAACAGAAAGTTTGGTTGCATTATCATTGCTTGATTTTTGACCAAAACAACTGGTATCTATTGTTATATTGATATGCCATTTGGACTAAGGAATGCAGGTGCTACATACCAAAGGCTAGTCAATATGATGTTTAAAGAACAAATTGGACACACGATGGAAGTCTATATTGAAGACATGGTGGTTAAGTCCATAAGAGCTGAGGATCACCTTGGAGATTTGGAGGAAGCATTCAATATCCTTGACAAATTCAATATGAAGTTGAATCCTTCCGAGTGCCACTTTGGTGTGAAAGCTGGCAAATTCCTAGGATATATGGTAACAAAAAGAGGGATAGAGGCAAGTCTAGAATAAATCAAGGCAATTGTGAACATCAAATCTCCTGCAAATGCCAAGGATGTGCAAAGATTAACAGGAAAGATAACAGCCTTGAACAGATTCATCTCAAAATCATCAGAGAAATGCAAGGAATTCTATGATGTTTTGAGAAAGAACAAGAAGTTTGAATGGACTGAAAAGCATGAAAATGCTCATAAAGCCCTTAAGGATTACCTATCCTCAGCTCCAGCCTTAATGAAACCGGAAAAAGGGGGATATATTATCCTTATATTTGGTTGTTTCCTCTAAGGCAGTAAGTGCGGTCCTTGTTAAGGATCATGAAGGTACTCAACATCCTGTGTACTATGTAAGTAAAAGTTTGGTTGATGCTGAATCCAGGTATTCTCATTTAGAAAAACTTATCCTTGCTTTAATTATGGCATCTACTAAGTTAAGCCATTATTTTGAAACTCATGCTATTATTGTTAAAACTAACTTTCCAATCAAGAATGTCCTCAGGAAACCTGATATGTCAGGAAGACTGGCAAAGTGGGCTGTCAAGCTTAGTGCTATGGATATCAGATATGAACCAAGAACAACCATTAAATCTCACTCCTTAGCTGACTTTGTGGCTGATTTCAGTATTGATCTACAAAGGGAAGCTGAATTGGAAGTTCAACAGCTTGAAGAGACTAAGGATCCTTGGATACTCTTCACAGATGGAGCCTCTAATATCAAGGGAACTGGACTAGGCATACTACTAAAATCGTCACAGGGGGACATAATACCCCACTCCATTGCTTGTGAGTTTCAAACTACTAACAATGAGGCTGAATATGAAGCCTTAATAGCTGGTTTGCAAATTGCCAAGCATATGAGGATCAGGTATTTTGAGGTACATGTAGATTCATTATTAATTACTAACCACTTTAATGGTTCTTATGCTGTTGAAGGTGAAAGATTAGTCAAATATCTAGAGATAGTCAAGAAATTGGCAGACTCTTTTGCTTCTTTTAGTTTGACACAGGTACCCAGGGAAGAAAATGTAGAAGCTGATGCTTTAGCCAACCTTGGATCATCACTGAAGATTTCAGAGGATATCAAAATTCCCATTATCCATATACTAACTCCTGCTATTGAGGATCACACAGTCATGGAAGTAGTGGATGACTCTGCAATCATACATAATGCTGGCTCACAATCAAACTCAGGATCATGGATCCTTCCAATCATGAGATATATACAGCATGGGGACATTCCTACAGGAGAAAATCCTAGAGCTTTCAAAGTCAAGGTATCTCAGTTTTCAATATTAAATAACATGTTATATAAAAGATCTCTTGCAGGCCCATATCTAAGGTGCATTGAGGATCCAGAAATCCAAGAGGTGCTCAAGGATTTTCATGAAGGAGATTGTGGAAACCACACTGGGGTCAGAGCACTGTTCTCAAGGATCCTTAGAACAGGATACTATTGGCCTACTATGAAGAAGGATGTTGTGGATTATGCAAAGAAGTGTGATGCTTGTCAAAGACATAGTAATATCCTTCATCAACCAGCAGAGCTCCTGCATCCTATATCCTCTTCTTGGCCATTCATGAGATGGGGAATGGATATAGTTGGCAAACTTCCAAAAGCACAAGGAGGCAAAGTGTTTATGCTTGCTATGACTGACTACTTTTCTAAATGGATAGAAGCTGAAGCCTTTACTCAAGTCAGAGATAAAGAAGTGATATCCTTTATTAAAAGAAACATTATTACCAGATTTGGTATTCCTTCTGAAATTGTTTGTGATAATGGATCCCAACTTATTGGGAATAAAACTACTAAATTTTGTGACAGTTGGGGAATTAAGATGATAACATCAACACCAGTCCATCCACAAGCTAATGGTCAAGCAAAATCATCAAACAAGATCATTATCAACAACTTGAATAAAAAAGCTTGGATCCAAAAAAGGGAAACGGGCAGAAGAGCTACCTTATGTTTTATGGTCTGATAGAACAACTCCCAAGAATGCTACTGGCTAGACTCCATTTTCTTTAGTGTTTGGAGCTGAATTAGTGATCCCTACAGAGATGGTGGTTCCTACTACTAGAATAAGCATCCGTGATCCTGAAGGAAATGCTGAAAACTTGGTTCAAGACTTGGATACTATTAGGGGAGGATTTTCCATAGATCAGTGATCCTCATTTACTGTTGTGCTTAGGGGTCCTCAATTCTGTTTGAATTAGTGATCCTCAGAAAGTATCGTAGGATCAGGATCCAGGATCATCGTGAGGATCCTTATACTAACGATTGTCTACTTTGAATATGATGTTGTTTTGCAGGAGTACGCGTTTGGACTTGGTCTTGGCGATATTCCTGGAGCATATTCCCTTTTTATTCCGCACGTGCTTGACAAATATGGACGTTATGGAGTTCGTGGAAGACTTGCATAAAATGCGGATAGTTAGTTAGCTTAGATATTTTCCAAATTTATAAGGGGATAGCGAGCTAAATTAGAACAGTTGGCTATTTTTGGCTAAACACACACACTCGTAACGGCTCTCATCAGCTCTCGATAGTTTGCTCGGCGATTACACACTTTTTTGCACATTACACTCTAGTGATCCTTATAACTAGCTCACTATCATCCAAAGTTGTAATATATTTTCTGTTTAATCTGAGTTGGTGATCAGTAGTTTCCATCACCCGAGGTTTTTTGTGCCGGAGATCAACTCTTGATCAAGGGCTTTTTCCTCGTATAAATCATCGTGTCACTTGTTCATTACATTTCTGAGTGATCCTTCATATTGTTCATTGATTCAAGCATCACACCTCACAACAGAAAGTTTGGTTGCATTATCTTGGCTTGATTTTTGACCAAAACAGTTTGGCGCCCACCGTGGGGAAATTGGTGCTTCATTCCTAAGAAGATTCTTATTTTTGTGGTCATTTCGGTTCACTACAACCAAGCAGATGGCTTCCTCAGCGAAGAACACTTCAAGTTCAATGCCGGCAATCAGTTCTTCACAAGGCGTTCCACCTTTGCCTCCACCACCTTCTGGATCCCAGAAGAATGCTAAAAATGCTGCGAAGAGACAAACCCCCATTTTCCAAAAACCACCAACTTCTTCTGTTTCCTCTAATCCCTCTACTAATGATCTTCTTACTCTGATTGTGCAGATGAGAGATCGTATGCAAGAGCAGGACAAAACCAATGAAAGGATCCTCCGGGAGATTGGTGATATCAAGAAACAGAAGAAATCAGTGGAGGATCACTCTCCTCTGATGCCAAGGTCATTAAATTTTGACACTCCAGTTGTAACTACCCTACAATCGGCAGTTCCGGGCATCCAATATCAAAGTGGTCCATCAGAAAGGCGTTATGGAACAGCAACTGTGAGTCAGGCATTTGGCTCCCACTTCCAGCCGCAAGGATCCTGTTCTCAGCCATCGGGATCCTCTTTTCAGCATCAAGGATCCTTCGTCAGCTCAGGAGGATATTTGGGAATGCATGCGGGTCAAGGATCCTCCTAGGGTCAAGGATCCTCCCAGGTTCAAGGATCCTCCCAGGCCCAAGGATCCTCCCAGGTTCAAGGATCCTCCCAGGTCCAAGGATTCTCTATGGTTCCAGGATCCTTTCAAGTTCAAGGATCCTCTCAGCCCCAAGGATCCTTTCAGGTTCAAGGATCCAATATCTTTCAGGATCAAGGATTCTTAAGAAGTACGCAACCTCCAAGTTCGGATGTTCATCAAGGAGACTTCATACCAATGCAGACCATTGCTTCCTCTGGTCCTTCAATCATACCGGAACCCCGTCAATATGGATTCACATCTGGAATTCCAAACATGAATCCCATGGGAGGTAACACTTTTAACAATTCATATAACACTAACCATGGCTCTATGCAGGATACAGGTATCAATCTGGCTATGGCTACGGAGTTACGTAAGCTTAAGGATATGATATCCAGTGTTCCAGGAGTGGTCAAGCCCATTCCTGAGATCGCAGATGGTAGCCATAGGATATCTCGCTTTGCACCACCCTTATGTGATGCTGAGATACCCAAAAGATTCCAGATACCATCCATGAAGCTGTAT
The DNA here is from genome assembly GCA_030545235.1 of Helianthus tuberosus. NCBI lineage: Eukaryota > Viridiplantae > Streptophyta > Magnoliopsida > Asterales > Asteraceae > Helianthus > Helianthus tuberosus. The sequence goes on along the minus strand of CM060409.1, from coordinate 7,789,285 downwards.
GATGGTTCAACGGATCCAGAGGAGCATGTAGCTCAATACAGGGAGAGGATGGAAATCAATCCAATTCCTGAGAGGTTAAAAGAAGCATGTCTATGCAAGGGATTTGGATCCACACTCACAGGATCCGCTCTTAAATGGCTGCTAAGTCTTCCCCCTTACTCTATTACTTCATTTGCTAATCTAGTTAATTTGTTTAATAGGAAATTTGAACGATTAACTAGTGAGCTTTATAGGGTAACACAAGGTCAAAATGAGTCACTTAGAGACTACATCACTAAGTTTAGTAAAGAATCCTTAGATATCCCCAACCTGGATATTGCTACGGCTGTAGAAGCCTTTAAAATGGGATTGCTTAGGGATTCATTATTCTATGATGATCTTGTCATGACCCCTTGCAGGAATCTTGATGAAGTAAGAACCAGGGCCCTAAGATTCATCCGGTTAGAGGATGATAAAAGGATCCAGGAAAGACTGACAGGATCCTCAAAACAGGAAAAGCAAGGACCCTACTTCAGGAACAACAAATCAAAGCCCTACAACAAATCTGATAACCAGAACGTGCATGCAGTGGAACAGGAAGAGGATGATGAGGATTATCCTCCAATTTCTGAATACTGTTTTTCTGTTGATAACAATGAACTAATTCTTGCAATGCAGAATCTAGGTGAGAAAGCTAGGTGGCCAAGGAAAAGTGATAAACCAGCTGCTACAAAGGATAAGTCCAAGTGGTGTGCATATCATGAGGATTTTGGGCATCTCACTGAGGAGTGTATTGCACTTAGAAAGGAAATTGGTTACTTGTTAAGCAAGGGGCATTTGAAGGAGCTTTTGGGACGAAAGAAGTCAAGGATCCAGGATCCTGAAAGGATCCCGAAAAGGGCTCCTGCTCGTCCAGCAGATGCACAAGTTATAAACTTCATATCCGGTGGATCAGACATTTGTGGTACCTCCTTTTCAGCAGCCAAAAGACATGCTAAGGAAACCAAGATGGATAATGGAGACAGACCCATCCGGAGTTCCATTGTTACCAAGGATAAAGTCATAACTTTTGATGAGGATGATCGTGTTGATGTCTAGGATCCTCATCATGATGGTCTTGTTATTAACTTATTTATTTCTAACCATTTTGTATGCAGGATCCTGATAGATGGAGGAAGCTCAGTAAACATCATCCAGCTTGATGTCCTCAAGAAGATGAATATCCCGGAGTTTGATATTGTCCCAAGATCCTCTGTCCTTGTGGGATTCAGTGGAGAAACCAAGAACACATTGGGGGACATCAAACTCCCTATCTATATTGAAGGACTCCGTTCTTATCAAAAGTTTTGTGTTATAGATTGCTTATCATGTTGTAATGTTATCCTTGGCAGGCCGTGGATACATGACATGAAGGCAGTCCCATCCACATATCATCAATGCGTAAAGCTTCCTAGTCCATGGGGAGGGGTGAAAATTGAGAGTGATCAACAAGAGGCTAAGAATTGCTATACCTCATCAATGAAGCCAGCCTCAAGACCAAGGGAGCAATAGCAATTAAAATATCCTTCAAGAGATGTCTTGGAGGCAAGAGAGCAGGATGTGAAAGAAATCCTCATGGATCCTGATGATCCTGAATCCAAAATCTTCATAGGATCAGGGATCCTTAGCGACATTGAACAGGATCTAGTATCCTTCCTTAAAAGAAGGAAAACTACCTTTTCCTGGAAGCATGAAGATATGACAGGTATATCTAAGGATATAATTACTTATAAACTCGGCATTGACAGGTCATTCAAGCCAATTCATCAAAAAAGAAGGAAGTTTGCACCTGAAAGGAATGCTATTATCCAGGAGGAGGTAGATAAACTATTTCGGGCAGGTATGATAAGAGAGGTTAAGTATCCAAGGTGGCTAGCCAATGCGGTTGTTGTGCAAAAGAAAAATGGAAAGTGGAGGGTATGTGTCGATTTTACTGATTTAAACAAGGCATGTCCCAAGGATCCTTTCCCATTGCCCCACATTGACTCCATGGTGGATGCTACCGCGGGTCATGAGTTGTTGACTTTTATGGATGCTTCATCTGGATTTCAACAAATTCAGATGGAACCATCTGATCAAGAGGATACAGCCTTTATGACCCCAACTGGTATATATTGTTATATTGCTATGCCATTTGGACTAAGGAATGCAGGTGCTACTTATCAATGGCTAATCAATATTATGTTCAAGGAACAAATTGGACACACTATGGAAGTCTATATAGATGACATGGTGGTTAAGTCCAAGAAAGCTGAGGATCACCTTAGAGACTTGGAGGAAACCTTCGATATCCTTGACAAATTTAATATGAAACTAAATCCTTCCAAGTGTCATTTCGGTGTTAAAGCAGGTAAATTCCTAGGCTATATGGTGACAAAGAGGGGCATTGAAGCAAGTCCAGAACATATTAAGGCTATTGTGAATATCAAATCTCCTGCCAATGCTAAGGATGTGCAAAGATTGACAGGCAGGATCGCAGCCTTGAACAGGTTCATATCCAAATCCTTAGAAAAGTGCAAGGAATTCTATGACATCCTGAGGAAGAACAAGAAATTTGAATGGACTGAGAAGCATGAAAGTGCCCTCAAAGCTCTCAAGGATTACCTATCCTCAGCCCCCGCCTTGATGAAACCAGAAAATGGGGATATATTATCCTTATACCTAGCAGTATCCTCAAAAGCAGTAAGTGCGGTCCTTGTTAAGGATCACCAAGGTACACAACATCCTGTTTATTATGTAAGTAAGAGTTTACTTGATGCTGAATCCAGGTATTCACACTTAGAGAAACTTATCCTTGCATTAATTATGACATCTACTAAATTAAGACATTATTTTGAAACTCATGCCATTATTGTTAAAACTAATTTCCCAATTAAGAATGTTCTTAGGAAACCTGAAATGTCAGGAAGGATGGCTAAGTGGGCAGTGAAGCTTAGTGCTTATGATATAAGATATGAACCAAGGACTGCCATCAAATCCCAAGCCTTAGCTGACTTTGTGGCAGATTTTAGTAGTGACTTGCAAAACAAAGCTGAGTTAGAGGTCCAACAACTAGAAGAAACTAAGGATCCTTGGATACTCTTCACTGATGGTGCTTCTAATGTCAAAGGAACAGGGCTTGAAATACTACTAAAATCGCCACAGGGGGACATAATACCCCACTCCATAGCTTGTGAAATTCAAACTACCAACAATGAGGCTGAATATGAAGCCTTGATAGCTGGTTTGCAAATTGCTAAGCATATAAGGATCAGGTATCTTGAGGTACATGTAGATTCACTATTAATTACTAATCACTTTAATGGATCTTATGCTGTTAAAGGTGAGAAGCTAATCAAATATTTAGAGATAGTCAAAGAATTGGCACTCTCTTTTGTTTCCTTTAGTTTGACACAGGTACCAAGGGAAGAGAATGTAGAGGCTGATGCATTAGCTAATTTAGGATCATCCTTGAAGATCCCGGATGATATAAAGATCCCTAGTATCCATATCTTGAATCCTGCTATTGAGGATCATGTAGCCATGGAGATAGGAGAGGATTCTGCAATCATACCTAGTGATGATACTCAATCTCATTCAGGATCATGGATCCTTCCAATCATGAGATACATACAACATGGAGAGATTCCTACAGGAGAAAACCCCAGGGCTTTCAAAATCAAGGTATCTCAATTTACAATATTGAATAACATGTTATATAAACGATCTCTTGCAGGTCCGTATCTAAGATGCATTGAGGATCCTGAAATCCAAGAAGTCCTAAAGGATTTCCATGAAGGAGATTGTGGAAACCACACTGGGGGCAGGGCGTTATTCTCAAGGATCCTGAGGACAGGATACTATTGGCCTACAATGAGGAAGGATGCTGTGGATTATGCTAAGAAGTGTGATCCTTGTCAGAGACATAGTAATATCCTTCACCAACCAGCAGAACTTTTGCATCCTATATCCTCCTCTTGGCCATTTATGAGATGGGGAATGGATATAGTTGGTAAGCTTCCTAAGGCACCTGGTGGAAAAGTATTCATGCTTGCTATGACTGAATACTTCTCCAAGTGGATAGAGGCTGAAGCTTTTGCTCAAGTCAGAGAAAAGGAAGTTATATCCTATATTAAAAGAAACATTATTACTAGATTTGGTATCCCTTCTGAAATTATTTGTGATAATGGATCCCAATTTATTGGGAATAGAACTACTGACTTTTGTGACAGTTGCGGGATTAAGATGATAACATCAACACCAGTCCACCCACAAGCTAATGGTCAGGCATAATCATCCAACAAGATCATCATAAAAAATTTGAAGAAGAAGCTTGGATCCAAGAAAAGAAAATGGGCAGAAGAACTACCTTATGTACTTTGGGCTGATATGACAACTCCCAAGAATGCTACTGGCCAAACTCCTTTTTCTTTAGTATTTGGGGCAGAATCAGTGATCCCTACAGAGATGGTGGTTCCCACTGCAAGAACAAGCATTCGTGATCCTGAAGAAAATGCTGAAAACTTGGTCCATGATTTGGATACTATAGAAGAACTCAGGGATTTGGCAAGGATAAGGATGGCCAGTTATCAACAAAGGATGGCTGGAGCTTACAACAAAAATGTCAGGATCAGGAAATTCCAAGTTGGTGATATGGTGTTAAGGAAAGCATTTCAGAATACCACCAATCTTGCTGATGGAAAGTTGGCACCAAAGTGGGAGGGCCCTTACTTGATCGAAGCTGAAGCAGGAAAGGGGGCATATCGATTGCTAACAATGGAAGGTGATTTGCTATCAAGAGCTTGGAATGCTGTCCACTTGAAGAAATACTTCATATAATGAGGATCCATGATCCTTACCTGACAAGTATCCTTGAAGGATCCCTACAGGACAAAGGATCTCCATTTTGATAATATTCTAATCTCCAACTATTTCATTCTTTAATTATCTTATATAAGGATAAGGATAAGGATCCTGCATCCTTTATCCTCCTTTCACTTGATTCTGAGTTTTGAAGGTTCAGGTATCCTTGGCAAAGGATTGAGTATCCATAGAAGTATCCAGTTATTTGGGCTTGACCCCAGTTATTTGGGCTTGACCCCAGTTTGGGCCTGTCCCCAGTTTCACCAGTAGCGCACGATGATCCTGGTATAGTTCATGGCAATGGGACCAGTACTCGCTTTAGGGGCTGACAATTTCATTGTACTGGCTATATTCAGGATCCTATGTATAATGGTAGACGTACCATACATCCATTCCTAAGGTTTCTAACGTTTTCACGTTAGCTAAGGTTTTGGCATTTTCATGTCACTAAGTTTGGATAGTCACCAGTGAGGGCCATACTCCAGTTTACACACGATCCTTGGGCTTGTCCCCAGTTATCCTTGGGCTTGTCCCCAGCGATCCTTGGGCTTGTCCCCAGTTATCCTTGGGCTTGTCCCCAGTTATCCTTTGGGCTTGTCCCCAGTATATTGGGCTTGTCCCCAGTTACTAACTTTTATCTTATACTGGCTTAGTCCCAAGTTATATCCTATTTCAGGTTTTTGAAGCTAAACGACCCAGGATCCTTGATCCTTACCTTCTATTAAGGTTTGTCTTGTGGTTATCCTGATTATAAGTGTTAAAGGTTAGGATCCTAACTTGGATTCTCAGGTATGATCCTCGATCATTTTTGACTTTATTCATTATTTATCTAATTGACCCTTATCCTTTGACAACTGAACTTATGATCCTTAAACTACACTACTTTTCAGAACTTGTCGACTATAGGATATGTGATCCTTGATCATATCCTAAACTTTTTGAGGATATTTATTAAATTTTTTCTTCTTTACTTAATAAATTCAGACAAAATGTTTATCACAACAATTGAAAAGTAAAGTACTCATAAGGATAACAACACAAGATAGCCAAAAGTTAAAGATTTTATTTATTCATCCATAGTTAAACCCTTCAAGGTTGTCAAAATTACCTACCCCAAGCATCTACTAGCAATACGTGGCCCGTCCGCTGGTGTAGGTAAAGGGTGTCCATTGTTAATAGGTCTTTCAAGTGCAGGAAATAAAAGATGGCAAGATAACGAGTGGCTTCATCCCCCAAACAGAGGATCCATCCACCACCCATTATCCTACCTATTGTCTTAGGATCCATGATCCATAACCCTAGAAACTATTTTCAAATACAACCCAAGATTGTTTCAAAACACTATAACCAAAAAACTATTACCAAGTCCTAAAAAATGGGCTCCGGCCGCGTCTAGAAATGTCCATCATCGCCCATTCCTGCAGCTTACACCTTTGCTGCATCACCTTCACCATCTCCTCCAGCTCCAGCATCATCCACATGATCCTTAGCCCCACTGCTGCCAGCCTCGATTGCCAGGACCTCACCAGCCTCTTCTTTGTCATCCAGCTCAGCTAACCTAGCCGTCCAGCCCTCTATGTCCCAGTTGCTCTTGTCAAAGTCAGGATCCTGAGCTTCTTGGGCCATCTGCAACTTGGTTTTGTACGTAGCAATGGCAGCGGAGACTTTAGCATCATTTGTGATTGCAGCCTTCTCTTGGTCAGCAGTGATGTGAGCTAAGACAAGTTCCCTCTTCACCAGATTGACATCATTTTCGAGGGAGGCAATCCTCTGATCCTTGGCCATCATGATCTTCTGGAGGTCCAAACACTTTTGCTCAACCTCTTCAATACTCCCCACGTAATCTTGGATTTTAGCAAATTTCTGCAAAAGAAATGATACAATTCAGGATCCCTTACCCTCGGTATGGAAGGATCATGTATAAGGATCACGTTAAAGGATCAGTTATTCTCACCTCAGCAACGTATTCCTCGAACTGATGCTGGATCAGAGGCAGGCCTTCTAGGGTATCAGCAGTCTTCCTTTTCTTTCCGCCTCTTCCCTTAGAAGTGGTTGCCTTAGGGATTGTGACAGATGGACTAGCAACAGGCTTCTTCTTTGAGGATCGGACAGTATCAAGGTCAGTGACCCTGAAACGGGTAGCAGACTTCGATGATTTTCCAGCACCTACACATCCAAAACAGATAAGTATCCTTATTTCATTTTAATTTAAATATTTAGTTATGCACAAAATGGGATACTTACTTGACATCGTAACAGAGCCTGAGGATACTTCCTGAGAATCCTGGGTATTTGCTTGAAATGTTCTTGTTGCAGGATCAAGCCTCTGGAAAGCAGCAAGCCTTTCCTTTGTTGCAGGTGTTGTAATAAGGTGTGAAACGGTAATAGCTGCAAAATGGAAACAAAAGGATGTTAGTGATCCTCAGCAGAAACAAGGTTGTCGTGTGATCCTTCTAAGGATCCTCTATCCTACCATGAGTGGTCCATTTTCTAGGCAGATCCTTTCCACCAGGGATAGAATCCCTTCTGATAAAGAAGAATCGCCTCTTCCAGTTGGTGTCATTCTTAGTGGTTTTGAAGACGGGGTGTTCTTGACCGGGTTTGTGTTTGAATAGATATCGGTGAGATCCATGGCTCACAAGGTCATACATCTCTGCTAATTCCGACATTCCCAGATCAATACCTTCATGCTCAATGATTCTTTCAAGGGTATACAAGACCCTCCACATCATTGGCATCGCTTGGATGTAGGAGATGCCGATAAGAGAGAAGAAAGATTGGGTGAAACCAGGAAACGGATACGAGTATCCTATAGTAAATGGGGTGACCGGAAAAGCTACCCAGGTTTCAGAAACAAAGTCGCTTAGGACGGTGGGGTCAAAAGCTTTGAAAACGGTGTTCGCCGGAAAACAATGGCGGATCCTGTCTATCTGTGGATCAGTAAAGCAGCATATTTCGTTAGCAGAGTCTTCAATGATCCCTTGGGTCTTTAAGGGACTGTCCTTTTTGTGATCCTTAGCCGGTGAGGATCTTAGCATCATCTTGGTCAAGATGAGAGTAAAGAAGAAGAAACAGAGTGGGAAGATGAAGAGAGAAGGGAAAGAGAAGTACCTGATCAAATCTTCGAATGAGGATTTAAAGGATGAAATGCACGAATTTAAATGCTTCCTAACCCTTATCTCTAATTTCAATTTATAATAATGATCTTGCAGGTTAGTTGCTTCAATGACGTCAGGATGCAACGGCTAGTCAGAAAGTGTTTTTGTCAAAAATCAAGCAATGATAATGCAACCAAACTTTCTGTTGTGAGGTATGATGCTTGAATCAATGAACAACACTAAGGATCACTCAGAAATGAAATGAATAAGTGACACAAAGATTTATACGAGGAAAAGGCCCTTGATCAATGAATGATCTCCGGCACAAAAAACCTCGGGTGATGGAAACTACCGATCACCAACTCAAATTAAACAAGAAATGTATTACAACTTCGGATGATAGCGAGCTAATTACAAGGATCACTATAGCGTATTGTGTAAAAAAGTGTGTAATCGCCAAGTGAATTATCGAGAGCTGGTGAGAGCAGTTGCAAGAGTGTGTGTGTAGCCAAAAATAGCCAAGTGTTTTCTATTTAGCTCGCTACCCCTTTTAAAAATGGAAAATATCTAAACTAACAAACATTCCGCATTTGGTGCAAGTCCCCCACGACCTCCATAACGTCCATTTCTAACATGCACGTGCGGAATAAATATGGAATATGCTCTAGGAATATCGCCAAGACCAAGTCCAAGCTCGTGTTCCTGCAAAACATCATCATATTCAAAGTAGACAATCGTTAGTATAAGGATCCTTAAGATGATCCATGATCCTAATCCTGCAACACTTCTGAGGATCACTAATTCAAACAGAAATGAGGATCACTAAACCCAACAGTAATTGAGGATCACTGATCATTGGAAAATCCTCCCCTAACAATTGCCCCCAAAATATAAGGAGTAATTATGTAAATAAACGAGTTATATTTTCTGTTCTTATCCGTAATGAATCAACGGATAACTAGCCATTGTAATCGGACTAGCCGTTACCATCCTGACGTCACTGAAGTGACTATCCTACAAGACCATCATTATAAATTGAAGTTAGAGATAGGGATCAATTCGCATTTAAATTCAAGAGAAACTCCCTTTAAATCCACATCCGAAGATCAAGCAGGTATCTCTCTTCCTCTTATCCCTTTACGTTTTCTTTCTCTGTTCATCTTCTTCACGACCAAGATGATGCTAAGATCCTCTCCGGCTAAGGATCACACAAAAGACAGTCCTCTTAAGAGCCAGGGGATCATTAAAGATTCAGCGAAAGAAAGATGCTGCTTCACTGATCCACAAATAGACAGAATCCGCCATTGTTTTCCGGCAAACACCGATTTCAAACCATTTGATCCCACCGTTCTAAGTGATTATATTTCTGAAACATGGGTAGCTTTCCCGGTCACACCATTCACTATAGAATACTCATATCCTTTCCCTGATTTCACCCAATCCTTATTTTCTCTCACCGGCATCTCCTACATTCAAGCGATGCCTATGATCTGGAGGGTCTTATATACCCTTGAAAAGATCATTGAACATGAAGGCATTGATCTGGGGATGTTGGAGTTTGCAGAGATGTATGACCTCGTGAGCCACGGATCCCACCGATATCTACTCAAACATAAACCTGGTGAAGAACACCCCATCTTCAAAGCCACCAAGAATGATACCAACTGGAAACGACGATTCTTCTTTGTCAGAAGGGATTCTATCTCTGATGGAAAGGATCTGCCAAGGAAGTGGAGCACCCATGGTAGGATAGAGGATCCTGAGAAGGATCACCAGATGACCTTGTTTTTGTTTAAGGATCACTAACGTCCTTTTGTTTCTATCTTGCAGCTATTACTGTCGCACACCTTATCACAACACCTGCAACAAAGGAAAGGCTTGCCACTTTCCAGAGACTTGATCCTGCAAGAAGATCATTTAAAACAAACACCCAGGATTCTCAGGAAGTATCCTCAGGTTCTGTCACTATGTCGAGTAAGTATCCTGTTTTTTGTATAGTTAAATGTTTAAATAAATAGTTAAATAGAAATAGGATAAGGATACTTATCTGTTTTGGGTGTGTAGGTGCTGGAAAACCCTCAAGATCTGCCTCCAAATTCAGTGTCACTGATCTTGACACTGTTCGATCCTCAAAGAAAAAGTCTGCTGCTAGCCCCTCCGTCATAATCCCCAAGGCAACCACTTCAAAGGGAAGAGGTGGAAAGAAAAGGAAGACCTCTGAAGCTGACAACCTAGAAGGCTTGCCTCTGATCCGCCATCAGTTCCTCGAGTACTTTGCTGATGTAAGGATCACTGACTTAGCTTAGTTATCCTATCCACTTGAGGATCATATGATCCTAACTTTACATTGTCTTCTCTGCAGAAATTTGCCAAAATCGAGGACTATGTTGGGAATGTTGAAGAGCTTGAGGAGAAATACTCTGACCTCCAAAAAGTGGCGGTGCTCAAGGATCACAAGATTGCTTCCCTCAAAAAGGATCTTAATGATGCCAAAACTCAGATGGTTGCAGCTCAGATCAATGCCGACTATGAGAAGCACGAGATCACGGAGGATGCTAAAGTCTCCGCTGCCATTGCCATGTACAAGACCAAGTTGCAGATGGCCCAAGAAGCTCAGGATCCTGCCTTTGACAGGAGCAACTGGGACATGGAGGGCTGGAAGGCTAGGCTGGCTGAGTTGGAGGATGAAGAAGAGGCTGAAGAGGTTCTGGTAATCGAGGCTAGTGGCAGTGGCAAGGATCATGTGAAGGATACTGGAGCTGGAGGAGATGGTGATGCAGCGAAGGTGTAGGCAGCATGAATGGGTGATGAAGGACATTTCTAGACGTAGCCGGAGCCCATTTTTTTAGAATTTGGTAGTTTATTTTGGTTATGGTGTTTTTGTTGAACAATGATGGGTTGTAATTACTTTAGAAAATAGTTTCTAGGGTGAAGGATCATGGATGCTTGAACAATAGGCAGGATAATGGGTGGTGGATGGATTCTCTGTTTGGGGGATGAAGCCACTCGTTATCCTTCCGTCTTTTATTTCCTGCACTACCAAGACCCGTAAACAATGGACACCATTTGCTAACCCATGTGGACGGGCCACGTTTTGCTGGTAGAAATGTGGGTTGGCAATTTTGACAACCTTAAAGGGTTTAATCTTTTGTGAATAAAATAACTTTAACTTTTTGGCTATCTCCCGTGTTACTATCCTTGTTAGTACTTTACTTTTCAATTATTGTGATGTTCATTTTGTTTAAATTTATCAAATAAAGAAATATTTAATAAATATCCTCAAAAATTTTAGGATATGATCAAGGATCACATATCCTATAGTCGACAAGTTCTGAAAAGTAACATATTTTAAGGATCATAAATTCAGTTGTCAAAGGATAAGGGTTACTCAAATGAATAATGAATAAAATCAAAATAGTTAAGGATCATACCTGAGAATCCAAGTTAGGATCCTATCCTTTAACACTTATAATCAGGATAACCCAAAAGACAAACCTTAGTAGAAAGTAAGGATCAAGGATCCTTGGTCGTTTATCTCCAAAAACCTGAAATAGGATACAACTTGGGACTAAGCCAATATAAGATAAGAGTTAGTAACTTGGGACTAAGCCAATATAAGATAAGAGTTAGTAACCGGGGACAAGCCCAACAATTCTGGGGACAAGCCCAATATACTGGGGACAAGCCCAAAGGATAACTGGGGACAAGCCCAAAGGATAACTGGGGACAAGCCCAAAGGATAACTAGGGACAAGCCCAAAGGGTAACTGGGGACAAGCCCAAAGGATAACTGGGGACAAGCCCAAAGGATCGTGTGTAAACTGGAGTATGGCCCTCACTGGCGTCTATCCAAACTTAGTGACATGAAAATGCCAAAACCTTAGCTAACGTGAAAACGTTAGAAACCTTAGGAACGGATGTATGGTACGTCTACCATTATACGTAGGATCCTGAATATAGCCAGTACAATGAAATTGTCAGCCCCTAAAGCGAGTACTGGTCCCATTGCCATGAACTATACTAGGATCATCGTGCGCTACTGGCGAAACTAGGGACAGGCCCAAACTGGGGACTAGCCCAAATAACTGGGGTCAAGCCCAAATAACTGGGGCCAAGCCCAAATAACTGGGGTCAAGCCCAAATAACTGGATACTTCTGTGGATACTCAATCCTTAGTTAAGGATACCTGAACCTTCAAAACTCAGAATCATGTAAAAGGAGGATAAAGGATGCAGGATCCTTACCCTTATATGATATAATTAAAGAATGAAATAGTTAGAGATCAGAATATTACCAGAAAGAGGATCATCTGTCTTATAAGGTTCCTTTAAGGATACTTTTCATGTTAGGATCATGGATCCTTGTCACATGAAATATTTCTTCAAATGGACAGCATTCCAAGCTCTTGGTAGCAAATCACCTTCCATTGTTAGCAATCGATATGCCCCCTTTCCTGCCTCAGCTTCAATCAAATAGGGGCCTTCCCATTTTGGTGCCAACTTTCCATCAGCAGGATTGGTAGTATTCTGAAATGTTTTCCTTAATACCATATCTCCAACTTGGAATTTCCTGATCTTGACATTTTTGTTGTAGGCTCCAGCCATCCTTTATTGATAACTAGCCATTCTTATCCTTGCCAAATCCCTGATTTCTTCTATGGTATCCAAGTCTTGAACCAAGTTTTCAGCATTTTCTTCAGGATCACGAATGCTTGTTCTTGCAGTTGGAACCACCATCTCTGTAGGGATCATTGATTCTGCCCCAAACACCAAAGAAAATGGAGTTTGGCCAGTAGCATTCTTGGGAGTTGTCCTATCAGCCCAAAGCAAATAAGGTAGTTCTTCTGCCCATTTTCCTTTCTTGGATCCAAGCTTCCTCTTCAAATTGTTGATGATGATCTTGTTGGATGATTCTGCCTGACCATTAGCTTGTGGGTGGACTGGTGTTGATGTTATCATCTTAATCCCCCAGCTATCACAAAAGTTAGTGGTTCTATTCCCAATAAATTGGGATCCATTATCACAAACAATTTCAGAAGGGATACCAAATCTAGTAATAATGTTTCTTTTAATAAAGGATATAACTTCCTTTTCTCTGACTTGAGCAAAGGCTTCAGCCTCTATCCACTTAGAGAAGTAATCAGTCATAGCAAGCATGAATAATTTTCCACCAGGTGCCTTAGGAAGCTTTCCAACGATATCCATTCCCCATCTCATGAATGGCCAGGAAGAGGATATAGGATGCAAGGGCTCTGCTGGTTGGTGAAGGATATTACTATGCCTCTGACAAGGATCACACTTCTTGGCATACTCCACAGCATCCTTCTTCATAGTGGGCCAATAGTATCCTGTCCTCAGGATCCTTGAGAATAATGCCCTGCCCCCAGTGTGGTTTCCACAATCTCCTTCATGGAAATCCTTTAGGACTTCTTGGATTTCAGGATCCTCAATGCATCTTAGATATGGTCCTGCAAGAGATCGTTTATACAACATATTATTTTATATTGTAAATTGAGATACCTTAATTTTGAAAGCCCTTGGGTTTTCTCCTGTAGGAATCTCTCCATGTTGTATGTATCTCATGATTGGGAGGATCCATGATCCTGAATGAGGTTGAGTATCACCACTAGGGATGATTGCAGAATCTTCTCCTATCTCCATAGTTATATGATCCTCGATAGCAGGGGTCAGGATATGGATAATAGGGATCCTTATATCCTCCGAGATCTTCAAGGATGATCCTAGATTGGCTAATGCATCAGCTTCTGCATTCTCTTCCCTTGGTACCTGTGTCAAACTAAAGGATACAAAAGAGAGTGCCAATTCTTTGACTATCTCTAAATATTTGATTAGCTTCTCACCTTTAACAGCATAGTATCCATTAAAGTGATTAGTGATTAATAATGAATCTACGTGTACCTCAAGATACCTTATCCTCATATGCTTAGCAATTTGCAAACCAGCTATTAAGGCTTCATATTCAACCTCATTGTGGGTAGTTTGAAATTCACAAGCTATGGAGTGGGGTATTATGTCCCCCTGTGGTGATTTTAGTAGTATTCCAAGCCCTGTTCCTTTGACATTAGAGGCACCATCAGTGAAGAGTATCCAAGGATCCTTAGTTTCTTCAAGCTGTTGGACTTCTAATTCAGCCTCCTTTTGCAAATCACTACTAAAATCTGCCACAAAGTCAGCTAAGGCTTGGGATTTGATGGCAGTCCTTGGTTCATATCTTATATCATATGCACTCAGCTTCACTGCCCACTTAGCCATCCTTCCTGACATTTCAGGTTTCCTGAGAACATTCTTAATTGGAAAATTAGTCTTAACAATAATGACATGAGTCTTAAAATAATGTCTTAATTTAGTAGATGCCATAATTAATGCAAGGATAAGTTTTTCTAAGTGTGAATACCTGGATTCAGCATCAAGTAAACTCTTACTTACATAATAAACATGATGTTGTATACCTTGGTGATCCTTAACAAGGACCGCACTTACTGCTTTTGAGGATACTGCTAAGTATAAGGATAATACATCCCCCTTTTCTGGTTTCATCAAGGCAGGGGCTGAGGATAGGTAATCCTTAAGAGCTTTGAGGGCACTTTCATGCTTCTCAGTCCATTCAAATTTCTTGTTCTTCCTCAGGATGTCATAGAATTCCTTGCACTTTTCTGAGGATTTGGATATGAACCTGTTCAAGGCTGCGATCCTGCCTGTCAACCTTTGTACATCCTTAGCATTGGCAGGAGATTTGATATTCACAATAGCCTTGATTTGCTCTGGACGTGCTTCAATGCCCCTCTTTGTCACCATATAGCCTAAGAATTTACCTGCCTTAACACCAAAATGACACTTGGAAGGATTAAGTTTCATATTAAATTTATCAAGGATATTGAATGCTTCCTCCAAGTCTTTAAGGTGATCCTCAGCTTTCTTGGACCTACCTACCATGTCATTAATATAGACTTCCATAGTGTGTCCAATTTGTTCCTTGAACATCATATTGACAAGCCTTTGGTAAGTAGCACCTGCATTCCATAGTCCAAATGGCATAGCAATATAACAATATATACCAGTTGGGGTCATAAAGGCTGTATCCTCTTGATCAGATGGTTCCATCTGAATTTGTTGAAATCCAGATGAAGCATCCATAAAAGTCAACAACTCATGACCCGCGGTAGTATCCACCATGGAGTCAATGTGGGGTAATGGGAAAGGATCCTTGGGACATGCCTTGTTTAAATCAGTAAAATCGACACATACCCTCCACTTTCCATTTTTCTTTTGAACAACAACCACATTGGCTAACCATCTTGGATACTTAACCTCTCTTATCATACCTGCCCGAAGTAGTTTATCTACCTCTTCCTGGATAATAGCATTCCTCTCAGGTGCAAAGTTCCTCCTCTTTTGATGAATTGGTTTGAATGACCTATCAATGCCAAGTTTATGAGTAATTATATCTTTAGATATACCTGTCATATCCTCATGTTTCCAGGCAAAGGTAGTTTTCCTTCTTTTAAGGAAGGATACTAGCTCCTGTTCGATTTCGCTAAGGATCCCTGACCCTATGAAGATCCTAGATTCAGGATCATCAGGTCCATGAGGATTTCTTTTACATCCTGCTCTCTTGCCTCCAAGACATCTCTTGAAGGATACTTTAATTGCTATTGCTCCCTTGGTCTTGAGGCTGGCTTCATTGATGAGGTATAACAATTCTTAGCTTCTTGTTGATCACTCTCAATTTTCACCAATCCCCATGGACTTGGAAGCTTTACACACTGATGATAAGTGGATAGGACTGCCTTCATATCATGTATCCATGGCCTGCCAAGGATAACATTGCAACAAGATAAGCAATCTATAACACAAAATTTTTTATAAGAATGCAATCCTTCAATATAGATTGGGAGTTTGATGTCCCCCAATGTGTTCTTGGTTTCCCCATTGAATCCCACAAGTACTGAGGATCTTGGGACAATATCAGACTCCGGGATATTCATCTTCTTGAGGACATCAAGCTGAATGATGTTCACAGAGCTTCCTCCATCTATAAGGATCCTGCGAACAAAGTGGTTAGAAATAAACAATGTAATTACAAGACCACCATGATGAGGATCCTGGACATCAAGACGATCGTCCTCATCAAAAGTTATGATCTTATCCTCGGTGACAGTGGACGTCCGGATGGGTCTATCTCTATTATCCATCTTGGTTTCCTTGGCATGTCTCTTGGCTGCTGAAAAGGAAGTACCACAAATGTCTGATCCGCCGGATATGAAGTTTATAACTTGTGCGTCTGCTGGAGGAGCAGGATCCTTTTCTGGGATCCTTTCAGGATCCTGGATCCTTGACTTCTTTCGTCCCAAGAGTTCCTTCAAATGCCCCTTGCTCAACAAGTAACCAATTTCCTTTCTTAGTGCAATACACTCTTCAGTGAGATGCCCGAAATCCTCATGATACGCACACCACTTGGACTTATCCTTTGTAGCAGCTGGTTTATCACTTTTTCTCGGCCACCTAGCTTTCTCACCTAGATTCTACATTGCAAGGATTAGTTCATTGTTATCAACATAAAAACAGTATTCAGAAATAGGAGGATAATCCTCATCATCCTCTTCTTGTTCCACTGCATGCACGTTCTGGTTATCAGATCTGTTGTAAGACTTTGATTTGTTGTTCCTGAAGTAGGATCCTTATTTCTCCTGTTTTGAGGATCCTGACAATCTATCCTGGATCCTTTGGTCATCCTCTAGGTGGATGAACCTAAGGGCCCTGGTTCTTACTTCATCAAGATTCCTGCAAGGTGTCATAACAAGATTGTCACACCCCGGATTCCACGTGTCACCGGTGGGCCCGGTGAGGGAGTATCGTGACGTGGTTGGCAACATAATAGTAAAAACAACACAATATATAAATATGCACAGCGGAAGCAAATGAAAAATATAGTTCAACTTTGATAATATTGTAATATCGTGTATCACAACAGTTGAAGGTTTGTCTATAGAAGGATCAAAAATAAATAGTAGTTCAACAGACTGTAGGCATCTTAAGCTTGCGAGACTTCTATTGATGCTAAGGAGAAATCCCAGCCTATTACGCTTAGTACCTGCATTTAATCTTTTTGGGAAAATACGTCAGTTTACACTGGTAAATACAATCAACTGACTCATTTTAAAAATGATTAAAAATTGATTTGGATGCACGTGGCATAAACGTTTTATAACTTGGGATAATTATTTAAATATATAATCTTGTAAAAGAATTACATGTTCCTTATGCGTTCAGTAGCTCGGACGTACCGGGTTAAAGATCAATAGACACACCACATCAACTATTTATGCACTGACGAGTGTACGCCTACACTCCGCGCTTAGGTCGTGGCCATTTCGTAAAATGATGCCAAGGATATCCGGGACATGGTCATTAACCCCCCAAAGGCTTTAAGTAAACAAAACAGTTTAAACGTGCCGATTAAATTATTCAATTAACCACCAACGATGGAAGATTTAATGCCCGATCAAGCGGTATTTTATATACCGTAACCCAAGCCCGTATAGGGAAAATAAGTTAAAAGTATTTACCTGAGCAAAGTAGTAATCACAATAAGCAAATGCAAGTAGCTTTTACTGGTTCTCCTAATCTGGAATGAAGGTTTATAATAACCTATTAGAATCCTAACGGTTCTTTAATTAAGCTTAAGCTTAGACCGGTTAGTTTCAAGGATACGGTTCGTACGCACGATTAAGCGAATGACCGGATAGAATGTGATTTAGACCCGACAAGTTTGAAGACTTGCTTAATATGGGTATTTCATACACATTCTGGATTTTGAGATAAAACCGATAAGGTTTGACCCGTTTCGGCTAATTTATGCAAACTAGTTACATAAACCGAACCGAACGCGTAATAAGCGTAACGGGTATTCATGAGAGCCATATACAGGTTTCCTAAGTTAATATGCTTCAAATATTTTGTGACATCAGTAAGATGTCTTTTATTATGCCCGAAACGAATTTAAACACAAACTATGCCCCGTAAGGGTAGTTTGGTCATTTACAAGGTTATAAAAGAGTTTAAGTATTAACCTGAGTTACAGGTCTGATATAATCAGCAAAAATACTTAGTTTACTAAGTTATAACAGTAGGGTAAAGTATATATGTGAAATTTATCAATTATAACCAAACTATGCACCGTAGGGGCATTTTGGTAATTTCACATAAGCCGAAAAGCTCAAAACTGAATTCTGAGTTTAATAACTTTTGCTTACTGTTAAAATATTAAAATTTGCCTAAAATATCAGTAGGTATCAACCCTTGTATGTTTAATATAGTTATAGTACATGCTATGCGTTAAAAACGCTTAAAAAGGCGATTAGAAGCCATTTTCGGGTTCTATACATAAAGCTGATATTTTTATCATTCCAGAAGGCTTAAAATAATTTATTTATCATATCTAATCAGTAGCAAAAGGTTTGGAGTCGATTAGATATGTAAAACTCATTTTATAGCCCGTAAGGGCAAAACCGACAATTACCGGATTAAGCCTACGACTATAAGTTATGCTCAGCCTAAAATTAATTAAAAATCTTCAAAAATCCCAAAATAATATATTACATCAGTGGGTAAAGAGTTTGATATCAAAAAGTATGTTTAAATAGGCTATACGCTAATTATGCCGTTAAATCGCTAAAGAAGCTTTTAATTACGCTAACGAGCATAACTCTCAATCTACACCTCAAACTGATGTCCAATTTTGGGTGAAAGTTTATAATTCAGTAACTAAGGTTTCTACTCTTTTACATTTTCAAAAATCACGTTTTAAGGTAAAAAGGGCATAATGGTCAACATATGAGCAATTAACGAAATCATGCATATTAATTGGATAACTAATGAACCAAGGTGTATAATCACAGAGGGTTATACTAGCATGTAACCTAGTCCAATTAAAGCTCTGAGGCATTTCTAAAACATGCCTAAACGGGTCAGAACTGAAGTCAAAGCAAAAGTCAAAGCTTTGCGAATTTCGGTTCCGAACCGGGTCTAAACAGTAAATTGTCGGGTTGAACATGTTTAGACATGTTCCTACACTAATTAACAAGTTATATTAATGATCAAACAGGTTTTATGTGTTCTACATTGCTAATTATGCATAAATTAGAAAATAAGTATCCTGTTGACTTTTTAATAACAAGTTTGACCCGACATTTGACCTAGTTAGAGTGGGAATCAGGGGGAACCCTTTTAAGGGTTTATTACCCACATAATTACCAACTTATAACTACTTTCAATTCGACTAATCACTGGACCATTAGTGATTTATCTTGAAGTCAACCGTTAATTACGACGGTTTGACTTTTAAGCTAAAACTAAGCAAAAATATAACTAAGGAAGGATAAGCAAACTTACTGAAGTCCTATGCACGATTTGTGAAGCTTAGAGAGAAGTCTTGAGCTCCAGAAGTGATCCAAAGTGCAGATGGAAGGTGTGAGAAAAATGGTTGCAACTTTGGCCCTTTTATAGTGCTTTAATCACCATGGATTGTTGACACACAACACTACCAATGGTTCCTGATCATCAACACATGTCCCTAAGGTTCTAGGAGGCACTTTGGGGTCGCCCATGATGTGGAAATATCTGTTTTGGGTCATTTATGCGCGAATACAGGAGGCTGTTTAAAGTTTCTGTATCTGGGCGGTCCAGGCGGCCCGCGTAAGGGTGTTGATGGGTCTTACGCGGCCCGCTTGGGCTCTCTGATCAGACAAAAACGTTTTCAAGTTGTTGCATCTCGTCTCTTGGCCCTTCCGAAAGGTCAACTAACTTATTTCTTGCAATTTGAACCCTCTAATTTGACATATAAGGGCTTCGAGATATTTACCCACTTTGTTAAGTCCTCGGTTAACTTTATTGTTACCCGAAAGGTCCTAACTTTCAACGTTGACGTTATAACCCCTTGTATACGAATTTGATCATAACTTTCTCATACGATAACGAAACTTTATGAAATTTATATCGTGCATTCTAGTGAGCATAATTAACCGTTACAAGCTTCGGGTTTGTCAAAAGGTCACTCAGAGGTATAACTTAAACATGTTGACACATTTAACCCCTGTAGTTTGTAATCTCTCACTTTTAGCTTCGTGTGATCCATGATTTATTCGTTTGAAGGTATGAGCATCATGTAGGGTTAATGTACAATATATTTATTCACTATTGACACTTAGAACTCATATAATCACATACTTTTCATGTTTGTCAACTTTAATCCTTTCATAACATTCTTTCACACGTTCAAACATATGACACGTGTCAACACATTATAGGACGTGAATTTTCGAGGTGTTACATCCTCACCCCCTTAAAAGAAATCTCGACCTCGAGATTTACTGAAATAAATAAGGGTATTCTTCTTTCATTGTGGACTCAACCTCCCACGTATACTCGGGACCTCTACGGGCATCCCATTTGACCTTTACAATAGGCACATGCTTCCTTCGAAGCTTCTTAACCTGTCGATCTTCAATCGACAATGGTTTTTCCACAAATTTTAAGCTCTCATCTATATGCACATCTGTATGTGGTATGACCAGTGATTCGTCAGCGAAGCACATCTTCAGATTGCAGATGTGGAATACATTATGTATACTACTGAGCTCTTCAGGTAGGTTCAACTTATAGGCAACTGACCCGACACGTTCGATAACCTCGAAAGGTCCTATGTATCTCGGGCTTAGCTTGCCTTTCTTACCAAATCGCATTACTCCCTTCCAGGGTGATACTTTAAGCAACACCTTGTTACCTACTTCAAAGTGAAAGGATTTACGCTTTGGATCTGCGTAGCTCTTCTGCCTATCTCGGGCAGCTTTGAGACGGTCACGAATCTGGACAATCTTGTCCGTCGTTTCAAAGACTATCTCTGGTCCTGATAATTGGACATCTCCAACTTCCGCCCAACAAACGGGCGTTCTACACTTTCTACCGTATAAGGCCTCGAAAGGCGCAGCCTTTATGCTGGTGTAGTAGCTATTGTTGTAGGAGAACTCGATTAGTGGTAGGTGGTTATCCCAACTACCACCCAAATCAATCACGCATGCTCAAAGCATGTCTTCCAAAGTTTGAATAGTACGCTCACTCTGACCGTCCGTCTGAGGATGGTAAGCCGTACTAAAATTCAAATGCGTGCCCAAAGATTGTTGGAAACTTTTCCAAAAATGTGACGTGTATCTAGTATCTCTGTCAGAGATAATAGACACAAGTATGCCATGTAAGGCTACAATCTTATCCACGTATAACTGGGCTAACATGTCGGAGCTATAAGTCTCCTTGATGGGTAAGATATGTGCTAACTTAGTCAGTTTATCAACTATCACCCATATTGTATAATTGCCTTTCCTTGTCCTTGGCAATTTGGTGATGAAATCCATTGTCACCATCTCCCATTTCCATGTGGGAAGTTCAGGTTGTTGTAGCAAACCTGACGGCTTTTGATGTTCTGCTTTGACTTGCGCACACGTCAAGCATTTAGCTACATAGGCAGCTACAGACTTTTTCAAGCCTATCCACCAATAATTTGCCCTTAGATCCTGGTACATCTTATCAGCTCCAGGATGAACGGAATATTTAGAACTATGGGCTTCCTGGAGGATAACATCACGAAGTCCTCCATAAATTGGAACCCATATTTGTCCATTCAATCTCAGAATTCCGTCTTTGCCAAGAGATAACTGCTCCTCAGTTACTCCTAGCTTTTCATTAGGATAGTTAGCTTCCAACACAGCTTCCTTCTGTGCAGCTAACAACCTTTCATTCAAACTGTTCTTAATCTCAATGGTCTTGGCATTGATTCGGATGGGTTTTACCCTTTCCTTTCGACTCAAGGCATCAGCGACTACATTCGCCTTGCCGGGATGATATCTGATTTCACAATCATAATCATTTAAGGTCTCCATCCAACGGCGTTGCGTCATGTTTAAATCCTTCTGATTAAACAGGTGCTGGAGGCTCTTGTGATCAGAATAGATCACGCATTTGATTCCATATAAGTAATGTCTCCAGAGCTTCAGTGCAAATACAACGGCACCCAACTCAAAGTCATGGGTGGTGTAATTCTTTTCGTGCACCTTTAACTGTCTTGAAGCGTAGGCAATAACCTTGCCTTTCTGCATAAGCACACACCCCATTCCAGTGTGTGATGCATCACAGTAAACTACGAACTCTTCGATACCTTCAGGCAATGTCAGCACAGGAGCATTGCTCAACTTCTGTTTGAGGATATCAAAAGATTCTTGCTGTTTAGGACCCCAAACGAAGTTTACTTTCTTCTTAGTCAAGGAAGTTAGGGGTGCAGCAACCCTTGAAAAATTTTCAATGAAACGCCTGTAATATCCTGCCAATCCCAGGAAGCTACGAATCTCTGTAGGCGTCTTTGGCTCTTACCAGTTCATGACAGCTTCAACTTTAGCGGGATCTACTTGGATTCCGCGTTCGCTAACCACATATCCAAGAAATTGGACTTCACGAAGCCAGAATTCACATTTAGAGAATTTGGCATAGAGCTTCTCCTGATGTAGGAGTTTAAGAATACAGCGAAGGTATTTCTCATGGTCAGCTTGGTTCTTCGAGTAGATAAGAATGTCGTCGATGAAAACGATGACGAATTTGTCTAAGTAAGGCTTGCAAACGCGATTCATGAGATCCATGAATGCGGCTGGTGCATTAGTGAGCCCAAAAGGCATCACTAGGAACTCGTAATGACCATAACGAGTCCTAAATACAGTTTTGTGTACGTCTTCATCTCTAACCTTTAGTTGGTGGTAGCCTGACCTCAAGTCAATTTTCGAGAAATAACTTGCCCCTTGCAATTGATCGAACAAATCGTCGATCCTGGGCAAAGGATACCTATTCTTTATCGTGACCTTATTAAGCTCATGATAATCGATGCACAGACGCATCGATCCATCCTTCTTCTTGACAAACAAGACTGGCGCTCCCCATGGAGACGAACTAGGTTTAATGAAACCTTTAGCTAGCAATTCATCTA
Source organism: Helianthus tuberosus (assembly GCA_030545235.1). NCBI lineage: Eukaryota > Viridiplantae > Streptophyta > Magnoliopsida > Asterales > Asteraceae > Helianthus > Helianthus tuberosus. The sequence goes on along the minus strand of CM060409.1, from coordinate 7,766,286 downwards.
ATTGCGTTCTCAATTCCTTCATCTCTGTGGGCGCCAACCTATAAGGTGCTCTAGCAACAGGTGCTGCTCCAGGGATGATGTCAATTCTGAATTTCACTTGCCTATCTGGTGGTAAACCATGTAGCTCTTCCGGAAAAACTTCAGGGTATTCAGAAATGACGGGGATGTCTCCCATCTTGGGTTTCAGCTCATCAATAGTCACCTGTGCCATGTAGATGACATAACCCTTCTTTAAACACTTAGAGTCCTTGAGCATAGTCACTTGCTCAGGCAATCCATACCGTGTATCTCCCTAAACGGTAAGTGATTCGCCAGATGGAGTCTTGATCATCACTTGTTTTCTATTGCAGAAAATCTGGGCCTGGTTATGAGATAACCAATCCATACCCAAAACTATGTCAAAACCGGCTAACTTAAAGGGAAGTAGGGACAGAGGAAAAGAGTGGTTCTTAATGGATATAACACATCCATCTAACACAGTTGAGACGGTTTCTATGGTGCCATCTGCTAACTCCACCTCATAATTCACACTTAAGGTTTTGACAGGTAAATTCAGCAATTTGCAAAACTTATTATCTACGAAAGACTTATCAGCGCCTGAATCAAAAAGTACTCTTGCATAGACATCATTTACAAGGAAAGTACCTGTAATCACGTTGTCGTCTAGAACCGCTTCCTTTGCATCCATTCTAAAGACTCTAGCATTTGCCTTCTTTCCTTCGTCGTCTTTCTTTGCATACTTCGGGCAGTTGGTCTTAATGTGCCCCTTTTCATTGCAACGGTAGCACGTTGCGTCTTTCAGCTTTTTGCAATCCAAGGTCTTGTGGTCCTTGGACTTGCATATACCACAGGCAAAAGTTCTTGACTGAGTCTGTGAGTTTGATTCCAGCCTGCACTTTCCAAAGTGCTGTTTCTTGCAAATCTTGCATTTGGGCTTCTCACCAGACTGATGCCCATCCTTTCTTGACTCAGACCCCTTCTTGTTGTCACCGTTTCCGCGGTGCTTCTTGTTAGACCTGCGTGAATTATCATCTTCACGTTTTCTCTTCTCAGCATCTTTGTTCCTCAGTGATCTTTGCCTGACCGCATCCAGAGTGAGGGACAAAGATATGTCAGCTACAGACCTGAAAGTAGCTAGCCGAGAGGCCTTCACGCTTGCCTTTATCTCGGGGGCTAAACCACCGATAAAACGAGCTATTCTTTTTGGTTCCGGGGTTACCAGATACGGAACCAACCGGGACATTGTGTTCAAGCTCGTGAGGTAAGCTTGACAGTCAAGGTTTGTCATTACCAATGATAGAAAATCAGACTCTATCTTCTCCACCTCATGTTGAGGGCAGTAATTTTCCCTGATAAGGGCAACAAATTGCTCCCATGACATGTTGTACAATGGGATTTTCCCAGTGGCTTGAATCAGTGATCTCCACCAGGCTAAAGCCTCGCCTTTAAAAGATTGCGACACAAACTTGACTATATCCCTCTCAGCGCACCCACTGATATCCACTACCGTGTCCATCTCGTCTAACCACGTCATGCAGTCAATGGCTCCTTTTTCCCCAGTGAAATCCCTGGGTTTGCATGAAACAAAGTATTTATAGGAGCAACCCTTATCACGGGGTTCTTTATTTAGTACAACCTGTTGAGATGGAGCACTATGGTGGTTCGAGGAGAGTCGATCATCATCTTTCTTCAGTTCTTCCTTCTTGGAAGGTGGCTTTGAATGCGGTGTAGATAGGGTCCTACTTCGAGTCCCACTATACTCTTCGTACTGCCGCTCCAATGCCTTTGTAACTACGTCGTCTACCAACGCTTTTAGTTCAGCACCCGTTAGATTAACTCAGGCGTTATCATTATTCTCCACTGGGTGACTATTTATTTCATTCGAGTCAGCCATTTTAATTGAACTGTTACAGAAAACAAGGATGATGTATTGAAAAATACATATTTTATTCTTGTTAGGTTTGTTCGGTTTTAGTTAGATTTAGTGTCTTTTTAGTTTAGATTGTATATACTTTTGATTTATTGGTGTTTTCAGGTATTTTTAGCTGAAACGTGCGAAAAACGAGTAAAATATGACAAGGGAAAGTGTTGGGTCAAGAACCGAAAGCTCGTGAGCGAAAATAAGTAGAAAAAACCAGATCTGGAGAGTCCAGGCGGGCCGCGTAGAAGACAGAAGAAGGTTACACGGGCCGCTAGAGCTTAAGTTAAGGTTTCGGTATTAGACAATGCGCGCGGGCCGCGTAAGAGATAGTCCTAAGTTGTCGCGGGCCGCTAGGGTCTTTAAGTCGGCAACAGGTTCGCGGAATTCATGATTTGTAGGGTTTTGAAGATATATATTAATCACAATCGGCTGGAATAGGGTGGGGACGATTGGAGACAAACTTTGGACGAATCTTGAACTTCTTGGAGGCTGTTGTGAGGAGTTTTGAAGGTTCGGGCTGCTAGGAATCGTCGGGGAACATTCGGGAGCACTCGGGATCGAAGTTTACGGGTTCTATCATCTTGTTTCTTCGTTTTTCATTTGTTTTTGTTAGTTCAATAATGAATTCAGATTTGATTATGATTTATGCTATGTTTTTAGATATGATTATCGGCTAGAAACCTTTACTACCTAGTCTATGATGAATGTTTAACAAAGTTTGGATTTTTATTGGATTTTTGGCGTGGTTATGGATTTTTCTTGTATTGTAAAAGCTTCGGGAATTTAACTTGGTGTATATGCATGCTTGTGATTATTTTATTATTGTTTATTGCTTCGTTGACGGTCTTTATCACGGAATAGAGTCGGGCTAGGGTTTTAGGTTTTGATGAGTGTCTATATCACATAATAAATCTTTGATCCATTAGGGTGAAAATCGAGTAAGTAACCTTAGAAACAATAATCGGTAATTTAATAAAATCAAGTGTTCTGCTAGACTCGTCGCTGAGAGGCTCGAGGATATTAATAGGTCTCGGTTTGGTTATAAGGACTTGACATTCCATTGTCTATTAAGCCAAGATTAAAACCCGTAGTTGCTTTAGACGTTCGCGCTGAGAGGTAGAGCGTCTTATATAGGCACTTTCAGGAAACTAGAGGACTGAGAGGAAATCTAGAAAACCGGTTAGCGTAACAGCCTAGGTAGTGCCACAAGAATCTCCTTGAGAGTGTTTGAGGGGCGTAGTGGTGTCTTAATAGGTTTAGTATCCAAAGATCCTGGTTCCATACCACAAAACTATCGAATAGAGATCCATTCCAAGTTAAACAGGAGTCTAGCCTAGGTAGCCTTCATCATCTCTTGAGTTCAGTCGTCGTTCGAGTTTGCGTCTAGTTCATCTAGCTAGTATACATTATTTGCATTCTTAGGATTTTGAGAAACCCCCCCCCCCAATCAATAAACAAATAGTTTGAGTCGTGTCAGTATTAGTCTTTATAGAGTCTTAGCGTAATCCTTAGAGTCTCGTGGGTTCGATACTCGGACTTGCTTTAGCTTTACTACATTGATCGGTACACTTGCCGGTTGTGTGGTTTAGGGTTTAGATCGAGTCTTAGTTTATAAATTTAAAGCTTAGAGTGTCTAAATCAGGGTTAATTTAGGTTGTTTTTATTAAACCACTTTGTGCACATCAAGTTTTTGGCGCCGTTGCTGGGGATTCTTTGGCGATTGCGTTGATTACTTTGTTTGGACTTAGTTGACATATTACGTGCTATTTGTGTTCGTTGAGTCGTAGGAGTCTAAAAATCATAAAAATCAAAAAAATATTTGCTTTAGTGTCTTTTCTAGATTAGTGAGTCGTTGTTAGAGTTTTCTCGCTTGTTCGTATTTGGTTGATGCCCCATACGCGTTCGCAGGGACCTCCGCCGAATCCGCTTACGATCAAGTCGTCCGTTTCATCTTCTGCGTCTGAGGTTAGTTCTTCTAGCTCTTCTTCGTTTTCGCAGTCCACCCCCGCGTTCGATTTCACACCGAAGTCATCACCACACGTTTCCCCACCACCCTCCCGTTCTCGTACACCTAATCCTCCACCCGTAGTTCAAATGGCGAACCGCACCGTTTACGAGCAGGCTACCACCGGTTTCACCGGCGCCAATTCGCCCATCACCCTTCCGAACATCCCGAATGATAGGTCTTGGCAGATTCCATCTTACATCATGACCGCCATTACAAATTCATGCCAGTTCCATGGTCGTGACGATGAGGATGCACCCGCTCATATCAATCGCATCACTCATCTTTGTGGCACCTACTCCATAGAGGGTGTCAATCTAGATGCCAGGTACCTACAGGTCTTCCCATTCTCACTCGCTGGACGCGCAGCCGTCTGGTTTGATTCTCAGCCAGCAGGCACTTTCACCACTTGGGCTGGTCTTCGTGATACTTTCTTAGCCAAGTACTTTCCCCCAGCCAAGGCATCTCGCCTTCGTGATCAGATTCACTCCTTTCGTATGGAGCCTGATGAGCCATACCACTTAGCATGGGAGCGTTTTCAAACGCTTCTCTCTCGTTGTTCGCAGCATGGTTTGTCTGATTGGGCGTAAGTTGAGAAGTTTTACAATGGTCTTACTCCTGAGATTAGAGCTCGTTTTGATACTTCAGCAGGAGGGCAGCTTATGGGAAAGAAGACGGTGAATGAGTGTAACGATTTGTTCAAGAGCTTCGCACACTCTCATATGGATTACAGCACTATCAGCAGGACTTCCATTCCTGTTCCTACCACCTCGGCCGGTCGAGGGGTAAACCAAGTTAGCTTGGATCCATCGGTAGCTGCTGTAGTCGAGAGTTTGAGGTAGGAGATGAGGAAAGAGATGAGGCAAGAGTTGAATGAGATTAAGAAGAAAGTTGATAGGTGTGAGGTTTGTAGGGGAGGTTATGACACACTCGATTGTCCCACACTTACACTTGAGCAGGTAGAGTACATAGCCTGTCAGTCTAGGGTTCCCATGAATCTGTTCAATTCTAATTCCAATTACAACTCCAACTGGCGCGATAGTGGCAACAATAGTAGTTATCGTTCTTCTGGAAATCCCCCTGGTTTTCCATCTGGTCAGTATCAAAATAGGGGGCCGGGTCTTTACACGAGTAGTGGTTCGGGTCAGAGTGGTCAGTATAGTGGTTCAGGAGGTCAGTTTGCTAGTGGGGGGTCGAATCAAGAGGGTCAAGGTAGTGGAAAGCCGTCAGAGGGTAGTCTGAGTAGGTTAGAGGAGATGTTCGCCCAGATGATGACACAACATCAGGCGTTCATGCAAACTCAAGATCAAATTAATAAGAGTCATGATCTTCAGCTTAAAAATCAAGAGTCTACTCTTTTAGATTTTAAGAGAACAGTAGGGGATATAGCTAGGCAGTTGAGGGAATCCCCTTCTGGTCAGTTTTCAGGTACCACTCACCCAGTTAACCATTCTGTGAAAGCTATTACTACTCGCAGTGGGATGAGTCTAGGAGAGGTCGCAAGAGAGAATGATGAGTTAGGGAGTGATGATGAGGTAGGTGAGGAGATCGAGATGGAGGCTCCAGGCAAGGTGCACATGAGGCTAGACCCAGCAAGTACCGCACACGCCGAGGAGACGCCAGTAGAGAAGAAAGTGGAGAAGCAGCCGACGAAGGTTCGGCAATTACCAGTGATTGATATTTCTCGCCTTCCGTTTCCTGCCCGTGCTAGGCAACAGCTATATGCTAGGGAATACGAGAATTTTCTTGAGATGTTCACCCAGCTGAAGGTGAATCTTCCGTTCATAGAGGCCCTGAGATCCATGCCCAAATACGCCAAGTTCCTTAAGGATTTTCTCAAGCGTAAGGATAGGGTAGGTGAGTGTTCTAGTACTCCATTGAATGGAGAGTGTTCTGCAGTGATTTTGAATAAACTTCCTGAGAAACTTACTAATCCAGGCATTTTCACGATTCCATGTTTGTTTGGTGGTGATGTTAAAAACCACGCATTGGCAGACCTTGGTGCTAGTATTAATTTGATGCCATATTCATTTTACGAAAAACTACGCCTTGGTGATTTGAAGCTAACTCGTATGACCCTCTCGTTAGCCGATAAGACAGTTAAGTATCCTAGGGGGATTGTAGAGAATTTGTTAGTGAAAGTGGACAAGTTTGTCTTTCCGGCTGATTTTGTAGTGCTAGATATGGAGGCCGATGATAAAGTGCCATTGATTTTAGGGCGCCCATTTTTGAACACTGCTAAAGCGCTTATAGATGTCTTCTTAGGTACAATCACACTTAGAGCGGGCGACGAATCGGTAGTTTTCAAGGTGAATAATGCGAGAGGGCCGAGTGAGAGAGTCGAGGCGATAGCATCGATGGGGGAGAGTGAGAAGAATGAGAATGATGAGAAAAAGGTGGTGAGTGAGCCGAGTCTAGAGAAGGTGATAAAACCCAAGTGTGGGGATCCACCTGATAGGAGAGTCGAAGAGTTGGAAGAGAGATTGATGAGGTTAGAATCTAAGTTAGTGACGCTGAGTAAGGCTCAGTGTGGGGATAGGCATAAATATGAAACATATACATTCAAACCGGCCGATAACGAGTCGAGGGGGTAAGAGAGAGTTAGGAGAGATGCGGGCAATGTTAGGAATGATAGTGCTACGGCCCGTAAGAGTTGGTATGGAGGTGCGCTGCGCTTACATGATCCTCCGTGAGTGCGTGAATAGTTGTGACTCACTTGTAGAGTTTGTTTGTTGAGTCGTAGTTCGTGTCGTGTCGTTAGTTAGAGTTTTCGTGTCTTTACGTGATTTTCGTAGTTTTTGCGTCTATTGTGTGTCGTCGAGTATTTTGCAGGTACAAGCTCCTTCACGAAGGCCGAACTCAGCAGACGAGAGGTTCTCAGGTACGTTTACTGTTCAAAAACGATAAAATAAGGTGCAGGGGGTAGTTTGGGAATAGTATAAAAATTAAAAACAGCAATCTGCTGTTGCTGTCGACCAAACAGCTGCTTTTTACTGTCCAGGCGGCCCGCGTAGAATATTTGCTCAAATTAACGCGGCCCGCATGGACTTAATAAAAATCTGGAAATCTTGGACGCTCGCGGCCCGCCTCAACTTACCCTAAACATTACGCGGGCCGCGTGAGTCATATATGTCGCTAAACATCAGGTTGTGGCCCAAATTTGGTTTTCAATTTTTTTAATACAACCCACCACCATCTTCATCCGCCCATTACACCATAATTTACATCATCATCACCGCTATTTGTCTTCACCATACCACCACCGTCGCTGGTTCGAGTCATCAAACACGAGGTATGTGCCTGCATTATGCTTTTGCTATTTTGTACTATGAGTCTAATTTAGTAGTTTTTGAGTCGGTTTCCGTCCTACATTGAGGGCAATGTAGAGTTTAAGTGTGGGGATGGGAAACTATCGTTTAGTGTTTAGTTAGTGAGTCTTGAGTCAAAAAGTCGAAAAATAAAAAAAATTTAAAAAAAAAATTAAAAAATCCAAAAAAATTAAAAAAAATAGAAAAATGTCTTTTGAAACAAGAAGTTTGCAAAATAAAAACGGAAAATGATAGAAAAGTCGGGTTTTTGTTCGGGTTCAAATAATAATAATATGAGATAAATAATCGTGCTTGTGTCTAGTTTGGGATGCGCGGGTAGGCTCGGTTCGGTTCTGGGTTCCTTTGATCTAAAATATACCTAATTGTCGGTCTGCTAGTGGGTTCTCATCTAGGGAGAGTGGAGAAATTGAAACCGCCAAAAATATTATAAGGGATGCCGTTATAAGCTAAGATCGTTAGAGTTTTTGGTCAATATCTCGCTGAAAAAGATAAAAAAATAATAAGTGAGCTAGAAACTAAATGAAAGTAGCACAGGTCTATGTAATCCGAGTTGGGGATAGCGACTCTACAGCCGGAATGCCTCTGGGATGTGTGAAATCGAATTGTCGAATAAAAGTAACGAAACCTAAGTAATCTGTGGTTGGGGATAGCGACTCTACAGCCGGAATACCTCTTGGTTAGGGAAAACATCGTCTAGACTCACGAACGATAAAAAAAAAAAGCAAAGCAAAATTAGAAAAAAAATGGAAAAATAGATTTGATTTTAAACTCTCTTGATCTTGGTATAAAACGGTTAGGAAATAACCCAGTGGTTGTTCCTTTTGTCCTATAAGCTTGAGGGGGGATTAGGTGGACTTGCAATTCTTAGCGTGAGACCCTAGGTAGATTGACCGAACTGGAACTTAATTGCATGATAAGGGCTTGGAACCGGGTTGGGTTTAAGAGGATCAGTATACTTGCAATCGCGGCTAACACGAGTTTCGATTCTAAATAAGTAATTTAAGCTTTTGTCCCGAATGACTATTCCGACTATGATTCCGTTTGCATAATTCTTTTTCGAGGACGAAAAAAGGTTAAGTGCGGGGATATTTGATGTATTGAAAAATACATCTTTTATTCTTGTTAGGTTTGTTCGGTTTTAGTTAGATTTAGTGTCTTTTTAGTTTAGATTGTATATACTTTTGATTTATTGGTGTTTTCAGGTATTTTTAGCTGAAACGTGCGAAAAACGAGTAAAATATGACAAGGGAAAGTGTTGGGTCAAGAACCGGAAGCTCGTGAGCGAAAATAAGTCGAAAAAACCAGATCTGGAGAGTCCAGGCGGGCCGCGTAGAAGACAGAAGAAGGTTACGCGGGCCGCTAGAGCTTAAGTTAAGGTTTCGGTATTAGACAATGCGCGCGGGCCGCGTAAGAGATAGTCCTAAGTTGTCGCGGGCCGCTAGGGTCTTTAAGTCGGCAACAGGTTCGCGGAATTCATGATTTGTAGGGTTTTGAAGATATATATTAATCATAATCGGCTGGAATAGGGTGGGGACGATTGGAGATAAACTTTGGACGAATCTTGAACTTCTTGGAGGCTGTTGTGAGGAGTTTTGAAGGTTCGGGCTGCTAGGAATCGTCGTGGAACATTCGGGAGCACTCGGGATCGAAGTTTACGGGTTCTATCATCTTGTTTCTTCTTTTTTCGTTTGTTTTTGTTAGTTCAATTGTTAGTGCACTATGTCTATTGACTTCGTCTTGTATCTTGAAATAGTATGTTTAATGTAATTTAGCTTGAAAGTGGTGATTTTCCTTGAAAATGTTACTTGACAGTTTCAAGCTAAATCTAATAGTGAAGGTTTCCCTTGAACTGAACACATGTTCATTTCAAGCTAAATCTAAGGTTTCCCTTGAAATGGTCATGACATTTTCAAGCTAAACCTCAACACTATAAATAGAGTTCAAGCTAAATCATTTTAAGACTTTTACTCATTTGACATTTGGAGAGCTTAGATTCTAGAGAGAGAGTCTAGAGAGAGAAAGTACTCCAAGTGATTCAAGGTTCTTTGTACGTTTCAGATTTATCAATAGAATCACGTTTATATTACGTCTTGTATGTTTCGGTCACGATAGTTCACGGATTCCGCACGTCGAACTTTCGATTCGCATTCGTATTGGAGTCAAACCGGTCCTAACAAGTGGTATCAGAGCAGGAGCTCGATTGCGTTGATCAAACAACAAGATTTGTACCAGATTATAGCATTTTCAGATCTGAATCGCATCATTTCTTCATCATCTACTTATTCTTTAACGTTTTCTATGGATTTTCGTCAAATTGATTGGGATTCTATGGTCCGAATTGGATGATATTTTAGTATGTTGTGCGAAAATAGTTGATAAACAATCCTGTCAAGTTTCAGATTCAAATTCGTTGTCGTTTAGGAGATTTTCAAGTTTTTGTGTCCGAGTTCGCTGCATTCAGCAAGATTTCGCTTGAAATTCAAGCGAAATCCTTAATCAGTTAGATTTCGCTTGAGTAAAGTTGCTGGATTTCGCTTAAATAAGTCTGAAGATTTCGCCTGAACATGATATTTGGACTTGATTTCGCTTGAGATAGTATCTAATATCAGATTTCGCTTGAAAGTTGTTAAGTGCTGATTTCGCTTCAAAACTGGTCTCTTGGGATTTCGCTTGAAAGTCTGTTAGATCTAGATTTCGCTTGAAAGTCTGTTAAGAGTTGATTTCGCTTCAAGTGGTCAACGGTTGATTTCGCTTCAACTGTTCAACAAAGTGATTTCGATTGAATTTTCTATTTCGCTTGAAAAGTGAAATTTCGTGTCGAGATTATTTCACGTCAACTGAGTATCAGTTTGTTTCAGGATATTATTGTGTATACTGATTGTGTCTGTTTGTTTTCTTTTGATTTCAAGGTTTGCATCATGGCTGAGGAATTCTACAACACGTTTTACAACGCGTTCGCAACCGAATCGTCTGAGGCTACAAATATTACACCAAAAACTATTTCTAAGGTGCTAAATGAGAACATCAAGCATGATAACTTTTACGGAACTCACTCAAAGCCACCAAATCTTGATAGCATTGAGGATTATACCTGGTGGAAAGAACGCTTTATTAACTGGGCAAAAGCGTATGCTCATGAAAGCTGGTTTTGCTTGGAGTATGGGTATGAAAAACCATAAGACGAGAAAGGCGAAGATCTTGTATTCAAGAAGTTTTCCAGAGAAGATAAAGCTGAATACGGAGCTGAACAGAGAATGATAGCATTGATCCAGTCAGCAATCAGAAATGATATTTTTGCTTTACTAACTCATGACGGGTCATCTAAGTCTGTCTGGGAAGCTTTACGTGTTAAAGCTGAAGGGGGTAAACAGATTAAAAAGAACAAAATCGCTTTATTAAAGAAAGAATTTGATCTGTTTGATAACATAAAAGGAGAGTCGGTGAGGCAAATGATTGAGAGATTCTGTCATCTTAAAATTGAATTGGAAAGATTAAAGATAACTAAAACAAGAGAGGAATTGATAGATAAAGTGATTGAAGCGTTACCACGAGCTGATCAGTGGCAAACGTTTGTTTTTATCTTAAAAAATGATGCTTCATATGATAATATTGCTCTTGATGCTTTATTTGAAAAGATTGAAAGTCATGATCTGGAGCTACAAAAGCAAAACAAGATGACTGATTCTTCACATCAACAGAACGTTGGCTTGTACTACAAAAGTAGTGTGCTTTCTGATAAAGGCGTTGGTTCACCAAAAACAGCATTTAGTGGTGAAAAGATGAAAGAACCACCAACAATGTCAACAAGTCATCATTCTGGATATCATTCATCTTCAAAGACAAATTTTGATGATTCTGATGAAATTCTGTGCAACATTGCTCTTAAACTGAAGAATTCTCCTGCAATGAGCATTAATGCAGCTAAGCAACAAATGAGTTTCCTTGCATCTGTTCTGGAGTCATATGAAGGTCTAGTAGCTGGAAAAATTGGAAATTCTGAATTGACCAAAGAAGACTACGACCAGATTGATCCGGAAGAGATGGAGCTCATTGACATCCGTTGGTGTTTTGCTAGTTGTATTCGAAGAGCTCAGAGGTATATGGAGATTACCGGGAAACAATCGCTTGGAGGTGCTTCAACAAAGCTTGGATTCGACAAATCCAAAGTGACCTGCTTCAAATGCAAGCAAAAGGGACATTTCAAAAGAGAATGCAGAAATTCTAAAGTTGGTGAAGGAAGTGAACGTCCTTTCAACGATGATTATTATCGAAAGGCAATTTACCATCGAAGCAGAGAAGAACCAAAGTTGATCGAAGACAAGCCGAGAGAAAAATCAAGAGCATATGCAGTAATCTATCCTGATGAAGGATTTGACTGGAGCACAGTTTGTCCAGAAGAAGATCGTTTAGAGAATGTTCGTAAAACAGCTAAAGGAAGAGCTATGACAGAAGAAAGAAAGTTTGTTTTTGTTGCTGAGATTCAAGATGAAAACAAAGACAAAGACATTGCTGAAGTCCATGAAGAAAAAGTTGAGATCAAAGAGAAAACTCGAGAAGAGATCTTGAGTGAAAAGACCTACAGAGAAAGAAACGTGGTCTACAACAGAATAGATGACAAGCAAGAAGAGTATGAGATGGCTGTCGGTAGCAAAAGATGGGATAAAAAGAGAGAATGTTACTATAACAGAGAAGGAGAACCGGTTGTTCCCAAGAAAGACATAATCTTCGATGATGTTCTTCTCAAAGTCCCGCTGAGAGCTGAATACTATAGAAATGTGATGAAAGATGACACATACGTTAAGAGGTATGAAAAAGAGATCAGATATGCCATGTTATCGTGTCTGAGAAAAAGGGATGAGGAGAGAATGAAGAAGAATGTTGAAGAAATGGTGAAAAATCTGAAGAAAGATGCTGAAGAGGTTAAAACAGAAACTGTTGAAGCTGAAGTTGTGAAGGAAATCAAAAGTGAAGAAGTTGTTGTGAATGAAGAGGTTGAGGAAGCTGATAATGCTGGTGATGAAGTCGGTGTTGAAGAAAAGCAGGATGTTGATGAGCAGACAGAGGTTGCTGAAAACACCGAAGTGCCAATCACTGAGGTAAATTCCGATTCTGAAAACTTGAAACTGATTGATCAGTGCAAGAAATGCATGGAACCGTGCAGAGCTTGTACTGAAAAAGATGAGCAATTCAGAACAAGAGATCTTGAGTTCACAAAAATAGAAAACATTTTCAAAGAAAAATGCAAAGAGATGTTAGAAAAAGAAAAGGTTTTTAAAGAAAATGATGAAAAACTTTCAGAAAAATGTAATAAATTAGAGAAAGAAAATGAAGTTTTGAAAGAAAATGTTTTGAAAATGACAAATGAATGTGAACAAAAAGAAATTGCTTGTCAAGAAATGAAAAAGGAATATGACTCAATGAAATTATCATATCACATTACAAAAGAGTCATATGAAAAAGTGAAAGACGAAATGAAATATGCTCAATCAAGAATGAATTATATGTCTGAAACAACTAAAGAGCTTAAACGAATGTATGCTATAAAACAAGATGTTGTTAATTCCTATATTGAGGATGTTGCTAAGTTGAAGCGACAGATTACTGATTTAGAACAGGATAACAACAAGTTAAAGAGTTACCATGTGTCGTCATATGTGCTTGAACGAATTTTCAATATAAAACCGGCTGATGGTGAGTCTGAGCAGAACAAGAAAGGCATTGGCTCAGAGTTTCATCAAGTTCCACCACCGGAAAAATTTGCATTTTATGATGAGGAAAAGGTCGAAAAAGCTTTCAACATGGTAGACCAATTGCCAGACAATATTGACATAACCTATTCCAAATCTGATGATTCTCATGATTCAGAGGTGGTAGGTAAAGTCGTTGAAAGTGTGTTGAAAGAAGAGTCGATTGATACAGGTAAATCTGAATCACAGGATGAAGATGAAGGAAATGTTCATGATGGTTATCTGAAAAACACAAAATCCGAGAAAAGTTTGAATGATGATTCAAAAGGATTGGTTTATACCATGATTGGATCGGACAAATTGTTCTTAGATGTTGTTTTCCCGATTCAGAATGTGATTTCAGAAAAGGTTGACAAAGTTTTCAAAATGGTTGAGATTGAGAAGTCTGAGATTTCAAAGTTTGTTGGTAAGAGTCATAAAGGTTCGTATAACAAACCTGGTTTCAAAAAGAAGAACATGAAGGCTGGGTTGGGTTATAAGAAGAAACAGAATCGAAACAAAAATGAAATGCCAAATTTTCAGGCAAAATTGAATTTTGTTCAAGGAGACAGTTTAGAAAAAGAAAAAGAATTCAAAATGAGACAGTCTAATGATGAATTCTTTGCTCAAAAGAAAAAGCAACAACCACAGGTCAAAGATGTGTCCATGAGAACATGTTTCAAATGTGATCAAAAAGGACATCTTGCACGCAAGTGTTCTAATCTAAAACCTGTGGATGTTGATCAAAAGAAGATTGATGTTAAGAAACAAAAATCTGAGAATGTGAGACAAAGATCAACCAGATTTGATTCGAAACAAACTTGGAGGTATAATACAAATAAGTTTGCTTCAAATCAAAATTGGAAATCAAACCAGAATAGGTTTGATTCAAGACAGACCTGGAATTCTCACACACCCAGATTCAGAACAACAAAGAGTTGGAAAACCACAGTTGATATGACAAAACCTCAAGAGTTTTGGAAACCAAGAGTTGTTGTTCAAAATCAAAATGTTCAAAAAGTTTCACATTTTTACAAAAGAGGAACACCAAAAGGTCAAACATGGAGTGTTAAGAAACGTGTTGATTTGGTAAAAGATGAGAAAGTTGAAGTTAAAATTGAGAAAGTTTTTGTGAAAAATGTTAAAGAATTTCCAGCATTGAATGAAAATTATTGTGTTGAAATGCCTAAGGTTCAACAGGCCTGGGCTAAATTGTTCAAGTAATTGAGTAGTTTGTTTGTGCAGGTGCTCATGGAATTCAAAGATTGTGAGAATGGAGGTTGGAGCAGCCTGACACAACAAGGAGAGGAGGCTGCTAGATCCTGTGTTGGTTGAAACAGGGAGTTTATATGTTTTTTTGTAAATAAATAAACAATATTTCAAAAACCCTAAAAATTGAAAAATTTGTAAAACCAAAAATATGTTTGTTTTTAATTTTTGTCAAATATTCAAAAATACAAAAATATGTGTTGATTGAATACGCCGAAACCCTCACGGCTGAACAAACATGATTATTTTCATCAGATTGAAAAACGGTTTTCAAACTGTTAAGATCAATGTGTTGTAAATCATGGGGGTATGTTATATTTTCTGCAAATCAGAGCACTTGAAGCAGAAAATGGATGGCGAGACAAAGTTATCAGTGTTGGTTGTCAAATTTTCTTTATATGATTTTGCATTTTAGGGGGAGTAATGTTGTTAGAAAATACAAAAACATTTGAAAATTTGAAAAAGTCAAAAACATGATAAAATTCAAAAAATTTGAGTTTTGTGTAAAAAGAGGAAATGATAGTACATCAGTAGACAGTTACAGTACGCTAAAGAATTGGAAAGTTAAATGTGTTAAACGATCTCACTGTGGATGTGTCGATAGGTTTTTATACATTTAGTAAACTTTTTCGGGATATAAACATAAATTCAAACTTACTTATTTCGTGGGGAACACTACTTGGATATATAGGTAACCCCTGAAATCTCGTTTGAAAAGGTCCCTTATTCTGAGATACTAGGTCTTTATGCTTAGTGATATCTGGGGTATTATCCCGGGACTTCTGCTGAAAGAAATTTCTGACCTAGTCCCCGGAGAATACTTTCTGCGTTGCTTGAAATATAGCACCACCCTCAGCATAAAAAACGATGAAACATTGCAAAATGCTAATCGTGTGCTGTTGAAACTAAAAGATCCTCTAAAGGGGACACACCGAAAAGTCGAAGCCGTCATCTCTCTGCGTATCGAAAGATCGACCTGAGCTCTCACGGCCCTCGCATTTAACCCCTGACAGATATCATCTAGGTATACTCACCTGTAAGACTGAATATTGGGATCTGGATACGGGAGTATATTCAAGAGGTGGGACACATGAATGAGTTAAGTTCATAAGACATCTAATTCGTATCCTGAATCAGTTGAAATTTGTATGAAAATTTAAGTGGACAAGTATATCGACAATCTAAGTGAATTGTTTAATTCTTACTGTGAAATTAAGCTCAACGGTACTTGTGACTTGTCATAAACTGATATGATTCTCTGATGCATAATCAAACAAAAATATTGTTTGTAAATATGTTTGTACATATTTCTTTACTGCTTTATATTTTCAGAAAATACAAAAAGATTTTGATTTCTGCTTTATTTTCGACAACCGATGTCTGAGTGCTGAGTTTCAAAATCTAAGTAAGCTGATTGTGTTTCTGAAAAATAAAACAAGTTCATTAAATTGAAACTTGAATTAAAATCAAAAATTTCAAAAATAGTTTGTGATATCTCCAAGGTCATTAACTTGAACTTGGATGATTAACTGTGAGAGAGTTGGATTCTTTAATACTACTAAATCTTTTTAGTTTGTTGATAGGGGGAGTGGATTAGAGTATTTGATTGAGAATTCAAAATGCTGTTACTTATAAATGTTTGAGAAATTGCAGATAGTCCAGACTACGATCCCGAAAGCAGAGTCTAAGGGGGAGTCTGAAGACAAGTTTGAAACAAAGAAAAGCTTGTAGATGGAAAGCTAGGTGTCGATCCCAAAGCACGGAAGCTTGATGATAGGGGGAGCCTGGAGCTGATAGAAGAAAAGAGTGATGGATGCGTATAATGTTACAATCTGAATGAGGATGCAGAATGATCAAGACTGAAGAAGATGTGTCTTATTGCAAGAATAGTCACTGAAGACTTCGTCAATATCCAAGGGGGAGTCTGTTAGTGCACTATGTCTATTGACTTCGTCTTGTATCTTGAAATAGTATGTTTAATGTAATTTAGCTAGAAAGTGGTGATTTTCCTTGAAAATGTTACTTGACAGTTTCAAGCTAAATCTAATAGTGAAGGTTTCCCTTGAACTGAACACATGTTCATTTCAAGCTAAATCTAAGGTTTCCCTTGAAATGGTCATGACATTTTCAAGCTAAACCTCAACACTATAAATAGAGTTCAAGCTAAATCATTTTAAGACTTTTACTCATTTGACATTTGGAGAGCTTAGATTCTAGAGAGAGAGTCTAGAGAGAGAAAGTACTCCAAGTGATTCAAGGTTCTTTGTACGTTTCAGATTTATCAATAGAATCACGTTTATATTACGTCTTGTATGTTTCGGTCACGATAGTTCACGGATTCCGCACGTCGAACTTTCGATTCGCATTCGTATTGGAGTCAAACCGGTCCTAACATCAATGATGAATTCAGATTTGATTATGATTTATGCTATGTTTTTAGATATGATTATCGGCTAGAAACCTTTACTACCTAGGCTATGATGAATGTTTAACAAAGTTTGGATTTTTATTGGATTTTTGGCGTGGTTATGGATTTTTCTTGTATTGTAAAAGCTTCGGGAATTTAACTTGGTGTATATGCATGCTTGTGATTATTTTATTATTGTTTATTGCTTCGTTCGATTCTTGGTGACGGTCTTTATCATGGAATAGAGTCGGGCTAGGGTTTTAGGTTTTGGTGAGTGTCTATATCACATAATAAATCTTTGATCCTTTAGGGTGAAAATCGAGTAAGTAACCTTAGAAACAATAATCGGTAATTTAATAAAATCAAGTGTTCTGCTAGACTCGTCGCTGAGAGGCTCGAGGATATTAATAGGTCTCGGTTTGGTTATAAGGACTTAACATTCCATTGTCTATTAAGCTAAGATTAAAACCCGTAGTTGCTTTAGACGTTCGCGCTGAGAGGTAGAGCGTCTTATATAGGCACTTTCAGGAAACTAGAGGACTGAGAGGAAATCTAGAAAACCGGTTAGCGTAACAGCCTAGGTAGTGCCACAAGAATCGCCTTGAGAGTGTTTGAGGGGCTTAGTGGTGTCTTAATAGGTTTAGTATCCAAAGATCCCGGTTCCATACCACAAAACTATCGAATAGAGATCCATTCCAAGTTAAACAGGAGTCTAGCCTAGGTAGCCTTCATCATCTCTTGAGTTCAGTCGTCGTTCGAGTTTGCGTCTAGTTCATCTAGCTAGTATTCATTATTTGCATTCTTAGGATTTTGAGAACCCCCCCCCCCAATCAATAAACAAATAGTTTGAGTCGTGTCAGTCTTAGTCTTTATAGAGTCTTAGCGTAATCCTTAGAGTCTCGTGGGTTCGATACTCGGACTTGCTTTAGCTTTACTACATTGATCGGTACACTTGCCGGTTGTGTGGTTTAGGGTTTAGATCGATTCTTAGTTTATAAATTTAAAGCTTAGAGTGTCTAAATCAGGGTTAATTTAGGTTGTTTTTATTAAACCACTTTATGCACATCAAAGGACAATAGTTTATTTGGGAGTTTATTATGGAATTGGCCCTTAGGGTAATTCATTAACCATGGTAAACAGAGACCATATTTGGTTAATTTATTAATCGTATTTAATTAGGATTTCTATTATAATTTATCCTAATTATAAACAATAACAATATATATTTAGCACATAAGGCCTAGTCACAAGGACAATTTAAATTATAAGCCATAATTTCAGAGAATCAAGGCATGAAGGTTTGAACATAGTTCATTACCTTTTTCTGACAGGGAGTCATCGCTACCACTGTCTTTTGGCTCATATGGAAATGAGCAGGGCCCGTAGGCACCATATTACCACGTATGGTCAAAATATGATCATCTTAATTGATGATTTAACCCATGATTCAGAGATCATTAAATTGGGTTAGGAATCTTTTGAAGAATCCTTATATAAGAATGACGTGTGTGATTTTAACGAATCACATCTGCCAGGAGCGTTAACATGTTTTCAGATGTTAACTGGGATTTGAATCTTTTTAACAGGTTTCACCATCTTGGCCAGGTCTTAAAATGACATGCCGGCTAGGTTATACCTCTAAGATCCTTAGTTAATATTTAAAGTAGGCAGATTTATTTTTTAAGAGGAATGATTTTTATTCATTTATTTCATATATAATTTATTTATGCATATAATGGCAAAAATGAAATTTATAAATTAACATTCCATTAATCATTAATAGATTACACGTCGCCCTAAACGGGACTTTTTAATAAACAAATTTACCCACACAGGGGTTTAAACAAGGACTTACCCACGCAGGGGCTTAACAACAAACATCATAATAGTCCACGCAGGGACTTACACAAATAACATAATAGTCCACGCAGGGACTTAAACAATAACATACCCTCGTAGGGGTTAACAGAAAGATAGTCCCACGCAGGGGTCAAAACAAACAAGCATACCCACGCAGGGGTTAATACAGCAAGACTGGCCCACGTAGGGGCTCAACAACAATTGGAAGGATTCAGTGGTCCTTCTTGCTCTTCCCCTTTATTAGGCTTTTCAATCCTTGGAAGAAGGTCTGTCGCTCCCTGCGATCTCGGTGAAAGTCTCGCTCGACCTGGTCCAGTCTCTGAAGAATTTCCTCTCGTTCTGGGGGAGAAAACTGTGGCGGCTGCGATTGGGTCCGTATTATAGGTCTGGCAGGTATCTGGTACCCATGAGTTGGGTACCCTACTCCCCAAGGAGCTCCATACGGTCCTTCCGGGTTAAAGGCGTTGTAATTGGCCGCTACCATGTATGGGTCGGCTTCAGCGTAACCGTAGTTGGTGTGAGCTGGCTATTCAAACGGGTTGTACGCCATAGAACCCGTGTATGCTGGAATCGGGTTATCAAAACCCATCGGTGGTGGTTGTTGTGCAACTGGTTGCGAAGGCCCACCCATCTGTGGGTCTTCCTGAAGTGGCGGGTAATGACTGCCACTTGATTGACGTGGGGAGCTAAAATGGAAATCCCCCGATCGCGCAGACATACGTGCGCCTGTCCTCCTATGCCTCGGCGGTTGTGGAGGTGCCTGATTAACTGGTGGTGGTGGAGGCGGTGGCGTGACTGCCACAAACCGTGAATCCACAGAGGGATCCTGCTGCTGCTGCTGATGAGGCGACGAATGATGCGAGGGTGTGAAGTACCACTCGTGCTGAGTAAACCTCGCCTGAAAGCTGTCTGGACCACCGTAGGGTGATCCGTGAAAAGAAGATCCATCCGAGATCTCAATGGGATGGTTCGGTGTACCACTGGCAGGTTCGACGGGATCCGTGTCCTCGTCCATATCCTTCGCATGATCGCCAGAGAAATGATCTTCTGGCCCCAATGGGTTGAAACCCACTGGCTCTTGTATGTAGTTGGCCGGGTTAAACCGGCCCCTGAAGATAGGTGTGGGGTCTCCAAAAGAATGGTGCGATAAAGATCGCTGAAGAGGTATGTAGGAGGGTTGAGGGTTATCGGGCTCGTTTTCTGACTGTGGCCCGTAAGAGTTATGGAAGGGAGGTGTCGAACTGTGTGATACTGATCGCCTAGCAGGCTCGAATAGGTTTCTCCTATTCTCGCGAGGATCGGCACTCGCGGTGGTCAAAGGAGCTCGCATATGCGATGGCCCGGCCTCGTCGTCATTGGGGGCGGTGATTGGACCCATGCCTCGTCCTCTACGTCGGAAGAATCTTGGCGGCATATTTGATCCTGTCAATACAACATAAGATAACGACAAGAATATATAAAATAAAGGACAAAACAAAACAAAACAAGGTAGAGTTTGTCCTATGTTATTTGTCTAGACTCGAAAGTTTAGGAATGTGCAATTGTGTAACTGAGATTAAACACAAAAGGCTAGTGTTTAATTCACTCAGTGTTGGCTCTGATACCAACCTGTCACACCCTGGATTCCACGTGTCACCGGTGGGCCCGGTGAGGGAGTATCGTGACGTGGTTGGCAACATAATAGTCAAACAACACAATATATAAATATGCACAGCGGAAGCAAATGAAAAATATAGTTCAACTTTAATAATATTGTAATATCGTGTATCACAACAGTTGAAGGTTTGTCCACAGAAGGATAAAAAATAAATATTAGTTCAATAGACTGTAGGCATCTTAAGCTTGCGAGACTTCTATTGATGCTAAGGAGAAATCCCAGCCTATTACGCTTAGTACCTGCATTTAATCTTTTTGGGAAAATACGTCAGTTTACACTGGTAAATACAATCAACTGACTCATTTTAAAAATGATTAAAAATTGATTTGGATGCACGTGGCATAAACGTTTTATAACTTGGGATAATTATTTAAATATATAATCTTGTAAAAGAATTACATGTTCCTTATGCGTTCAGTAGCCCGGACGTACCGGGTTAAAGATCAATAGACACACCACATCAACTATTTATGCACTGACGAGTGTACGCCTACACTCCGCGCTTAGGTCGTGACCATTTCGTAAAATGATGCCAAGGATATCCGGGACATGTTCATTAACCCCCCCAAAGGCTTTAAGTAAACAAAACAGTTTAAATGGGCCGATTAAATTATTCAATTAACCACCAACGATGGAAGATTTAATGCCCGACCAAGCGGTATTTTATATACCGTACCCCAAGCCCGTATAGGGAAAATAAGTTAAAAGTATTTACCTGAGCAAAGTAATAATCACAATAAGCAAATGCAAGTAGCTTTTACTGGTTCTCCTAATCTGGAATGAAGGTTTATAATAACCTATTAAAATCCTAACGGTTCTTTAATTAAGCTTAAGCTTAGACCGGTTAGTTTCAAGGATACGGTTCGTACGCACGATTAAGCGAATGACCGGATAGAATGTGATTTAGACCCAACAAGTTTGAAGACTTGCTTAATATGGGTATTTCATACACATTCTGGATTTTGAGATAAAACTGATAAGGTTTGACCCGTTTCGGCTAATTTATGCAAACTAGTTACATAAACCGAACCGAACGCGTAATAAGCGTAACGGGTATTCATGAGAGCCATATACAGGTTTCCTAAGTTAATATGCTTCAAATATGTTGTGACATCAGTAAGATGTCTTTTATTATGCCCGAAACGAATTTAAACACAAACTATGCCTCGTAAGGGTAGTTTGGTCATTTACAAGGTTATAAAAGAGTTTAAGTATTAACCTGAGTTACAGGTCTGATATAATCAGCAGAAATACTTATTTAATTAAGTTATAACAGTAGGGTAAAGTATATATGTGAAATTTATCAATTATAACCAAACTATGCACCGTAGGGGCATTTTGGTAATTTCACATAAGCCGAAAAGCTCAAAACTGAATTCTGAGTTTAATAACTTTTGCTTACTGTTAAAATATTATAATTTGCCTAAAATATCAGTAGGTATCAACCCTTGTATGTTTAATATAGTTATAGTACATACTATGCGTTAAAAACGCTTAAAAAAGCGATTAGAAGCCATTTTCGGGTTCTATACATAAAGCTGATATTTTTATCATTCAAGAAGGCTTAAAATAATTTATTTATCATATCTAATCAGTACCAAAAGGTTTGGAGTCGATTAGATATGTAAAACTCATTTTATAGCCCGTAAGGGCAAAACCGACAATTACCGGATTAAGCCTACGACTATAAGTTATGCTCAGCCTAAAATTAATTAAAAATCTTCAAAAATCCCAAAATAATATATTACATCAGTGGGTAAAGAGTTTGATATCAAAAAGTATGTTTAAATAGGCTATACGCTAATTATCCCGTTAAATCGCTAAAGAAGCTTTTAATTACGCTAACGGGCATAACTCTCAATCTACACCTCAAACTGATGTCAAATTTTGGGTGCAAGTTTATAATTCAGTAACTAAGGTTTCTAATATTTTACATTTTCAAAAATCACGTTTTAAGGTAAAAAGGGCATAATGGTCAATGATGTGTTCAAAATGCAACATATAAATTTCATCAATTGTGGCATAAAACTAACCCTTTTTTAGTACTAATGTTGGAAAAAGTGTGCTTTTGTCTTCCTTTTGTATTTTCAGGATTAAATGAGCTCAAATTAACAAAAGAAGCAAAAAGACATCAAAATCTAACATAAATACAAGAAAAGGAACAAGACGTGATATGCCCGACCCCACGACAGCATCTTCCCAAGCAAAACAAGAAGACAGGAAACTGAACATGCCCCGTGCTCAGCCAGCACGGGGGCGTGCCCAAGTGTCAGCAGAAAAGACAAAGTGGTAGAAGCTTCTATTGCCCACCACGGGGCCGTGCTCAGCGGACACGGGGCCGTGGTCAACTATAAGATTCGCACAATCCAGGCAAATCTTCATAGTACAAAGATTCTTCTGCACACGGGGTCGTGCTCAGCGGACACGGGGACGTGGTCAACTAATAAGACAAGCAGCATTAAATGAAGAAAGAGAAGGATGTGGACACGGGGCCGTGCCTGAGCTTCTGTTCAGCCTATAAATAGGAGTGCTTGGCTCAAGCTCAAACCATCCCTTGGCACACCACCTCTCTCACACTTCACCCACCACCCACCACCACCATAACACCATCATCCATTGTCCATCATAGAGTGTGTGAGTCATCTCGGGATCCAAGATTGATCGTAAGAGATCTTGACAAGCAAGGCCATGTTTGCCTAAGTCTCTTACATCACTTGGTGAAGACAAGTGTCTAGTGTAATACTTTTTATTTCTAATCTTTTCACACTTTTTACTTGGTTTTGTATTAATGACTTTAATAACTAGTTGCTTATGTTGAAGGTGATCTTTCCTTATCGTTTGTCCGTGGTGTCTTGGCATTATTTTACTGTCTATATAAAATAAAAGATTTTCACCATTCATATCTCCACGGTCTATATGGAGGTATGTTGACTACCTGGTCGGGGGTTAAGGGAACGGTTTGGTAAAGATCTTGCCATTGTTCAGCGTTTAGAGGTCCTGCAATGGACCTGGGTCAAATTTAGTAGAACCTCCTTCAATACTTAACGGTATTGAATGGCGGGGGTCCAAACTCTTTGATCCCCTCATAAGTTAACTACGATTAATACTATAACCCGGCTATTTAGGACTGTATCCCTGCTGACTCAGACTACTTAGTCGAGGGTAACGTCACCTCTAAAAGAGGGGCCTACCATAATTTGCATTAATAACTTAATTAATTATCTTTCAATAATCCACCCTTTTAGGATTGTATCCTTGCTGACTCAAACTACTGGGGTGAGGGTAACGTCACCTTCAAAAGAGGGGCCTACTACAATAACTAAGATAATCTCTTAAAATAGTGCAAAAGTTACACTAGATACGAGTCAGAACCAAGTGATTCATCTTGTCTATCTGTTTTTTCTTTTATTTTTATTTTTCAGCATTTTTGTTAGTTTTTATTTTTCTTAGTTTAAAAACATTTTTCCAAACTTTTTATTTTGATTAGACGTTGAGGATAAACCGGTACTAAAAGCTCTTGTGTTCTTGGACGACCTCGGTATCCTACCAACACTATACTACGCGCACGATGGGTGCACTTGCCATATGTGTGTCTAGTGTTAGTAAATATCGTGTTTTATAAATTTAAAACTTGACTAAAAAAGTGTTAAAGGGGCTTAAAATATACACCTAATATATATAACACTTGACTCCCATCAAGTTTTTGGCGCCGCTGCCGGGGACACAAGGATTTTAAGAAAGTTAGGAATCAACGGCCTAATCGTTTTTCTTATTTTTCATTTTTTTAGGATTTTTTTTTTAGTTTTTATGTTTCTACAGAGCTCAGCACGGGCCGTGCCTGGTCGGACACGGGCCGTGCCAAGCATTATCACTGGCAGTTTTTATTTTCCGAGTTATAGAGGGCTGAGCACGGGGCCGTGTCGGTGCAACACGGGGCCGTGTCCAACTCCCAGTACCAGGGATCCGGAGAACAATTACTGTAAACCTGACCACGGGCCGTGTTCACTGAGCACGGGGCCGTGGTGAACCTTCTGACCAAAATTCTTTTCTGTTTTTATCGCAGGACTTGGAACCTTGGCACCACATTTGAACTTCCTACGTAGTGCATGAGCTCCAGTTCTAGTAGAGACATAAAAGAACCTCTAGAAGAACCCGAACGCTTTCTCAGAAAAAGACTTAAAGCTAAAAATCAAGAGAAAGTTTCGGGGGGCCCATTTCCAATGGCGGACCAACGTACCCTCATGGATTACCTACGACCCACCGTAGGTAATCTCGGCGCCGCTATCAATGCACCGAATGTCGAAGCCAATAACTTCGAACTTCGGCCACATTTGATACAAATGCTTCAAAACTCCGCAACCTTCCATGGGCTTGCGGACGAGGATCCCCATCTACATATTACTAATTTCTTAGAAATATGTGATACCTTTCGGATCAATGGAGCATCAAATGACGCCATCCGCCTTCGAATGTTTCCATTTTCACTAAAAGACCGAGCTAAGGCTTGGCTTGACACCCTCCCAGTTGGCTCGGTAAACACCTGGGATGAACTAGCCTAAAAGTTTCTATATAAGTATTTCTCTCCTGCTAAAACGGCTAAATTAATGACTGAAATTAATACATATTCACAAGAGGATGGGGAATCCTTATATGAAACTTGGGAAAGGTTCAAGGAGCTACTAAGAAAGTGTCCTCATCACGGTCTTGCGGTATGGCAACAAGTATCCACCTTCTACAATGGGTTGTTGCCACACACTAGACAAACACTTGATTCTAGCTCCGGGGGACTTTTAGGTAATCGTCGCCCAAATGAAATATATAATCAAATTGAGGAAATTGCACAAACCAATTTTCAATGGCACACTCCCCGAGGTAATAAATCTATTGCCCCGGGCGCCTATAAGGTTGATGAAAGCACCTCTTTACAAGCCCAAATCGAGGCCCTCTCTTCGAAAATCAAAAAGTTAGAAATGACAAAAACGGCCTCGGTTATGGCTTGTGAAGGGTGTGGTGGGCCACATGAAAATTGGAGTTGTATGAAAGAAGTAGATGACCAAACAGAAACGGTAAACTACATTGATAATAGACCTAGGCCGTCGGGTCCTCCAACGGGTACCTACAACCAAGGATGGTGTAACCACCCAAACCTTAGTTGGAGAGATCCCGGCAATAGTAGTAACCAACAAAACCAACGAACTAACTTTCAACAACCACAAAATTTCTCTCAACAACAAGGTGGAAGAGAAAGGCTTGAAGATACCGTATCTCGCCTCATCTCCGACACCGAAAAGAAAAACTCAGATCGATTTCAACAATTGGAATCGAATTTTAGAAATCAACAAGCAAGTATTCAAAACGTTGAAAAACAATTAAATCAACTAGCTCAAAGTTTCTCCGAGAGACCACAAGGCGCGTTACCGAGTAATACCGTAACCAACCCAAAAGCACAAGTACATGTCATCACATGGAGAAATCAAACCGTGGGTTCCGGGGAGGCTCCATTACCGCCAAATGAAAGAAGCCAGTCTAGCCAAACCACGACTCCACCCGCACCAGAAAAGGCTTCTTTACCAAATCAAGAGCCCATCAAGACCCCTCCAATTCCATACCCCGGTAGGTTAACTCGTCAAAAGACCGATGAGCAATTCGCAAAGTTCGAAAATTTACTAAAACAATTGCATATTAATATTCCTTTTATTGAGGTCCTAACCCAAATGCCTAGATATGCAAAATTTGTGAGGGATTTCCTCACTCACAAAAGGAAAATTGAATCATTGCAATTAGTTAACTTAGGCGAAGAATGCTCCGCCTTAGTACTCAACAAACTTCCACAAAAGAACATCGATCCCGGAAGCTTCACAATTCCTTGTTCGATTGGGGAATCCCCCGTTCGTAATGCATTAGCCGATCTTGGAGCTAGCATTAACCTTATGCCTACATCGATGTTCAAACGACTCGGCCTAGGAGCAACAAGCCCTACAAAGATGAGCATACAACTCGCCGACAGATCCGTCAAATTTCCACAAGGTGTCGCTGAAAATCTATTGGTCAAAGTGGACAACTTCGTTTTCCCAACCGACTTTGTCATCCTAGACATGGAAGAAGACACCGATGTCCCTCTCATCCTTGGGAGGCCATTTCTAGCCACCGCCCAAGCAGTGGTGGATATGAACGACGGAACGTTAACATTGAAGTTTGGGGACAAGGAAGTGAAGTTTGAATGTGGAAAGAGAATAGAGGACGAAGACCATGTCAACTACATGAAGGTCATAGACTCAAGCTTAGATGACGCTCTCCGACGGTGTAACATAGGATGCAATACATCCCACTTGGGTAACATATGACCAGGCTTTGGGTCTAGCCAAGGACCCTTATAAACGTGGCGCACCACGGAGGCATTCCGCGGAACTATCCTTAGTTTAGTTTAGATTAATTTTCATGTTTTCTAGTTAGTTTTAATTTTCAGGAATAAAACACACTTGAGATGACAAAGGATACAAGGGAAACTTGAACCAGCACCCCATGCAGGAAAACAGGACTGTCCGACAAAATTCTTCATTTACAGTAAGTTCGGCACGGGCCGTGTCCGCCCAACACGGCCCCGTGCTGCACAGTCTGCAGAAAAAGACCCAGTTCAGGTAACTGGACACGGGCCGTGTTCACCCAACACGCCCCCGTGTCCAGGCTTCTGTTTCTCTTGTTTATTTTTGTTACTGACACTTGAACACGGGGCCGTGCCCGGACAAAACGGGGCCGTGTTCAGCGCCCGGTAACACAAAATTTTTGCTTTTTACACCTTTTTACACATTCAATCAACCTAAAAACTTGTTTTTGGGACACATTGAGGACAGTGTGTAATTTAAGTGTGGGGGGGAATGCTAAAACCTTGAATCTTGCAAGTTCTAAATACAAGCCTTACACAAAACTCTATTGGAACCGCTAATCACCCCAAATTTTTTTTAAAAAAATTTCATTTTTTTTACTTGTCTAGGTTTAACTCGGGAAATTCAAGTTCTTAAAAAGGTTATATTTTTACGAATTTACAACCGATAGCGTCGTGATAAAAAGAACCAACATAAGAAAATTATGAAAAGGCATGGCAAACTTAGTTAAAATTTGATTATATATACTTGATCACATAAAAACTCATTCCCACAAAAGTGAGTTTTGAGCCTTTATTGAGCAAACACTTACATATCATTAAACTAAATGCTCATTTTCGTTTCTTGTGTGAATAGCCGCTTGGTTCTTACGACTCTAGAACTTGCCATGACGATACATTCCCGGTCCTTACCAACTTAAACCCGAGTAAGTAAACGATGGAGGCATTAGGACTAACCCTTTTTATTTCTACACCATTATTTTTCTTTTTTTTTTCTCACCTACCCAAAATCCCCCTAGTTAGCCCCTTTGAGCCTAAACCTTTTAATTTCATAACCTGAAACAAACACCCTTTTACCCACCAAAACCTTTTTCATTTTTAACCCTTTGTTTTAGTAACAAGTTCGGTTTTCCGTATGACTATTCAAAAAAAAAAAACAAAAAAAAAAAGAGAGAGAAATAGTTGATTATGAAGCAAAAGCAAATAAACAAACAAGTTTATCAAAAATGACCTTGTTTGAAAAATAGCTTCATAAAAATAAAATAATAGAAAGTCTTACGAAAACCGACACTTGTTACGCTTTTCGC
Organism: Helianthus tuberosus; assembly: GCA_030545235.1. Lineage (NCBI taxonomy): Eukaryota > Viridiplantae > Streptophyta > Magnoliopsida > Asterales > Asteraceae > Helianthus > Helianthus tuberosus. The sequence continues at coordinate 7,738,423 of CM060409.1, read as the reverse complement.
CCTTTTTCTACTAACCACTAACTACTAACCCAACCACCTACCTTTAACCCAAGCCTAACCCTTCACCCACAAAGTCCTCTTGATATTTACAAAGGTATATAAGTTAAAAAGGAGGAGGATTGATTGCTTGGCAAGCTTATGGTAGGAGTAAGTTCCATGCCGCTCTCGAGTGATCCACAAAAATACATTTTCGGCCGAGTGTTGAGTGATCCCCGTGAGGTATGTGAACTTGTATATAAATAAAATTTTACAAAGGCATGTTATGCCCTAATAAGTAATTTATCTTATGAAAAGTTTTAAATAAATCATGATGAATAGGATTGTAAATAAATAAAAATAAAACTAAATAAAGAATCTTGGAAATCCCGACACTCTATGACAAACCCAAAAACCTTCTTTTCTACCCATTCCATTTGGGAGTGTAATAACCATATATTAAAGAGTTTTGCTTGAGGACAAGCAAAGATTCAAGTGTGGGGGTATTTGATGTGTTCAAAATGTAACATATAAATTTCATCAATTGTGGCATAAAACTAACCATTTTTTAGTACTAATGTTGGAAAAAGTGTGCTTTTGTCTTCCTTTTGTATTTTCAGGATTAAATGAGCTCAAATTAACAAAAAAAGCAAAAAGACATCAAAATCTAACATAAATACAAGAAAAGGAACAAGACGTGATATGCCTGACCCCACGACAGTATCTTCCCAAGCAAAACAAGAAGACAGGAAACTGAACACGCCCCGTGCTCAGCCAGCACGGGGGCGTGCCCAAGTGTCAGCAGAAAAGACAAAGTGGTAGAAGCTTCTATTGCCCACCACGGGGCCGTGCTCAGCGGACACGGGGCCGTGGTCAACTATAAGATTCGCACAATCCACGTAAATCTTCATAGTACAAAGATTCTTCTGCACACGGGGTCGTGCTCAGCGGATACGGGGGCGTGGTCAACTAATAAGACAAGCAGCATTAAATGAAGAAAGAGAAGGATGTGGACACGGGGCCGTGCCCGAGCTTCTGTTCAGCCTATAAATAGGAGTGCTTGGCTCAAGCTCAAACCATCCCTTGGCACACCACCTCTCTCACACTTCACCCACCACCCACCACCACCATAACACCATCATCCACCACCATCATCCATTGTCCATCATAGAGTGTGTGAGTCGTCTCGGGATCCAAGATTGATCGTAAGAGATCTTGACAAGCAAGGCCATGTTTGCCTAAGTCTCTTACATCACTTGGTGAAGACAAGTGTCTAGTGTAATACTTTTTATTTCTAATCTTTTCGCACTTTTTACTTGGTTTTGTATTAATGACTTTAATAACTAGTTGCTTATGTTGAAGGTGATCTTTCCTTATCGTTTGTCCGTGGTGTCTTGGCATTATTTTACTGTCTATATAAAATAAAAGATTTTCACCATTCATATCTCCACGGTCTATATGGAGGTATGTTGGCTACCTGGTTGGGGGTTAAGGGAACGGTTTGGTAAAGGTCTTGCCATTGTTCAGCGTTTTGTGGTCCTGCAATGGACCTGGGTCAAATTTAGTAGGACCTCCTTCAATACTTAACGGTATTGGATGGCGGGGGTCCAAACTCTTTGATCCCCTCATAAGTTAACTACTATTAATACTATAACCCGGCTATTTAGGACTATATCCCTGCTGACTCAGACTACTTAGTCGAGGGTAACGTCACCTCCAAAAGAGGGGCCTACCATAATTTGCATTAATAACTTAATTAATTATCTTTCAATAATCCACCCGTTTAGGATTGTATCCTTGCTGACTCAAACTACTGGGGTGAGGGTAACGTCACCTTCAAAAGAGGGGCCTACTACAATAACTAAAATAATCTCTTACAATAGTGCAAAAGTGCGGAAATAATCAAAGGTTACACTAGATACGAGTCGGAACCCGGTGATTCATCTTGTCTATCTGTTTTTTCTTTTATTTTTATTTTTCAGCATTTTAGTTAGTTTTTAGTTTTCTTAGTTTAAAAACTTTTTTCCAAACTTTTTATTTTGATTAGACGTTGAGGATAAACCGGTACTAAAAGCTCTTGTGTCCTTGGACGACCTCGGTATCTTACCAACACTATACTACGCCCACGATGGGTGCACTTGCCCATATGTGTGTCTAGTGTTAGTAAATATCATGTTTTATAAATATAAAACTTGACTAAAAAAGTGTTAAAGGGGCTTAAAATATACACCTAATATATATAACACTTGACACCCATCATCAACATATGAGCAACTAACGGAATCATACATATTAATTGGATAACTAATGAACCAAGGTGTATAATCACAGAGGGTTATACTAGCATGTAACCTAGTCCAATTAAAGCTCTGAGGCATTTCTAAAACATGCCTAAACAGGTCAGAACTGAAGTCAAAGCAAAAGTCAAAGCTTTGCGACTTTCGGTTCCGAACCGGGTCTAAACAGTAAATTGTCGGGTTGAACATGTTTAGACATGTTCCTACACTAATTACCAAGTTATATTAATGATCAAACAGATTGTATGCGTTCTACATTGCTAATTATGCATAAATTAGAAAATAAGTATCCTGTTGACTTTTTAATAACAAGTTTGACCCGACATTTGACCTAGTTAGAGTGGGAATCAGGGGGAACCCTTTTAAGGGTTTATTACCCACATAATTACCAACTTATAACTACTTTCAATTCGACTATTCACTGGACCATTAGTGATTTATCTTGAAGTCAACCGTTAATTACGACGGTTTAACTTTTAAGCTAAAACTAAGCAAAAACTTAACTAAGGAAGGATAAGCAAACTTACTGAAGTCCTATGCACGATTTGTGAAGCTTAGAGAGAAGTCTTGAGCTCCAGAAGTGATCCAAAGTGCAGATGGAAGGTGTGAGAAAAATGGTTGCAACCTTGGCCATTTTATAGTGCCTTAATCACCATGGATTGTTGACACACAACACTACCAATGGTTCCTGATCATCAACACATGTCCCTAAGGTTCTAGGAGGCACTTAGGGGTCGCCCATGATGTGGAAATATCTGTTTTGGGTAGTTTATACACGAATACAGGAGGCTGTTTAAAGTTTCTGTATCTGGGCGGTCCAGGCGGCCCGCGTAAGGGTGTTGATGGGTCTTACGCGGCCCGCTTGGACTCTCTGATCAGACAAAAACGTTTTCAAGTTGTTGCATCTCGTCTCTTGGCCCTTCCGAAAGGTTAACTAACTTATTTCTTGCAATTTGAACCCTCTAATTTGACATATAAGGGCTTCAAGATATTTACCCACTTTGTTAAGTCCTCGGTTAACTTTATTGTTACCCGAAAGGTCCTAACTTTCAACGTTGACGTTATAACCCCTTGTATACAAATTTGATCATAACATTCTCATACGATAACGAAACTTTATGAAATTTATATCGTGCATTCTAGTGAGCATAATTAACCGTTACAAGCTTCGGGTTTGTCAAAAGGTCACTCAGAGGTATAACTTAAACATGTTGACACATTTAACCCCTGGAGTTTGTAATCTCTCACTTTTAGCTTCGTATGTTCCATGATTTATTCGTTTGAAGGTATGAGCATCATGTAGGGTTAATGTACAATATATTTATTCACTGTTGACACTTAGAACTCGTATAATCACATACTTTTCATGTTTGTCAACTTTAATCCTTTCATAACATTCTTTCACACGTTCAAACATATGACACGTGTCAACACATTATAGGACGTGAATTTTCGAGGTGTTACAAAGATCATCATAGAATAGTGAATCCCTAAGCGATCCCATTTTAAAGGCTTCTACAGCCGTAGCAATATCTAAATTAGGAATATCTAAGGATTCTTTACTAAACTTAGTGATATAATCTCTAAGTGATTCACTTTGACCCTGTGTTACCCTATATAGATCACTAGTTAATCGTTCAAATTTTCTACTACAAGAGAATTGACTATTAAACAAATTAACTAGATTAGCAAATGAAGTAATAGAGTAAGGGGGAAGACTTAGCAGCCATTTAAGAGCAGATCCTGTAAGTGTGGATCCAAATCCCTTGCATAGACATGCTTCTTTTAACCTTTCAGGAATTCGATTGATCTCCATCCTCTCCCTGTACTGAGCTACATGCTCTTCTGGATCTGTTGAACCATCATACAGCTTCATAGATGGTATCTGGAACCTTTTAGGTATCTCAGCATCACATAAGGGTGGTGCAAAACGAGATATTCTATGGCTACCATCTGCAATTTTAGGAATGGGTTTAACCACTCCTGGTACACTGGATATCATATCCTTAAGCTTCTGTAGCTCCCTAGCCATAGCCTGATTGATACCTGTATCCTACATAGAGCCATGGTTAGTGTTATATGAGTTATTAAAAGTGTTACCTCCCGGAGGATTCATGTTTGGAATTGCGGATGTGAATCCATATTGACGAGACTCTGGCACGATTGAAGGACCAGAGGAAGCAATGGTCTGCATTGGTATGAAGTCTCCTTGATGAACGTCCGAGCTCTGAGGCTGCATACTTCTCAAGAATCCTTGATCCTGAAAGACGTTGGATCCTTGAGGCTGAGAGGATCCTTGAACCTGAAAGGATCCTGGGACAATAGAGAATCCTTGGACCTGGGAGGATCCTTGGACCTGGGAGGATCCTTGGACCTGGGAGGATCCTTGGATCTGGGAGGATCCTTGGACCTGGGAGGATCCTTGGACCTGGGAGGATCCTTGGACCGTGTGCATTCCCAAACATCCTCCTGAGCTGAAGGATCCTTGATGCTGAATAGAGGATCCTGATGGCTGAAAATAGGATCCCTGAGGCTGGTAGTGAGAGCCAAATGCCTGACTCATTGTTGTTATTCCATGACGTCTTCCTAGTAATTCACCCAAGTGTTGCACATTCGGAGCTGCTGAGTGCTGGGAAGTTTTGACTGGAGTGTCGAAGTTCAGCGACCTTGGCATCAGAGGGGAGTGATCCTCCACTGATTTCTTCTGTTTCTTGATCTCAGCGATCTCCCGGAGGATCCTTTCGTTGGTTTTGTCCTGCTCTCGTGCGTGATTCCTCATCTGTAAAATCAGAGCGTAAAGATCATTAGTAGTAGGATTAGTTGAAACAGAAGAAGTTGGTGGTTTTTGGAAAATGGGGGTTTGTTTCTTCGCAGCATTCTCAGCATTCTTCTGGGATCCAGAAGGTGGTGGAGGCAAAGGAGGAACGCCTTGTGAAGAACTGAATGACGGCATTAAGCTTGAAGTGTTCTTCGCTGAGGAAGCCATCTGCTTGGTTGTTATGAACCGAAATGACCAGAAAGGTATGAATCTTCTTGGGAATGAAGCACCAATTGCCCCATGATGGGCGCCAAACTGTTTTGGTCAAAAATCAAGCAATGATAATGCAACCAAACTTTCTGTTGTGAGGTATGATGCTTGAATCAATGAACAACACTAAGGATCACTCAGAAATGAAATGAATAAGTGACACAAAGATTTATACGAGGAAAAAGCCCTTGATCAATGAATGATCTCCGGCATAAAAAACCTCGGGTGATGGAAACTACCGATCACCAACTCAAATTAAACAAGAAATGTATTACAACTTCGGATGATAGCGAGCTAATTACAAGGATCACTATAGTGTATTGTGTAAAAAAGTGTGTAATCGCCAAGTGAATTATCGAGAGCTGGTGAGAGCAGTTGCAAGACTGTGTGTGTAGCCAAAAATAGCCAAGTGTTTTCTATTTAGCTCGCTACCCCTTTTAAAAATGGAAAATATCTAAACTAACAAACATTCCGCATTTGGTGCAAGTCCCCCACAACCTCCATAACGTCCATTTCTGCCATGCACGTGTGGAATAAATATGGAATATGCTCCAGGAATATCGCCAAGACCAAGTCCAAGCTCGTGTTCCTGCAAAACATCATCATATTCAAAGTAGACAATCGTTAGTATAAGGATCCTTAAGATGATCCATGATCCTAATCCTGCAACACTTCTGAGGATCACTAATTCAAACAGAAATGAGGATCACTAAACCCAACAGTAATTGAGGATCACTGATCATTGGAAAATCCTCCCCTAACAGAAAGTAACGGCTATATATCCGTTGGTTTGTTACGGATAAGAACGAGAAAATATAACTCGTTTATTTACACTTTACTCCTTATATTTTGGGGGCAATTGTTAGGGGAGGATTTTCCATAGATCAGTGATCCTCATTTACTGTTGTGCTTAGGGATCCTCAGAAAGTATCATAGGATCAGGATCCAGGATCTTCGTTGTAACATCTGTGCTTGTAATCATTGTGAACAGTTCACTTATCAATAAAACAATGTTATTTGATCCCAATGTTTGTTTTGTTATGTTTTACATTTTTCATGTTTTGACTTTTATTCAATTTCAAACTCTATATCGCTTTCTGGAGAGTTATACGCAAACTGGTGCGTAAACGTACTTAGTTTAACGTGATAAATACTCCGGAACATCAACATATACTTAACATACCTTAAATTACCTTTACATAACTTAGAAATAAGTTTTGAAGGCTTTGGTATGGCAAAAACAAGTTAATTCGCTTACAGGGATTAAATTTGACAAACTGCGAAACTATGCCAATTTGAACTGTAACGAACATTTCGGAACATGACCATAAGTTAAACATACCATAAATATCCTTTACATAGCTTAGAAATAGGCTTTAAGGGGTTCGGTGTGCTAAAATAAACTTTTGGGTCATTCAGGGACTAAAAGCGTCAAAAAGTGCACAAGTTTGCACTTTCGCGCATAACTTACGTTCTGAATACATCCAGACATCCAAAAATTTATGTAAGCACTAAAACAGTTTATTTTAGTGTTTGGCATAAGAAAAATCCATTCGTCGCGTCATTTGGATCGTTTTTCGCGCTTATGCGCATTCCGTCGTAATTAAGCGAACATCGCGATCGTACGGCCAAACGAACCGACACCCGAGATATTTTTGAACACATTTTAAGTTCCCTATAATTTAACTTCATTTTAGAGCTTTGAAATGGGGTTAACGGGCCTTAAACGTGCCGGAAATGGCCTTATTACACAACAGGGACCAAAACTGCCAAAAATCAAAGTTTCTGGTCTGCAAGGTCCTTCCGCACCTCAACACTCTGAGTGTTACGGTGCGCAAGCAGTCCCCAGATAGCAGAAACTTGGCAGAAACATTGAATCAGGTCCTATCCACTCTTGCACATGGTATTGGGGAATACTAGGGGCTCACATGGTATTGTAAAACCACTATCTTGAGGTGTATGGCCAAGATCAAAGCACGGTTTCCAAGAAACGATCTTAACGGCTAATCGAAAACTATAAATACCCCCCCCCATGCCATTGCAAAACCCACTAGAATCTGATTTGAGAAGCTCTAAGTTGAAACCTTTGTTTTATACCTGAGCTACTTGGATCAAGATTAGCATTCGGGGACCCTTTGTAAGTGTTCCTTCGTTCTTTTATTGCTTTCCAAGTCTGAAAGTCAAACTTTGTTTGACTTTCTGCATTGACCAGTTTATGGTCAATGCGAAGTTCGTTTGAACTTCGCAACGTGAGCGTAATCACGATGGTTATAGTCCCTTGTGACTATGCCTACTGATTACCACGTTGTCTAGGCTCAGTGACGAGCCGTAGTTTCGGCCAGAATACGTATTCTTGCGTATTTTGTAACCAAACTACTCTTAGGTATCAAAACCGTTTGTTTTGATACCAAACTTGTTTTCTAACTTAGGTAAGCATGTTTCAACATGCTTAGCTCGTCACTTTTAGTTTTGTGCTTAGGGTCGTAAGGGTAAGCGATCTAATCAATCGCTTATGCTTTCGAACCCGACCCATTTGGTCGATCATTAGGATCCGACCAAATACCTTAGGTGACCATAGTATATAGGGAATAACCTTCCGAGGTTATACCTTATGGTCGCTTCGTTAAGTAGTTGTATGATAGGTAGTATATATGCCTTAGGTAAATTACCAAAATACCCTTTTCATGTGTAATCGGTAATTAAGCATATGTAACCTAAACTTTCGTCACTTAACTGATTATGTAACATATTAAACATTTTAAGGCATATTTTACTTGTCATAGGACTAGTTAGGCGGTCCGAACGCGTTTCACGCGAACGACGCGTTAAAGTAGCACAAGCTACCTAAACGGGTCGTAATGGGTTGTAAGCACTTATGTTAGGTTTCATTTATTATGTAGGCTTTGTTAAACCATATTACATGAGTCTCCATACTCGTTTGGTTTACGAACCCTCATTCTATCCAATCCTCCGATATAGGTCCGGTTTATTAACATAGTTACCTATATTAGGTGCCGTTTGATTTCAAGATCTCTAGCATTGCTTGGTGGTTATCTTAGGACTTCTGAACAATCTCAAGTGAGTACATAGACCCCTCTTTTACTGTTTTCCAAACTGTTTTGGGGTGAAACACATGTGCCTACTTGTTACTTTCATGCTTTCCTGTTTTCACATCATATACCTGCTATGTTTGTTAGTACATTATAGTACATGATTTCATTACATTTCATGCTATGTATGCCCATTGTGTGCGTACTTAGTACATCGTTTTTCATTACATTTCATGCTATGTATGCCCATTGTATGCGTACTTAGTACATCGTTTTACATTACATTTCATGTTATGTATGTCCATTGTGTGCATACTTAGTACATTGTTTACTTTACATTTCTGCTATGTATGTTAACTGATAGCATGCTAGCACATTGATTTACAAGACTTTTCTACTTTGTATGTTAACTTAGCATACTTAGTACACTGTTTTCATATGAGATGTATACAATTGCTATAACATTTGGTTTGCACAAACGAGACTTATATACGTTCATTAACATTAGCTACGCCGCTCGGTAGTAAGTACTGGTACCATAGGACTTGACAAATCCCATTCCTGACATCTCGGGTTTGTTTGGATGTAAGGAATGACTGAATCCGAAAACATTTCTTTTGATAACCTTGACTGAAAGGGTTATCCGACTGTCTCAAGGCTTGAATGTATGCGTTAACTTACCACATAAATTTTTGTATCAATGTAACATGCATTCACTTTGCAAAACATAACATTTTGATATATTCAAAATACTTTGTTTTGTACATTTCTACATTTGGATTATGTGACAATACTTTACTTACAATACATAACATTTGTTACACATTACTTGACTACTTTTGCACTATAAACATTTGACATGGTTTATACAAGGACTTTTCGACAATTGGTTTAAACATGGACTTTATACATTGGTGGTTTGTTTAAGTGATTTAAGTAACGAGGCGTGTGTAATATGATACAAGCATGGTGGATACGTCGCTGGTACTTCCTATATATAAGTGTTTGTATGGTATTACATATCGTAGCGTTATTTGAATCATTTCAATTTGAGACATATAACATTTTATATAAATAACATATCTTTCACAAGACATTGCTTTACAAACAACTTATTTTATACAACTCATTTTACTTGGTTATACATTTAACCACACATTATTCTTTTATTTATACATATCATTCGATCTTATCGCTTTTTAAATGACTTACAAAACAAAACATTTTACAAGGTTCATGACTGACTTTTACTAAACAACTTTTTCTTAAACTTAAGTCATGAATCCTATTTTCACAAAACCTATGTATCTCACAGGCATTTTTATGCTGACGTACCTATTTTCACATGTGTTTTCAGGAGCTTTTGCATAGGATGATGATCGTGACACTAGGGCGGACCTGTGCCTTAGAGACTAAAAATGAAGATAGACTTAGTTTAATTATGTCATAAACTCTTTGATTCCTGTTTAAAATAATGAAACTCTTTTGTTGATAAATAAAATACAACTTTGTATGCCATGGTTATGAAACAATTAATTCTGTTACAACACTCCCCGATGTTTTCCGCCATGTTTTGTATGTTATACGTGGTCGGGGTGTGACAGAAGAGTTGGTATCAGAGCCAATGGTTATAGGGAATTAGGTTATTAGTAATGCTTTGACCTAGACTATAACCTTTCTAGGACCCTAACACAAGTTATCTTGTGTTTAGATCTTAAAATATGCACATCACCTATCCTTAGGTGATTATCAAAACAAAAACCAAATTTTTCCGAAACGATTTTTGAAAAACAATCTTCTGTTTTTGAATGATTTATTACAAGGTTTTGAACCCTCTATAGTAAGGTTTTGAACCCCTTTGAGTTTTCAAAATCTCGTCAAGGTTTTAGGTTTTAAATAATGTGAACACGTGCAAACTGGAAGGGTGAATGCCTGTACCCTGGGTTTTCTGTCTAAGGCTAGAGTGTTCGTACAAATCCACATAATCGGACCAGTCACTCTTACCTGGGAACTCTTGGGGTGAGTGTTCATTTATAGGCGAGCATGTCTTCGCGATACATTATTTTTAACCCATTTACTTTGATTAGTCACTGTGTGTCGTTTGTTTGCTTTGTGATGCGAACAAATGACCACCATCTTTGCTGTTGTCAATTTTTGTTTCATCTCATTCTTTTCATCCAATCATCTCACTCGTTTCCTTTCATGTTTTCCTCTTTTAGAATGCCTCCTCGACGCGAAAACCAGATAGCGACTGCCGAACTGGCAGAAATCATTGCACAGCAGATGGCTGCTCAATTCCCAAACCTCTTTGCTCAATGGAACCAAGCCAACAACAACAACAATGTTCCATGCAATTTCAAGAGTTTTAACTCGGCTAAACCACTCAAGTTTAGTGGTTCTGAGGGAGCGACTGGGCTTCTTCAATGGTTCGAGAGCATTGAGAATACTTTCCGCCATGTGCAGTGTCCTGACAATCGCAAGGTCGAGTTTTCTTCGAGTGTGTTTCAGAAGAGGGTTCTCACATGGTGGAACAAGGTTATGAGAGACCGTGGTGCAGAAGTTGCTCTAGCACAGACATGGGCTGAACTTAGGGCCCTTATGATGAGGGAGTTCTGTCCTCGTCATGAACAACGAGCGTTGGAGAAAGAGTTTGATGACTTGAAACAAGACAGTGGCGAGCACAGGGTATATACTGATAGATTTGAGGAGTTGAGTCTGCTTTGCCCAACAATGGTTACCCCATTCGACAAGGCTATCGAAAGGTACATCGATGGTCTACCTGACTCAGTACAAGACATCATTACTGGTAGTAACCCTACCACACTCAGTCAGGCGATCGAGTTAGCAGCGACATTGACTAAGTCGCAGGTTCGAAAGGGAAAGCTGCACAAAAAGGGTGACAAGGGTAAGAAGCAGGCATCTGACAAGGAGAATGGTAAGAAAGGTGAAAACAAGAAGGGAAAGAATTCTGGTTCCTCAAAAGGGTCTAGGAAGCGAAGGGCTTCCCAAAACTATGTCGTTACTGCACAGGCTCAAGCTGTACCAAATCAGCCTGCGCAACCACTAGCCAAGAAGCCATATCTTGGCACTGCACCTTTGTGCAACAGGTGTAACGGCCATCACCTACCACATCTCCAATGTCGTCATTGCACTAACTGTGGGAGAATTGGCCATCTTGCCACTACTTGTCGCATTCCTGTTAACCAGAACCAGGCAGTTCAGAACCAAGCCCAACAAGTTGCTCAGCAACAAGGTCAAGCTGCACGACCTCATTTTCCTCCTGGTTCGTGCTACAATTGTGGGGATCTGACCCACTACAGGAACCGGTGCCCAAGACTAGCCAACCAGAATCAGAATCAGAATCAGGCTCCGGCTCGAGGTCGAGTCTTCAACATGAATGCTCAAGAGGCACAAGCAGACAATGAAGTGGTGAACGGTACGTTCTTTATTAATAATCAGCCTGCATCTGTTCTTTTTTATTCGGGTGCCGACAAGAGTTTTGTGTCATTATCTTTTGAGCCAATGCTTCGCGTGTCTAGAACGAAACTAGGTAAACCTTTGACAGTAGAGGTTGCTAGTGGTGAACCCATTGTTCTTGATTCTGTTCTTCGCAACTACCAGTTGAACCTTAACGACCATCTTTTTCCTATTGACCTCACGCCTATGCAACTTGGAAGCTTCGACGTTATTGTGGGTATGGATTGGTTAGCCAAGCATCGCGCAGAGGTAGATTGTTTTGAGAAGATTGTTCGTGTGCCGCTTTCGACAGGCGAGATCCTACAGGTTCGTGGTGAGAAACCTGCTGGTGGTCTCAAACTCATGTCTTGTTTTAAAGCCCGGAAGTATCTGCGAAAGAATAATGTGGCCTTCTTGGCACATGTCACAGCAGATAAAGGCAAAGGTAAGTCTATCCAAGATATTCCCGTTGTTCGGGATTATTCTGACGTATTCCCTGAAGATTTACCTGGTCTACCTCCAGCATGCCAAGTCGAGTTTCGTATTGATCTCGTGCCTGGTGCAAATCCCATTGCCAGATCTCCATATCGTCTTACACCGTCTGAGATGCAAGAGTTGTCTAAGCAGCTTCAGGAACTCTCTGATAAAGGTTTTATCCGTCCTAGCTTTTCACCTTGGGGTGCTCCCGTTCTTTTTGTCAAGAAGAAGGATGGATCTTTTAGGATGTGTATCGATTATCGTGAGCTTAACAAGCTTACCATCAAGAATCGATATCCCCTACCTCGCATTGGTTATCTCTTTGATCAGTTACAGGGCGCTTCTTATTTTTTGAAGATTGATCTACGTTCTGGGTATCATCAACTTCGTGTGCATGAAGAAGATATTCCCAAGACAGCGTTCCGCACTCGTTATGGGCATTATGAGTTCACAGTCATGCCATTCGGTTTGACTAATGCTCCTGCTGTTTTCATGGACTTAATGAATAGGGTCTGCAAGCCTTATTTGGATCAGTTCGTCATTGTTTTTATTGACGACATCTTGATTTATTCTAAGACGCGAGCTGATCACGAGCAACATCTTCATCTTACTCTGGAACTCCTAAAGAAAGAGCAACTTTTCGCCAAATTCTCCAAGTGTGAATTCTGGCTTAAAGAAGTTCAATTTTTAGGACATATTGTCAACGAACAAGGTATTCATGTAGATCCCTCCAAGATCAGTGCGATTAAGGATTGGGATACGCCTACTACTCCTACTGAAATTCGTTCTTTTCTTGGACTTGCGGGTTATTACCGCCGCTTCATTGAGAACTTCTCAAAGATTGCAGTTCCTCTAACTGCTCTAACTCAGAAGAACAAACCCTTTGATTGGGGATTCAAGCAAGAGGAAGCGTTTCTGACTTTGAAACAAAAACTTTGCGACGCGCCTGTTCTAACTTTGCCTGAGGGCAATGATGATTTCGTCGTTTATTGTGATGCATCTAAATTGGGACTTGGTTGTGTTCTGATGCAAAGGAACAAAGTCATAGCATATGCATCAAGGCAGTTGAAGATACATGAGAAAAACTACACCACTCATGATCTTGAGTTGGGTGCAGTTGTCTTCGCTCTTAAGATCTGGAGACACTATTTATACGGTACAAAATGTGTGGTTTTCACGGACCACAAAAGTCTTCAGCATATCTTCAACCAGAAAGAACTCAACATGAGGCAACGACGTTGGGTTGAGCTTCTAAACGACTATGACTGCGAAATTCGCTACCATCCTGGTAAGGCGAATGTCGTAGCCGATGCATTGAGTCGTAAGGAACGTACTAAGCTTCATTGTGTTCGTGTTCAATCTGTTATTCAAGCTCGATCCGATATCCAAGCACGCATTTCTCAGGCTCAACAATCTTGTGTTTCACAAGGTTTGATGGATAGGGAATTTCCTTATCACATAACACCTGATCTGGAACTGAAGGACAATGGATCGTATTACTTCATGGACCGTTTGTGGGTCCCAAGCCAAGATAACCTTCGCACCTTGCGTATGGATGAAGCCCATAAGTCTCGTTATTCTGTTCATCCTGGCTCAGATAAGATGTATAAGGATCTTCGTATTCAGTATTGGTGGCCTGGTATGAAGAAAGACATTGCCTTATACGTATCAAAATGCCTTACTTGTCTTAAGGTTAAGGCTGAACATCAACGTCCTTCGGGTTTGTTGGTGCAACCAGAGATCCCAGTTTAGAAATGGGAAAACATTACTATGGATCTCATTACTAAACTTCCGTGCACAAAGAAAGGTCATGATGCCATCTGGGTAGTCGTTGATCGTCTTACTAAGTCAGCTCGACATGGTGTTCCTTTGAACATCATTTCTGACAGAGATGCTCGTTTCACTTCTCATTTTTGGAGAACCATGCAATCTGCTATGGGGACCCAACTTAACCTGAGCACAGCTTATCATCCGCAAACGGATGGTCAATCTGAAAGAACTATCTAGACTCTGGAGGATATGCTTAGAGCTTGTGTGATCGACTTTGGTGGTAGTTGGGATTCACATCTTCCGTTAATTGAATTCTCCTACAACAACAGTTATCACTCCAGCATCAACATGGCTCCTTTCGAGGCTCTCTATGGTCGAAAATGTCGTTCACCAGTCTGCTGGAATGAGATTGGCGAGGCTCAGCTTACTGGACCTGCTCTCATTTTAGAGACAACTGACAAGATTAAGAAAGTTTGTGATAACCTTCAGACAGCTAGAAGCCGTCAAAAGAGTTACGCGGACCCAAAACGCAAGCCCTTGGAATTTCAAGTCAGTGATCGAGTATTACTTAAGGTCTCACCTTGGAAAGGTGTGATCAGATTTGGAAAGAAAGGAAAACTTGCACCTAGATACGTTGGACCATTCAAGATCGTCGAAAGAATCGGTAAGGTAGCCTACACACTTGAGTTACCTCCTGAACTTGGAAATGTTCATCCAACCTTTCACGTGTCCAATCTCAAGAGGTGTTTAGCTGATGAGAACCTCCACATACCGCTTGACGAAATTCGTGTTGACAAAACACTGAAATTTGTTGAGAAGCCAGTGGAAATCATGGAACGTGAAGTCAAGTGGCTTAAACGCAAGCGCATTCCTTTGGTCAAGGTTCGCTGGGAAGCTAAACGTGGACCTGAGTTTACTTGGGAACGCGAAGATCAAATGAAGGCGAAATATCCGCATCTTTTCCCACGAGTTTCCTCTAAATAAATTTCGGGATGAAATTTCCACAAGTAGGTGAGACTGTAACATCTGTGCTTGTAATCATTGTGAACAGTTCACTTATCAATAAAACAATGTTATTTGATCCCAATGTTTGTTTTGTTATGTTTTACATTTTTCATGTTTTGACTTTTATTCAATTTCAAACTCTATATCGCTTTCTGGAGAGTTATATGCAAACTGGTATGTAAACGTACTTAGTTTAACGCGAAAAATACTCCGGAACATCAACATATACTTAACATACCTTAAATAACCTTTACATAACTTAGAAATAAGTTTTGAAGGCTTTGGTATGGCAAAAACAAGTTAATTCGCTTACAGGGACTAAATTTGACAAACTGCGAAACTATGCCAATTTGAACTGTAACGAACATTCCGGAACATGACCATAAGTTAAACATACCATAAATATCCTTTACATATCTTAGAAATAGGCTTTAAGGGGTTCGGTGTGCTAAAATAAACTTTTGGGTCATTCAGGGACTAAAAGCGTCAAAAAGTGCACAAGTTTGCACTTTCACGCATAACTTACGTTCTGAATACATCCGGACATCCAAAAATTTATGTAAGTACTAAAACAGTTTATTTTAGTGTTTGGCATAATAAAAATCCATTCGTCGCGTCATTTGGATCGTTTTTCGCGCTTATGCGCATTCCGTCGTAATTAAGCGAACATCGCGATCGTACGGCCAAACGATCCGACACCCGAGATATTTTTGAACAAATTTTAAGTTCCCTATACTTTAACTTCATTTTAGAGCTTTGAAATGGGGTTAACGGGCCTTAAACGTGTCGGAAATGGCCTTATTACACAACAGGGACCAAAACTGCCAAAAATCAAAGTTTCTGGTCTGCAAGGTCCTTGCGCACCTCAACACTCTGAGTGTTATGGTGCGAAAGCAGTCCCCAGATAGCAAAAACTTGGCAGAAACATTGAATCAGGTCCTATCCACTCTTGCACATGGTATTGGGGAATACTAGGGGCTCACATGGTATTGTAAAACCACTATCTTAAGGTGTATGGCCAAGATCAAAGCACGGTTTCCAAGAAATGATCTTAACGGCTAACCGAAAACTATAAATACCCCCCCCCATGCCATTGCAAAACCACTAGAATTTGATTTGAGAAGCTCTAAGTTGAAACCTTTGTTTCATACCTGAGCTACTTGGATCAAGATTAGCATTCGGGGACCCTTTGTAAGTGTTCCTTCGTTCTTTTATTGCTTTTTGAGTCTGAAAGTCAAACTTTGTTTGACTTTCTGCATTGACCAGTTTATGGTCAATGTGAAGTTCATTTGAACTTCGCAACGTGAGCGTAATCACGATGGTTATAGTCCCTTGTGACTATGCCTACTGATTACCACGTTGTCTAGGCTCAGTGACGAGCCGTAGTTTCGGCCAGAATACGTATTCTTGCGTATTTTGTAACCAAACTACTCTTAGGTATCAAAACCGTTTGTTTTGATACCAAACTTGTTTTCTAACTTAGTTAAGCATGTTTTTTAGCTTGTCACTTTTAGTTTTGTGCTTAGGGTCGTAAGGGTAAGCGATCTAATCAATCGCTTATGCTTTCGAACCCGACCCATTTGGTCGATCATTAGGATCCGACCAAATACCTTAGGTGACCATAGTATATAGGGAATAACCTTCCGAGGTTATACCTTATGGTCGCTTCGTTAAGTAGTTGTATGATAGGTAGTATATATGCCTTAGGTAAATTACCAAAATACGCTTTTCATGTGTAATCGGTAATTAAGCATATGTAACCTAAACTTTCATCACTTAACTGATTATGTAACATATTAAACATTTTAAGGCATATTTTACTTGTCATAGGACTAGTTAGGTGGTCCGAACGCGTTTCACGCGAACGACGTGTTAAAGTAGCATAAGCTACCTAAACGGGTCGTAATGGGTCGTAAGCACTTATGTTAGGTTTCATTTAGTATGTAGGCTTTGTTAAACCATATTACACGAGTCTCCATACTCGTTTGGTTTACGAACCCTCATTCTATCCAATCCTCCGATATAGGTCCGGTTTATTAACATAGTTACCTATATTAGGTGTCGTTTGATTTCGAGATCTCTAGCATTGCTTGGTGGTTATCTTAGGACTTCTGAACAATCTCAAGTGAGTACATAGACCCCTCTTTTACTGTTTTCCAAACTGTTTTGGGGTGAAACACATGTGCCTACTTGTTACTTTCATGCTTTCCTGTTTTCACATCATATACCTGCTATGTTTGTTAGTACATTATAGTACATGATTTCATTAAATTTCATGCTATGTATGCCCATTGTGTGCGTACTTAGTACATCGTTTTTCATTACATTTCATGCTATGTATGCCCATTGTATGCGTACTTAGTACATCGTTTTACATTACATTTCATGCTATGTATGTCCATTGTGTGCATACTTAGTACAATGTTTACTTTACATTTCTGCTATGTATGTTAACTGATAGCATGCTAGCACATTGATTTACAAGACTTTTCTACTTTGTATGTTAACTTAGCATACTTAGTACACTGTTTTCATATGACATGTATACAATTGCTATAACATTTGGTTTGCACAAACGAGACTTATATACGTTCATTAACATTAGCTACGCCGCTCGGTAGTAAGTACTGGTACCATAGGACTTGACAAATCCCATTCCTGACATCTCGGGTTTGTTTGGATGTAAGGAATGACTGAATCCGAAAACATTTCTTTTGATAACCTTGACTGAAAGAGTTATCCGACTGTCTCAAGGCTTGAATGTATGCGTTAACTTACCACATAAATTTTTGTATCAATGTAACATGCATTCACTTTGCAAAACATAACATTTTGATATATTCAAAATACTTTGTTTTGTACATTTCTACATTTGGATTATGTGACAATACTTTACTTACAATACATAACATTTGTTACACATTACTTGACTACTTTTGGACTATAAACATTTGACATGGTTTATACAAGGACTTTTCGACAATTGGTTTAAACATGGACTTTATACATTGGTGGTTTGTTTAAGTGATTTAAGTAACGAGGCGTGTGTAATATGATACAAGCATGGTGGATACATCGCTGGTACTTCCTATATATAAGTGTTTGTATGGTATTACATATCATAGCGTTATTTGAATCATTTCAATTTGAGACATATAACATTTTATATAAATAACATATCTTTCACAAGACATTGCTTTACAAACAACTTATTTTATACAACTCATTTTACTTGGTTATACATTTAACCACACATTATTCTTTTATTTATACATATCATTCGATCTTATCGCTTTTTAAATGACTTACAAAACAAAACAATTTACAAGGTTCATGACTGACTTTTACTAAACAACTTTTTCTTAAACTTAAGTCATGAATCCTATTTTCACAAAACCTATGTATCTCACAGGCATTTTTATGCTGACGTACCTATTTTCACATGTGTTTTTAGGAGCTTTTGCATAGGATGATGATCGTGACACTAGGGCGGACCTGTGCCTTAGAGACTAAAAATGAAGATAGACTTAGTTTAATTATGTTATAAACTCGTTGATTCCTGTTTAAAACAATGAAACTCTTATGTTGATAAATAAAATACAACTTTGTATGCCATGGTTATGAAACAGTTAATTTTGTTACAACACTCCCCGACGTTTTCCGCCACGTTTTGTGTGTTATACGTGGTCGGGGTGTGACAATCGTGAGGATCCTTATACTAACGATTGTCTACTTTGAATATGATGTTGTTTTGCAGGAGTACGCGTTTGGACTTGGTCTTGGCGATATTCCTGGAGCATATTCCCTTTTTATTCCGCACGTGCTTGACAAATATGGACGTTATGGAGTTCGTGGAAGACTTGCATGAAATGCGGATAGTTAGTTAGCTTAGATATTTTCCAAATTTATAAGGGGATAGCGAGCTAAATTAGAACACTTGGCTATTTTTGGCTAAACACACCCCCTCGTAATTGCTCTCATCAGCTCTCGATAGTTTGCTCGGCGATTACACACTTTTTTGCACATTACACTCTAGTGTTCCTTGTAACTAGCTCGCTATCATCCAAAGTTGTAATATATTTTCTGTTTAATCTGAGTTGGTGATCGGTAGTTTCCATCACCCGAGGTTTTTTATAACAGAGATCAACTCTTGATCAAGGGCTTTTTCCTCGTATAAATCATCGTGTCACTTGTTTATTACATTTCTGAGTGATCCTTCATATTGTTCATTGATTCAAGCATCACACCTCACAACAGAAAGTTTGGTTGCATTATCTTGGCTTGATTTTTGACCAAAACAGATACCGTAGAAGAACTCAGGGATTTGGCAAGGATAAGATTGGCTAGCTATCAACAAAGAATGGCTGGAGCTTATAACAAAAATGTCAGGATCAGAAAGTTTCAAGTTGGTGACATGGTGTTAAGGAAAGCATTTCAAAATACCACGAATCCTGCTGATGGCAAATTAGCGCCAAAGTGGGAAGGCCCCTATCTTATTGAAGCTGAGGCTGGAAAGGGGGCATATCAGTTATTAACAATGGAATGTGATTTACTACCAAGAGCTTGGAATGATGTCCATTTGAAAAGATACTTCATGTAAGAAGGATCTAGTATCCTTAGTAACTCTCATACCTGGTACACATAAAGGATCCTCAGAGGATACATGATCCTCATTCTGGTAATGATTTGATTCTAATTTATATAATCTTTAAATTACTTGATCTCAAGGAGAAGGATCCAATATCCTTTATCCTTTTTCACTAAGTTGTGAGTTTTGCAGAAGTGGGTGCATCTTTGACAAGGGATTAAGTATCCACAGGAGTCTCCTAAGTTTTGTGCTTGTCCCCAGTTTTTGGGCTTGTCCCCAGTTTTTTGGGCTTGTCCCCAGTTTTTTGGGCTTGTCCTCAGTTTAAGGTATCTACTACCTTCGCCAGTAGCGCACGACTATCCTAATGCAGTTCAAGGCAATGGGACCAGTACCCGCTTTATGGGCTGACAATTTCATTGTACTGGTTGTATTTAGGATCCTAAGTATAATGGTAGACGTACCATACATCCGTTACTAAGGTTTCTAACGTTTTCACGTTAGCTAAGGTTTTGGCATTTTCATGCCACTAAGTTTGGATAGTCGCCAGTACGGGCCATACTCCAGTTGACACAAGATCTTTTGGGCTTGTCCCTAGTTTATTGGGCTTGTCCCTAGATTGTTGGGCTTGTCCCCAGATACTAACATCTTCTTTTACAATTGGCTTAGTCCCAAGTTATATCTTATTTCAGGTTTTCAAAGCTAAACACTTGAGGATCCACGATCCTAACTTTCTATCAGGTTTTATCTTTGGGTTGTTCCTATCGTAAGAGTTAAGGATATAGGATCCTAACTTGGATCCTCTAGTATGGTCCTTAATTACCTTAATTTTGTTTTTGGTTTATCAATTTTACCCTTAGACAACAGGATATATAATCCTAAGTTTATCTCTTTTTTTTAACTTTTCGATTATAGGATATTTGATCCTTGATCATATCCTAAATTTTTGACATAAACTAATTTTTATACCTTCACTAATAACATGTAAATCTAAGAAGTCATGCAATAACAATTGAAAGGTAAATATACACAAAAACAACAACTCCAAGATAGCCAAAAGTTAAAGGTTATATTATTTATCAAAAGTTAAACCCTTTAAAGGTTGTCAAAATTACTTACCCCAAGCATCTACCAGCAAAACGTGGCCCGTCCGCTGGGGTAAGTAAAATGTTGTCCATTTTAACCGGTCTTAAAGTGTAGGAAATCAAAAGATGAGGGGCATCAAAGGCTTCATCCTCCACAAACAGAACGACCCATCAACCTTTGCTACCCCCCTAGTGTCTTGAGGATCGGTGATCCTTAACCCTATATACTATTGTTTAGTTACAAACCATATATTGTTCATCATGAAAACAACATCAAACAAAAACCATAAAAAATGGGCTCCGGCCGCGTCTAGATAAATCCATCATCGCCCATTGCTGCAGCCTAAACCTTCACTGCATCATCACCACCTTTACCAGCTGCCTCCTCCACTGGATCCTTAACCCCGCTGCTCCCAGCTCCATCAGTCGTTGCCTCCTCAGCTTCATCCTCGTCGTCCAGCTCCGCCAGCCTTTGCTTCCAGCCTTCTTGATCCTAGGCAGACCTATCGAAGGCAGGATCCTCAGCCTCCTTGGCCATTTGGAGCTTAATCTTAAGCATGGAAACCGTAGCAGAGTGCTTAGCCCCCCCCCCCCAATGACCTTAGCCATGTCCTTTTGGGCGGTGATCTGTGCCATGACAAGCTCCTTCTACAGCAGACTGTTGTCCTTCTCGAGGGAGGAGATCTTCTTATCTTTGGCTAGGAACATCTGCTGGAAGTCCATCTTCTGCTGCTCGAGTTCAGCCACATGTTGGTCAACAAGCATCTGGATCTCAACAAATTTCTGCATAAAAGAAGTGTACTATCAGGATCCGTTATCCTCAGAAGAGAAAGTTTAGACTTAAGGATATAGGATCCTTACCTCGGAGACGTATTCCTCGAACTGGTGCTGGATCAGAGGGAAGCCTTTGGCGGGCGTGGTGGCCTTTCTCTTTTTGCCACCCTTACCTCATGTGCTTGTGCCTTTAGGATTCGGGATGCTCGGGCTTGCTGTTAGCTCCTTTTTGATGGACTTTGAGGAGGTGAATGCATCAAGTTCACTTACGCTGAATCTGGAAGAGGATTTAGAGGATTTGCCAGCACCTATAAACACAAAGCACAGATAAGTATTCATATTTTACGTTTATTTAAACATTTATAAACACCTAAATATGGATACTTACTCGACATCGTGTAGGAACTGGAGGATGCTTTTCGTGGATCTTTTGTTTTAGCTTGAAATGTTCTGACACCGGGATCAAGCTTCCAAAAAACATCAATTCTTTCTTTTGTTGCAGGGGTTTCTTGCATATGAGAAAGCGAGATAGCTGCATAAGAGAAACAAAAATAAGGATCAGTTATTCTTAGCAAAATAAGAATCCTATTATGGTCCTGGTCTAAGGATCCCATATCCTACCATGGGTGATCCATTTTTTAGGTAGATCTTTCCCGTCTGGAATTGAGTCCCTTCTCACAAAGAAGAATTGGTTACTCCAATGAGGTTCATTTTTGGTGGTTTTCAAGATTGGATGTGGCTGACCAGGTTTATGTTTGCACAAAAAAGCGGTGAGAACCATGACCGACGAGATTATACAGTTGGCTTAACTTAGACACCCCTATTTCAAATCCCTCCTGTTCGATAATGTTCTCAAGAGTGTACAGAACTCTACACTTCATCGGCATGGCCTGTATATACCACATGCCGGTGAGTGTGAAGAATGATCGTGTAAGAGCAGGGAAAGGATAACTAAACCCTATTAAGAAAGGAGATGCTGGAAAAGTGACCTAGATATCAGAGACACAGTCACTCTTCATCGAAGAGTCGAATGATCTGAAGACGACTCCAGCCGGAAAGCAGTGACGAATCCGATCAATTTCAGGATCGGTGAAACGACATAGTTCTCGAGAAGGATTTATGATCACACCCTGGCTCTTCAGAGGGCTGTCCTTCCTAGGGTCCTTGGCGGGGGAGGATCGCAGATTTATCTTCATCATAGAATTTTGAAGGAACAGGGGATCGGAAGAAGAAAATTCAGAGAGAAGGAGAAGAGAGACACCTGTTTGGATCTTCAGATGAGGATTTAAAGGGAGAAAAGTCTTGAATTTAAATGCAATTTGGTCCTTATCTCTAACCCTATATATAATGATTGTTGTTGCAGGTGGTGACTGTTGATGAAATCAGCCTGTAACGGCTATATCTTTTACTAACGGCTAGTCCGAGAAATGTTGAAACATGACTATTTAATTCGATTCTAACTAGTCATGTTTGGGGGTAATTGTTAGGGATAGAATTTCAAATCCTGTGGATCACGGATCCTCAAGTGCAGCCAGGATCACGGATCCTCAGTTCAGTTTGAATTAAGGATCCTTAGAAAATGTTGCAGGATTAAGGATCCAGGATCCTCATTACTATCCTAATACTAACAATTGTTTTCGTTACATTTGAACTTGTTTTGCAGGAGCATTCGAGTGGGACTTGGTCTAACCGAGATTCCAGGGGAATATGCCTTCTAATTCTGCACGTGCATGAGGCCTTCGACCGTTGTGGTGAACGTGGGAGATCTTGCAGCATTTTCGGATTATTAGTTAGCTAGTTAATTTCTATTTTTAAAAGGTGATAACGAGCTTGATTAGACAACAGTTACCAACACACACTACTCTCGTAAACTCTCTGCAAGTTATTGGCGAATTTACACTCTTTGCAAACTAGTGATCCTTGTACCAAGCTTGTTATCATCTCGATTTGTAATCATTGTTTGTTTAATATACTTGGTGATTGGTAGTTTCCATCACCCGAGGTTTTTTATGCCGGAGATCATTCATTGATCAAGGGCTTTTTCCTCGTACAAATCCTTGTCTTTGTTGCTCATTTTGCATATTCATTGTTCATACATTCATTCATTTAACCAAGCATCTAACCTCACAAAAATCAGATTTGGTTACATTATCCTTGTGTGATTTTTGACCAAAACAGTTATCAACACAAAATCAATATTCAGATATAGGAGGGTAATCTTCATCATCCTCTTCATGCTCCACAACATGCACTTTTTGATTATCAGACTTGTTGTATGGTTTGGACTTGTTGTTCCTGAAATAGGATCCTTGTTTTTCTTGCTTTGAGGACCCTTGCAGTCTCTCTTGGATCCTTTTATCATCCTCTAAACAGATGAATCTAAAGGCCCTGGTTCTTACTTCTTCAACGTTCTTGCAAGGTGTCATAACGAGATCATCATAGAATTGTGAATCCTTAAGCAAACCCATTTTAAAGGCTTCTATAGCCGTTGCAATATCTAAGTTAGGAATTTCTAAGGATTCTCAACTGAATTTAGTTATGTAATCCCTTAGTGATTCATTACTACCTTAAGTTACCCTATATAAATCACTAGTTAATCGTTCAAATCTCCTACTACATGAAAATTGGCTATTAAACAAATTAACTAGATTAGCAAACGAAGTAATAGAGTAAGGAGGAAGACTTAGCAGCCATTTAAGAGTTGATCATGTTAGTGTGGATCCGAAACCCTTGCATAGACATGCTTCTTTTAACCTTTCAAGAATGGGATTGATCTCCATTCTCTCCCTGTATTGAGCCACATGCTCTTCTGGATCAGTAGTGCCATCGTAGAGCTTCATGTTTAGTGTTTGAAACCTCTTTGGTATCTCTGCATCACAAATGGGTGGTGCAAAATGAGATATCCTATGACTTCCATCCGGGATCATAGGAATGGGTTTAACCACTCCTGGGACAGTAGATATCATATCATTGAGTTTTTGCAATTCTCTAGCCATAGCTTGGTTGATCCCTAGTTCCTGCGTGAAGCCATGGTTAGTATTATATGATGTATTGAACGTGTTACCTCCTGATTGGTTCGAAGTTGGGATCCCAGATGTGAATCCAAGCTGATGTAACTCTGGTGTGATCGAGGGACCAGATGAAGCAATAGTCTGCATAGGGATGAAGTCTCCCACATGTATTTCCGAACTTCTAACTTGTTGACTCCTTATGGATCCTTGATCCTGAAAGGTATTGGATCCAGTATGTATCGGAGTTGAAGGTCTTGGATGATACTCCATGGATTCGTGAACCTGTGATGAGGATCCTTGAACTTGAGATGAGGATCCTAGACACTGAGAATAGGATCCTTGAACTGATTGCGTCCCCATGTATCCTCCCGAACTAGAGAAGAATCCTTGATGCTGGAAAGATGATCCTTAAGGTTGAAGAGAGGATCCTGAAGGCTGAAAGTAGGATTCTAGAGCCTGTGTCATTGCCGATGATCCATGCTGCATGCTTGATGACCCTCCTTGACACTGGACACCTGATGACATGGAATGTTGGGCAATGGTCGGCGGTGTAGTGAAATCCAATGATCTGGGCATCAATGGAGAGGGATCCTCCGTTGATCTCTTCAAGTTCTTGATTTCATCAATCTCCCTTAGGATCCTGTCATTAGTTTTGTCCTGCTACTGCATGTAATCCTTCGTCTGCAAAATCAAAGAATAAAGATCATTGTTAGTGGGAGCAGAAGAAGCACCAGTAGTTGCTTTTGTGAAAACGGAGGTTGTCTTCTTCGTGGCATTCTCAGCATTCTTTTGGGATCCAAATGGAGGAGGAGGTAAAGGTGGAACTCCCTGTGAAGAATTGATCGCCGGCACAGAGTTTGAAGTGTTCTTCGCCTGAGATGTCATGTGGTTGAAGGTAACAAATAGAAATGAATGAAATGAACGAAATTTTCAGAATTGAAGCATCGATTGCCTCACGGTGGGCGCCAAAGTGTTTTGGTCAAAAATCACTCAATGATAATGCAACCAAATATGATTTTATGAGGTATGATGCTTAGACAAATATGTAAAATGAGTGTTGAACACAAGGATTTATACGAGGAAAAAGCCCTTGAACAACGAATGATCTTCGGCATAAAAAACATCGGGTGATGGAAACTACCGATAACCAACTATATTGCACTAAAAATGTTTTCAACTCCGGATGATATCAAGCTTGGTACAAGGATCACTAGTGTGCAGAAGTGTGTAATTGCAGAGAGTTTTTGAGATTTCGAGTGTTGTGCGGTTGTGTTGCTAATTGTTACTAAATCAAGCTTGTATCCCCATTTAAAAATAGAAATAACTATCCTAACTAACTATCCGCAAAATGTGCTAGTCCCCCACGATCACCATAACGGTCGAAGAGTTTAAGCACGTGCAGAATCACCAAGCATATTCCCCTAGAATCTTGGCTGGACCAAGTCCTATTCGAATACACCTACAAAAAAAGTTCAAAAATGATGGATACAACTGTTAGTATTAGAATAATAATGAGGATCCTAGATCCTTAGTCCTGCAACATCTTCTGAGGATCCTTAATTCAAACTGAACTTAGGATCCGTGATCCAAGCTTCATTTTAGGATCCGTGATCCATAAGCTGTGAAATTCTATCCCTAACACCTACCTTAAGGTACCAGCCTGAACAGTGTACGCCTTGTTTTCATGAAATACTGACAGGTTAAATAAAGACGTCGAATGTCGATACATCCTCCCCCCCCGGGATCTCCGTTTCCCAATGAATCAATACATCATGCTTGTAAGGGTGTTCCAACTTCCAATTGTATAATACGAATAACCTGCAGTTGAATACATTTTCCGACTAAGAACACTTTAATCCCAAAGGCCAAGTTATCTAATCCTAATAATAGAAAACACATCAGAATGCATAATTCGATAGCTTATAGAAATAGATTAATACAAAAGTATAAGTTGGTCATTAAAACAATAAAATAATATTACAAATTTGGGTTAAGTTTATAGTTGGTATAGGATTGGTTACCCAGTTGATACATATGGCATTATGTGAATTATTTGTAAGATTAAATATATATTATTTTATATTTAATCTAGTAGCCATTATAATCATTTACATTATATGGATCAAAATATATAACAATCCTATTAAATAATTAGTTGGTAATTGTTGATGGGCCAAATTACCCTTATTAACTAATTAGGGTTTCCTCTTGTGTGCATATATAAGGAGATAATTAGAGGGTTAAAGGGTTAGTCTCTTAACACAATAACATCACTCATGAAATCGCCCCTCTCTCCTAACTGAACTCCCTTATTCGGTTTACCTTACCACCATCATTAGATTGCACCCTAAGGAGGAACCAGACCAAGCTGACAATCATGTCAAACACTGTTGCTGCGTCTCCATCTGGATTCTCTGCTGCCCTGTGCTGATCCAATCAAAGGTATGTTTTCATGTTTTCCATTATACCTAAAACAGAACTGATCAACATGTGGTATCAGAGCATATGTTGATTAGTCAGTTCTGTTTTCGTATCCATTATTCTGGGATTGAAATCTGGAAAACAGAAGTTTTGAAAACTCAATAAAACTCACGGCTGTTTTCGGGTCATATGTGCCGAGATCAATGTTTTTTCGGGAAAAGAATGTTTTTTAAACGACTCGGAATCATAAAGGTAAATCTTAATTGTACCGAAATCTGTTTAAAGCCTTAAAATTCAGGTTTTGGGTTCCAGAATCATGTTTTTATTTTTAGGGTTCATCATGTGTTCTTAGGAAAATTCGAAATTCCTTTATGTTTTGGAATATAATTTGGATTTTTGAGTGTTATTTCCCTGTTTGATCCAATTTAATCTGTTAAGTTTATTCGAAAACTGTTAAAAGATATACAGTTATAATTTTCGAAATATAATGATAAAATTAGATCATCACTAAAACAGGAAACCATATCTCAAAATCCCTAACAATTCGAATTTTTTGTTATGTTTTCACATTAATAGCTGTAACAGAAGTTTTGAGATAAGTTTTAACCACCCGAGACAAAGGTCTCGACTCGAGACCACAAGAACTCGACTCGAAATCATAAGTGTTCTCAAATGTTTATAACTCGAGACAACGATTTCGACTCGAGATCATAAGGTCTCGACTCGAGACCACTGAGGTTTCGACTAATGGCTTAAATCTGTACAACTCGAGACCATAAAGGTCACAACTCGAGACCTCATAAGGAGTCGAGATCTCATAATTCACAGCAGTCGAGACCATGATTACGACTCAAGACACTGAGGTTGCGACTCGAGACCATTAATGAGTTGATACCTCATAATGTTATAAGCTGAGTCGAGACTTGACTCGAGATCTCACTCGAGACCTCATAACTGACTTGAGATCTCATAACTCAGTCGAGAACTTACTCGAGACCTGACTCGAAACCTCATTATTTTAGGCTGTTTAATGTGAACTAAGATTTAGCTCGGGGCACGCTGTCCCCCTGCACCCCCCAGCGAACTCACCGCGGAGTTCGATCCGCGCTAACAGGTGGTTTGCTACTAAATAATTGGTTTTTGTAATTAGTTAGTTAATTAATAAGGATCAAATAATGTTTTACAAAACCAAAATGGCTTTACTTGAATGAGCTTTTCATGTATCATTTCTGGCCAAAGCTGATTTGAAGCATCTACTTATCATCCAAGTATTACGAAAGCTATGTTAAGTGGGCATCATAAACATGAATGTCTTAATATCTGGCTAAAGTTGATTTAATTCCTTCATAGATGGCATACTTAACAAGTGCATAACTAAAGTGATTGTCTCAATTTCTGGCCAAAGCTGATTTGTTACAACCACTTTGCACACATGCTTAAATGATTACACTTCTGGCCAAAGCTGATTTGTTTTCGTTTAAGTAGAACTTTAAATAAGTCTATTATTTTGATGTTAGTAATAGACATATCACAACCTCTTCACACAATGATCCTTATATTAATGATCCTTAATTAACTTTTATGATCATTTCGTCTGCCTTATTCTTAGTACCCATAATTTTACTCACTATAATTTTCTTCTATAAGTCTATATCTCATCCACTCTAATTCCTAAATCTAATATGTTTTGCTTAAAGTTTCTATAAGAATTAGCTCTTAAATTAAATCCTTGATTATCTCTTAAGACACGATAATCCTATTGCTCTCTTCTGATAAAGCACTACAGAAGAAAAGTAGAGCATGATGATTATGATAAATCGAACATGATGTCTCTTATGATAATCAAGAATAAGTGCTGTCACTAAAAGGTTATTCCAGATTAAGTCTTTCGTAAGACTAATCTATAATTGTGGAATAATCACTAGAACTCCTAAGATGCATGCCCTCATTTAAAATTATAAACTATAAAGCTAAGTGGTATATGTGAATACATAATAATGTACAATACCATGACCCATAAAGTTAAGGGCTTACGCATGGAAATAAGTACATTTTTTCCAGTACATTTCATACTAAGATTTTCACTTGTACAATTTGATGCCTTATAAATCAACTATAACACTCAAAAGTACCAAAGTATAATGAGTGTGTTGATAAGCAAAATATGTACATAGAAATAAATGTTTGAAACTGGAAAATAAGATGTTATTCACCTTACAACCACTAATAGTTTAAAAGAGGATTGTTCTAAGGTCCATAGACAAATTACAAGTGCTAATTCCAACTTTAAGGTTCTTAAAGGGAAAATCTCAATGCATAATTATGTCATTAGACTAGGCATAAGCAACGAGACTATCCATTATTCTAAAGAACAGTTGGATAAATTAATTAGATAGTCACTTACTAATGATATTTAAGTCTGATAATTTTTAATATTCCAATTAACACATGATTAGTTGACTCTAGTTCCATACGTTTCCTTACAAGAACTAGACAAATAACTAACACGAGAGTTAGTGACAAAATTAAATGTTAAGACTATAGGAACCATAATAAGCAATCTTCTAACAACGCTTTTCGACACCTTATATATTCTGAAGATTAATCAGAATATAGTATCATAATTAAGCAATGTTATGAAGATTGTGAGGTTTGCATAGTCAACAAAAAGTCATACTTACCTTAAACTCTCATTTTATTTGTTCTAAATATCTGGATTGAAACATTACTAAGATAAAACTAGATGATACCTTACACTTTCACAACTTTTGTCATCATGCAAATGAGAATTTGACAAAAGGAAAAATGAGACTTATAAATTTCATCCATTATAACTGAAATTCATGAGAAATCATGACATGGTTAATGAGGATGATTTTTTTATCTAATCTCATTCTAAGTGATTTTAAATCATGACGTTATAGCCCTAAATATTACTTGGCTTAAGGAATAAGTATGGGTCCATCATAAGTCATTCATTGACATTCGTGGAACTTATTCCAAATGGAATATTCAGACATAATTTATTTATCATTTAACAGACTATCAACTTGTATCTAAATTTTGTCGCATATGGCACACGGTCTTAGAAGAAATCTATAAATATATATACTTAATAAGATTTCTATTAAATATGTCCCTAAAGTTTCTTATGATATCTGGACATTAAGGAAATCAAATAAAGTCTAATGTATATATGATACGTTCCCACGTCACGTACCTCATTGAAATTTCTCTTGTAGCATTTCTAGAGATATCAAAGATCAGTGGGAGCATTAAGTGTCTTAATAATAACTTGCAATAGTTGCAAGAGGTGGGGGAGTGAAAATTTTACATTACCTAAATTTGCACCTCTTGTACAAGACACCGCTCCATCACGACACTGTTCTATCATAACTTGTCTCCTTAAAATCTAATGCTACTCTTACAAAAGTTTCATTGTTGCTTAATTGTGGGCACACTTAGATTTCTAACCTAAACTAACATAATCCTCAACAAGAGAAATCACAACGACTAACGTCACTAAATTGTTTCTCTATTAGAATTTGTTGGTCATTAAACATTGACCCTAAGCATGCTGAGTTCCTAAAGTTTTCTAAGGTCAGTGGGAGAAGTCAAAGTCCTTATCATGATTTGTAAGGAATACAAGAGGCGGGGGGAAGAGTGTCATTAAATTTCACTCTGAATTTAACTCCGATTACACCTCTTGTACACCATACTGCACCAACTCTTTCAAACTTAGAAGGAAAATGATAGCAACCTAACCAAGAGCTAATCCATAAAACTGAAACTTCTAATGAACCCAATAATCAACTCAGGAGGTCATCTAGGATTAAAAGCCTACTAACTTTGATGATTACATAACCTCCCTAACTGAAGTTGAAATGGATTTTGGAAATGTTTACTGATCCTATCTCTTCAAATTAAGCCATTAGTGTCAATCAATCTTCTAAATGAAATAAAACAGTTTTCTAGTAAAACTGATTTTATGTGTTCGTATAACGTTTGGGATTTGATTGAATTACCTAAGAGTGTTCATAACTAAACCAAATCCTGATACAAACGTTAAGACGCTAAGAAACATGATTGATTGTCAAAGGTTATACTTAGGAAGAGATAATTTATCAAAGTTTCTTTGAGGATCATCACTGTTCTAGTAGCTTATAATAGTTTAAGGCTACATTAGATGAACATTAAAAACAATTTTCCCTAACAAACTGGCTGACACATTTACATGTTCATAAAACAACCTGAGAGTTCTAAACTGAAGGTTAAGGAACACTTTGTTTGTAAGTCAATAAAATCCATGTATGGGTTAATGCAAACATCATAATATGATGAAATCTTAACCTAATTATTTTTCATCAAGAACCAAGTGGATTAATGTACCTACCTCAAAATGAGTGGGAGCAACTAAAATAAACTTGTCTATATAGATGATATTCTTTTGACAGGTATAAGTTACATAAGTCAAAGCATTGTTAACACAAACTTTGATAAAATAGATCTCAGAGATATCTCTTAAGTGATAGATATCATAACATACTGAGATATACCCAATGGGACATTTGTTCCGTTCCATAAGTTTAACATCAAATGGGTCCTTACATTTGTAACAAACAATACTGCACTCCTTTAGAGGATAATAGGGTATGTGAGATTATTTCGTTACGCTTCATTAATTGAAAGCCTTATGTAAGTTCAAGTCTATATTCGTTTAGATATTACTCACATTGCAACACACTAGATATGTCTAGATTAATGTGAAGCATCTAATGGAGTATTACAGTATCTTTAAAAGAAACGAGAGACTACAATTTAAAGAAGAAGTGAGAATTAAAACCGGTTTATTACTCTTACTTTGTGATGTTCAAAGATGACAAAATGTAATGTCGGGTATATCTTTATGTCAGCAGACAAAACCTATCTCATGGAGGAGTCATAATAAACTGATAATAACAACCTAAGTTATAACGACATAATATCGTCACTAAATGTTGTTGGAAATATATCAGTGGACTCATAAGTTTATTAACTCCATATAATTAATGTTTTGAAGACTTAGTGTGATAAAGTCAGCTACCATGACTCCTTGAACAGTAACAGTTCGAGAGGTGCTGCATTAAATTTCGATACGCAATTAATTATTCGTTTATAAACGAATTGAGGAAACTAAGTTTTGTATCGAATACATTCATGATATGCTTAAGGATCCTATAACTGAAGGGCTATTACCCATAAGTCTTATTAAGAGAGCTCATAGACGGGTATTAATTAATGGCCATGCGCAATTGCATATCGTACTATGATAAGGAGACGAGATCTCATAATTCACAGTAGTCGAGACCATGATTACGACTCGAGACACTGAGGTTGCGACTCGAGACCATTAATGAGTCGAGACCTCATAATGTTATAAGCTGAGTCGAGACTTGACTCGAGATCTCACTCGAGACCTCATAACTGACTCGAGATCTCATAACTCAGTCGAGAACTGACTCGAGACCTGACTCGAAACCTCATTATTTTAGGCTGTTTAATGTGAACTAAGATTTAGCTCGGGGCACGCTGTCCCCCTGCACCCCCCAGCGAACTCACCGCGGAGTTCGATCCGCGCTAACAGGTGCTTTGCTACTAAATAATTGGTTTTTGTAATTAGTTAGTTAATTAATAAGGATCAAATAATGTTTTACAAAACCAAAATGGCTTTACTTGAATGAGCTTCTGATGTATCATTTCTGGCCAAAGCTGATTTGATGCATCTACTTATCATGACTTGCAAGGAATACAAGAGGCGGGGGGAAGAGTGTCATTAAATTTCACTCCGAATTTAACTCCGATTACACATCTTGTACACCATACTGCACCAACTCTTACAAACTTAGAATCCTGAAAATGATAGCAACCTAACCAAGAGCTAATCCATAAAACTGAAACTTCTAATAAACCCAATAATCAACTTAGGAGGTCATCTAGGTTTAAAAACCTACTTACTTTGATGATTACATAACCTTCCTAATTGAAGTTGAAATGGATTTTGGAAAAGTTTACTGATCCTATCTCTTCAAATTAAGCCATTAGTGTCAATTAATCCTCTGAATGGAATAAAATAGTTTTCTAGTAAAACTGATTTTATGTGTTCGTATAACGTTTGGGATTTGATTGAATTACCTAAGAGTGTTCATAACTAAATCAAATCCTAATATAAGCGTTAAGACACAAAGAGGCATGATTGATTGTCAAAGGTTATACTTAGAAAGAGATAAATTATCAAAGATTTTTTTGAGGATCATCACTGTTCTAGTAGCTTATAATAGTTTAAAGCTACATTAGATGAACATTAAAAATAATTTTCCTTAACAAATGGCTGACATATTTACATGTTCATAAAACAACCTGAAAGTTCTAAACTGAAGGTTAAAGAACAGTTTGTCTATAAGCTAATAAAATCCATGTATAGGTTAATGCAAACATCATAATGTGATGAAAAGATAACGTAATTATTTTCATCAAGAATCAAGTGGATTAATGTGCCTACCTCAAAATGAGTGGGAGCAACTAGATTAAACTTATCTATATAGATAATATTCTTTTGACAGGTGTATGTTACATAAGTCAAAGCATTGTTAACACAAACTTTGATATAATAGATCTCAGAGATATCTCTTACGTAATAGATATCATAACAAGCTGAGATAGATCCAATGGGCCATTAGTTCCGTTCCATAAGTTTAACATTAAATGGGTCCTTACATATGTAACAAACTACAGTGCTTCTCATTTAGAGGATAATAGGGTATGTGAGATTATTTCGTTACGCTTCATTAATTGGCAGCCTTATGTAAGTTCAAGTCTATACTCGGTTAGATATTACTCACATTGCAACACACTAGATATGTCTAGATTAATGTGAAGCATCTAATGGAGTATTACAGTATCTATAAAAGAAACGAGAGACTACAATTTAAAGAAGAAGTGAGAATTAAAACCGGTTTATTACTCTTACTTTGTGATGTTCAAGGATGACAAAATGTAATGTCGGGTATATCTTTATGTCAGCAGACAAAACCTATCTCATGGAGGAGTCATAATAAACTGATAATAACAACCTAAGTTATAACGACATAATATCGTCACTAAATGTTGTTGGAAATATATCAGTGGACTCATAAGTTTATTAACTCCATATAATTAATGTTTTGAAGACTTAGTGTGATAAAGTCAGCTACCATGACTCCTTGAACAGTAACAGTTCAAGAGGTGCTGCATTAAATTTCGATACGCAATTAATTATTCGTTTATGAACGAATTGAGGAAACTAAGTTTTGTATCGAATACATTCATGATATGCTTAAGGATCCTATAACTGAAGGGCTATTACCCATAAGTCTTATTAAGAGAGCTCATAGACGGGTATTAATTAATGGCCATGCGCAATTGCATATCGTACTATGAATGACTAAGTATTAGTTAATTTTCCTCATCAGTTTGATTTTGTACGTCTCTAAGAATATGTCAAGTCTACATAATGGCATATAGATAAATAAAGTTACAAATCAAACAAAGGGCTTATGCATATTTTGATCATGACGATTAGGTTTTAAATTAAGGCTATAGTATGACTAATGGGGGTCCTGAGTCGCATAATGACTCAACGGCTGTATTTCTCTGCTATAGTACTTGTTTAAGGCTAAAATGAGTGTTAACTCCTGATCAGGCTTATCTAATACTCATAGTAAATTATTACTCGGCTAAGTAGGAGAATGTAAGATTAAATATATATTATTTTATATTTAATCTAGTTGCCATTATAATCATTTACATTATATGGATCAAAATATATAACAATCCTATTAAATAATTCGTTGGTAATTGTTGATGGGCCAAATTACCCTTATTAACTAATTAGGGTTTCCTCTTGGGTGCATATATAAGGAGATAATTAGAGGGTTAAAGAGTTAGTCTCTTAACACAATAACATCACTCATGAAATCGCCCCTCTCTCCTAACCAAACTCCCTTATTCAGTTTCCCTTTCCACTATCATTAGATTGCACCCTAAGGAGGAACCAGACCAAGCTGACAATCATGTCAAACACTGTTGCTGCGTCTCCATCTGGATTCTCTGCTGGCCTGTGCTGATCCAATCAAATGTATGTTTTCATGTTTTCCATTATACCTAAAACAGAACTGATCAACAATGGAGTGACAATGCAACTACTATATATCAGGCCCGAGGTAAAAAGACGATTCATATTCAGTGATATAAATTACCTCATGTTCTTGATCAATTCAATTATGAAGAGGTGCTGATTTTGACGAATGTAGTTATGAACGGGTCAATTTAGATTATGTTTTGAATGGGCTTAAAAGATAGCGGGTCAAACAAATGAGTAGTGCATGCGACGTCCTAAATTTCTTTATTTAAACACGCTTCTTGTCTGTCTTGTTTTCGGTATAAAGTAAATAACACAGTAAAAAAACTCTTAATTCTTATATACCTGAGTCTAAAAGTAATTTAATCATGACATATTCAAAAAGACTGCCAAATTAGGGGTGAGCAAAGGGTCCATCCGAAAATACCCGTTAACTAGACAGAGAACTTCCCGAAACAAAACCGGTATTGTCTAAAAAACTAGGTGTTCGATTCTTATTTTTTGCCAGTTTCAGGTTTGGGTCGGTTCTCGGTCCTAGACATAAGTTAACCAATTATTTTGGACCGACCTGAAAATTAAAGCAGGTTAACCAAGGAAAGAGATGCAAATGTTTCCAATTCCTACAACAACAAAAATAAATAAATACTCAAAGAAATCTACTAAGAAACTTGATTGAAGTTTAATAGTTTCAAATGTAACAGCTTCAAGCAAAAAATATGTTCTTAAAATATAAAACTAAAATCTTAAATAATTAGAAAGAATCCATGATCCACATCGGCAATGGGATTCCACTTGCGAAACTACATTTTCTCTCACAATTGAAAGTACTTCATGATGGATTAAGCTGTCATTAACAAAATTGCTAGCATCCTCCGTCATGTAGACTGTAATATTTAATTCTGCAAAAAAAAAAAAAAAAGTTAAAGAACATTAACCATATCATTTTAACTTGCCTCCATGGGTGGCACTTTTTAACCGTAACCCGAAACCCGACCTGACCTATGGCCACCCGAACACGTTTAAACCATACCCGAACCCGAGTAATTGACTCGTTAACAGTTTCAACATGCACTAAACTAACATGTTCTAACCCAACCCCGTTTTTAGCCATTAGCAACCCCCGAATGCCCATCTTGCCACTCAAAAAGAAGATGACGCAAGTTGTTTATCAAGTAAATTTATGCCAAAAATCATAAAACTTTTGCAGTAGAGGGTGTAGGAAATCTTCATATTCTTTCCCTTTCTCTATTTAATGAATCCTCAAAATAAGTGGACTTCTCAAAACTGAAGATTTCCCTTTCTCTATTCAGCGACATACTGACATTTGCTTCTAAATCTATTATCTATTATTATCTCTTTGGGATTAGCCAGAATTGTTATTTTAGTACGAAGCTAAGTAATGGCCTAGTGAGTCAAATGGGAAACTTTTTGGTACGGGTGTAGGACCGTGTTTCGTGACCGAAACCGTGAATATCATGATTATGTTCATAGACGGGAAGATTAGAGACGGATAAAACAACTTACTTGTATTGATTTGATAACATAAGAGTACAAGCCGGCCGGATTAACAAACTAACCGAACCTTTACCAGAGCCGTTTACACCCGGGGAGAGACCAAGTGGTGATCTCTCCCTGTGAGGACTTGAACCTCCTAAAATCTCCAATGTTTTTAACAAGTTTTAAACCAAACAACATCAAACAAACACAGATTTTTTTTTCGAGTTTTAAATCCAGATTTTTATGAACTAGAACTGGGTTCTTGAAGTTTATCAAAGAATAACTCAAAACCCACTCAAAAATCACACCGGAGATTCGGTTTTCAACAAGAAATTGAGCCTTTAGCTCTGATACCAATTGTAGGTCCGTTTTCGGATTGCCGGACAACTACGAGATCTTGTTTCGAATACCGTAACGAGTGCGGAATCCACGTTACGATACAAACCGAGCGAGAGATAAACACAACACAAAGATATAACGTTTAACGTTTGTATATTGATACCCATAGAGTTTCGTTACAGAATGATATTACAATGAAACACACACATGAAACTCTCAGTTCTCTCTCTTGTGTTCTGTCTTCAGTCTTGTTTATATAGGAACCATGTACGACGAAACCTTGATGTGATCGATGAAACTTCAAAGTCGACGAAACCTTGAGAGTTTCATCGACATGTATGCATGAAATTATAGAATTCGGCCCAATTGTAGTTTCGGCCCATTGGAGTTGATTGGCCCATGTGAGTTGATTGGCCCAACAGTGTACGTACAAATGAATTCTCATAATCAGATTATAAGATTAGTCAACATGTGACATCATCATGACATCATCAATGATGATGTCATGATGATGTGTCAGCGGGAAACGCTCACGGCTCTTCGTGCTTCGCGTGTCGAACTCTGGGGCGCACGACGGAGGAATGTCGCTACGTCGGGCTTGAGCCAAACCAAACCGAGTCGAACCGAACCGAATCAAACCGAGTCGAGTCACGTCCACATAATATGTACCAACAAACTCCCCCTTGGACGCTACTCGTGATGGTTCGTCTTCCATGTCTTTTATGTCGGAGGATCTTCAAAGTCTTCATGCGTCGTAAGCAGAAAGTGTATCAACAAACTCCCTTTTCATTTAGGAAGTGTGTTAACAAACTCCCCCTTAAGATAAGCTCTCCTTTGAGTTATGCTCGTGAATCTTTTGATCTTCAATTCTTTAGATCCTTGTGTTGTTGATGAGTGATCAACTGCAACCCGATCATCTTGATCTTCTGATTGCATCAACGTCGTGTCTTCAGTTTACGGCTTGTCATCTGACACGTTCTCTTCGCCTTTAGTTGATTCTGATGTCATATCTGCACATACAAGAAAGCTAAACACGTAATGAGAACAACCACTTGGAATTTAGACAAATTAAACAAAAGACACATATGAGATCAAATCTCAATCAAACACCGACCAACAACAGTTTGAAAGTTTAAAAATTGATCAATTTTAATCCCTTACTTTCAAAACTTGTTAACTTCGACAGTTTATGAAGGTGCAATTCTTTTGGGATTCGATCAGGATTTTGTGTAGGATAGACTCGAGTTCCAAAATCGTACGATTGAAAATAAGATAGAAATAAAATCTTTTTGGATTTTATAAAGTTTATATTAAAACACACCAAAAATCTTTTTGGTATTTTTGCATTTTTGAAATGTAAAGATGGAAAGCAGTAAATAAATATATACAGAGAAACAGAAACTGAAAGCATTAAATAAATATTTACAAACATTCTTTTTGCGAGTTTCGAGGGTAAGAGAATCATATCAGTGTACGGTCATGTCAAAACGCTCTTGTTGTTCAGTTAGTTAACATTTAGATAAGCATCCTATAACAATTATCGGTATTGTTGTCCACATAAGCTCAAACTGATCAGATGTAATCACAATTAGGAGATACGATTAACGGT
Organism: Helianthus tuberosus; assembly: GCA_030545235.1. Taxonomy (NCBI): domain Eukaryota; kingdom Viridiplantae; phylum Streptophyta; class Magnoliopsida; order Asterales; family Asteraceae; genus Helianthus; species Helianthus tuberosus. The sequence goes on along the minus strand of CM060409.1, from coordinate 7,699,888 downwards.
AAGGATTATACTTACAAGTCGGTGTGAACCCACTCACGACACATTCCCGTATCAAGGTATGCACGAGAGTTCATCTTACCGGTGAGTATACCGCTTATCATCTGTTTGACCGTATAAAAGAATGTGAGATACTCACTTATTTTTTATTTGAGAACAAGCCCTATGTGATAGAATCATTTATTGATGAGGAACTTGATTTTCGAATGCATGAGGGCACAGGAGCAAGTCGGTGAACAGGTCAGTACATCGTACAGCAAAGAGACGAACTTGACTCCCGGATAAATGTGATATTTTATCACTTATTTTGTTTGGACATGTGATTGTTGATCACTTATTGAGGTCGTATGTAGTATGTACACGTATGTAGTATTTACGTCGTTCAAGTGCCAAACTTCGATTGCCAATGCCTGATATTTATACCCAAAAATTGACCATGCTTACGGACCGTAAGACTCATCCCTTACGGTCCGTAAGGGACACCTAATGACCTTAGGCTGGCCACGTCTGGGACTAGCCTAGCTGAGTTGACAAATTCGAAAATTTCAATTTTGACAACGAGATTTGAAGATAATCGTAACTAGGGTTTACCCCCCTGAGTTTTAGGGGCCCTGATCCTGATTCTGATTGTTCTGAAAATTTTAGGGTTTGTGCAGAATCACTTGGGTGTCTCAATTAGGGTTTCCCATTGGATAAAATAATAAAATATATAGGACTTTTAATGAGAGTTGTTACATTCTCCCTACCTTAATAAAAATCTCGTCCTCGAGATTTACTGGAATAATTGAGGAAACTTTCGTTTCATTTCTGATTCCAGTTCCCAAGTGTATTCGGGTCCTCTCTTTGAATCCCACTTTACTTTAACTAGCACTAGTCGTTTGTGCTTTAGAAACTTCACTTTTCTGTCTTCTATCTGAAGAGGTTTCTCTATAAATTTTAATTTTTCGTTTACCTCTATATCTTGGAGAGGTACTACCAAAGATTCGTCTGATAGACATTTCTTGAGATTGGATACATGAAATACATTCCAGCTAACTCTTCTGGTAGTTGTAAACGATAAGCAACTGGTCCTATACGTTGGATCACAGGAAATGGTCCTACGTATCTTGGACTTAGCTTTCCTTTCTTACAGAATCTAACAACCCCTTTCCAAGGAGAAACTTTCAATAGTACTCTGTCTGCAACTTGGAATTCTAACGGCTTGCATCTATTGTCTGCATAACTCTTCTGGCGATCTCGAGCCGTCTTCAGCCTTTCCTTGATTTGAGTAATCTTGTCGGTCGTCTCTTGCACTATTTCAGGACCTGACAATTGACCTTCTCCTATTTCTGCCCAACAAACTGGAGTTCTGCACTTTCTTCCATACAGTGCTTCAAATGGGGCAGTTTCAATACTTGAATGATAACTATTGTTATAGGAGAATTCAATTAATGGTAAGTGATCATCCCAGTTTCCACCAAAATCTATCACACATGCTCGGAGCATGTCTTCTAGAGTTTGGATCGTCCTTTCACTTTGCCCGTCCGTTTGAGGATGATATGCAGTGCTTAAATTTTGTCGAGTTCCCATAGCTTCTTGGAAACTTTTCCAAAAATGAGAAGTGAAACGACTATCTCTATCTGATACAATGGAGAGTGGAACTCCATGTAGAGATACGACTTCATCTACATACAACTTTGCCAGTCTTTCCATGCTAAAGGTTTCTTTCATAGGTAGAAAATGAGCAGATTTGGTTAATCGATCCACAATTACCCAAATCGCATCATTACCTTTTCTGGTTTTGGGTAACTTAGTAACAAAATCCATTGTTATGAGTTCCCATTTCCATACAGGCATTTCTAACTGTTGTAGTAGACCTGAAGGTTTCTGGTGTTCTGCCTTAACTTGTGAACAAGTAACACACTTAGTAACATATCTAGCTATATCCTTTTTCATGCCTATCCACCAGAAATTATTTCTTAAATCTTAGTACATCTTATTATTTCCTGGGTGCATGGTATATCTAGACTTATGGGCTTCTTCTAAAATCTTATTTCTTAATTCTCCCTGCTTAGGTACCCAAATTCTGCTTTTGTGGAATCTCCAAATTCCATCAGCTCCTTGCTCTAATTCTTTTATTCGTCCCTTCATTCCTTCAGCATCATCCTTGATTGCTGTAGTTTGAACATTTTTCAATTGTTCCATTAAATCTAATTGTAGATTTAACCTAAGAGCACGAACTCGTCGTTGTTTTTCATGATACTTACGACTTAAGGCATCTGCAACTACATTTGCCTTTCCCTTGTGATATTGAATATCACAGTCGTAGTCACTTAGGATTTCTATCCATCTTCTTTGCCTCATGTTTAACTCTTTTTGCCCAAATATATATCTTAAACTTTTATGATCTGTATAGATAGTAAATTTACTTCAATACAGATAATGTCTCCAAATCTTAAGGGCAAAAATTACAGCTCCTAATTCTAAATCATGTGTTGTATAGTTTTCTTCGTGCTTTTTCAACTGTCTTGAAGCATACGCAATTACCTTCTTGCGTTGCATAAGCACACATCCTAATCCTAGTTTTGAAGCATCACAATATACTTCAAAATCTTCAGTTCCTTCTGGTAAGGCTAAGATTGGAGCATTGGTTAATTTCTGTTTTAAGATCCTAAAGGCTTCTTCTTGTTTAGGTCCCCATTCAAACTTAATTGCTTTACAGGTTAGCTTTGTTAATGGTACAGCTATTTTGGAAAAATCCTTAATAAACCGTCTATAGTATCCAGCTAAACCTATAAAACTTCTAATTTCCATTGCGGTTTGTGGAACCTTCCATTTAGTAATTGCCTCTATCTTAGCAGGATCTACATGAATCCCTTCTTGATTCACCATGTGTCCTAAAAATTGCACTTCTTGTAACCAAAATTCACATTTCGAGAATTTGGCGTATAGTTTTTCTTTTCTTAACAAAGTTAAGAGTGCATGCAAGTGCTGACAATGTTCGTCCTGACTATTTGAATAACTAAGTATATCGTCTATGAAGACAATTACAAATTTATCCAAATACGGTTTACAGATCCTTATTCATCATGTCCATGAATGCTGCAGGTGCATTCGTTAACCCAAAGGGCATGACTGTAAACTCGTAATGACCATACCTAGTTCTGAAAGCAGTTTTAGGTATGTCTTCTTCTTGTACCTTCAATTGATGATATCCGGAGCGTAAATCTATCTTAGAAAAATATCTAGCTCCTTGAAGTTGATCGAAAAGATCATCAATCCTAGGTAATGGGTATCGATTCTTAATTGTAATCTTATTCAATTCTCTATAATCAATACACATTCTCATCGAACCATCCTTTTTCTTAACAAACAACACTGGTGCTCCCCAAGGGGATGAACTAGGTTGTATGAAACCTTTACTTAGTAATTCATCTAATTGCTTTTTCAGTTCTAACATTTCTGTGGGAGCTAATCGATAAGGTGTCTTGGCTATCGGTATAGTTCCGGGAATTAGATGAATCCTAAATTCTACCTCCCTATCTGGTGGTAACCCTGGTAACTCTTCTGGGAATACATCTGGGTATTCTGAGACTACAGGAATTTCCTTAAGTTCTTTACCCTTAGTACTAATGATTACTGAAATCATATATACTATTCCTTGCTTTCGTTCATAACTAGCAACTTTCATTACTGATATGAACTTCATGGTTTTACGTGGTTTATTTCCTGTAATCACAATTACTTCTCCGGTGGGTGCCTGAATTTCTATAGAGTTCTTATCACAGAGAATTCGAGCATGGTTGGCTACTAACCAATCCATTCCTAACACAACATCAAATTCGGCTAATTTCATAGGTAACAGGTTTGCAGAAAATTTATGACCTAAAAGTCCTATTTCTATATTTTGCAAAACCTTATCTATTTTAACTGAATTCCCATCAGCCGTTTCGACTGTAAAAATCTGCCTAATGTTGGTTAAAGGTAACTTAAGAGCTTGGCAGAATGAAGTATTGATAAAACTTTGGTTTGCACCAGAGTCAAATAATACTTTAGCGTAAATGTTGTGAACTAGGAACGTACCAGCTATCACATCTGGAATCATCTCGGCTTCCTGAGTAGTTAACTGAAAGGCTCGGACATTCTTCTGAGTAGCTCCGTCGGCTGTCCTGGCTTTGTTGTCTGCTGGTTTGATTAATTTAGGGCATTCTGGCTTAAAATGTCCTGTTTCTCCGCAATTATAGTAGACTCTTGTTTTCTTTCTGCATTCCTCTTCACGATGTCCTACCATTTTACAAAAATTGCAGGTTACACTACATCTTCCAAAATGTTTCTTTCTGCAATTCCTGCAAAACGGCGGATTTGAAGATTGCCCTGTTCCTCTTCTCTTGAAGCTGTTATTATTACCCGTACGAAATCCTTGGGTAATTTTCTGAGCCAATTCCTTCTTCCTGTTTTCATCTTGTGTGCGTACTAGTTCGTCGGTTAGGGTATTAGTTAATTACACCGCATCGTCAATAGTGCGAGGTTTCGCAGCTTTAACCAAGTTACGGATTTCACTAATCAGTCCCCAAATATAGCGAGAAATGAGTACCGGTTCTGGCGAAGCCAGTGTTGGTACCACTCTAGCATATTCAAAGAATGTTGAAGTATAACCGCGACAATCTACACCCATCATTCTATGGTTTAAAAACTTATTTGCCATTTGATCTTTTTCATATTCGGGACAGAATTTTCTTTCTACAAGACTCTTAAATTCTTCCCATTTCATGGCATAGGCCACAATCCTTCTTTTAGCTTGTAATACTGTGTTCCACCATTCTAACGCCCCTTCTTTAAAAACATTTGGCACATACATAACTTGATCTTCCTCAGCACATTTACTTATAGTGATTACTGCCTCAGTTTTCTCTAACCAACGTAATGCTGCAATAGCCCCTTCATTACCTGCAAACTCAGTTGGTTTACAGGCAAGAAATTCTTTGTAAGTGCAACCAGGTGTTGCAGCTTTCATTTTCTTGAAAATTGGAGCTTGCAGATCATTATTGTTATTAACATGATTACCGCCTCCGTTTATACTATTACTAAAATTGTCGCCCTGGGTACGTTTACTAGGAATGATTGATTGAGGTTTAACAGGTTTCTGGACAGCAGCAACGATTGCTGGAATAGCATTGGCTATTCCTTGTGCAACGATATCCTCTATATCTTGTCTATTTAACAATTGTTCTTCCTGAATTTGCTCAGATTGATTTACTTCATTTACTAGTTCATTACCAATGTTTGCCATCTGATAATTAATATATATATATTTTATTAGTATCTGATAAATAACAATTATACACAAAATCATCATACAAATTTCACAATACACATATAGCCAAAACTATCGATTTCTCGATTCCCATTTTTATATTTTATAGTATGCATCAATACACACTATTATCTTACAAAGTTTTGTTTGTAGTTATTTTACAGACTGATTTTTACTATTACTATTACACAACCACAGTTCCATAAATCCCCTATCCTTTGTCAGATGATATTCTAGTAACGGCGTTCCCTCTCATCGTATTTCCAGGAGATCTGTCCCCCAATCTCTTGGATCTTATTCCCAGTATCCATTAGTTCTTCGCCAAAGTGGCGGAGTTCAGCCATATTCTCGTTACTCATTGGTGGATTTGGTGAAGGTTCTGGATCGAACTGAGGAAAAAGCTTATAGGGATTGGTTTGGAACTGTATTTCATTAGTCAACCATTCGTCTATTCCTAAAGGTTGCGAGTGGATTGAAGGGTTTGGAATAGCTGGTTCTAAGTTCATTGGTAGTTGTGTTTCAAGAGAGTGAATAAAAACATTTTCATTAACAGGCTTAATAGTATTATAGCTTGCCAATATAAAATCTAGCTCTTCCTGAGATGGTAACCCCTCAATTTGCCTAGAGCTTTCCCCAATTTCCATTTTCTTAGGCTTGGGTTTCTCGAGAGGTAAAGCGTTGAATTCTATAGGTTCTTCTATGTCTGGTATATACCTATTGAAATCTCTGGAAACCTCTATTTTTACCGGATAGAGATTTAAATTCTGAAGGGCGTCAGACAAGTCACTCATGCTGTTATGCAAAATACACACCATTACTAATTATAACAAAATTTTTATAGAAAACTTTTAAATATTTTTCCAGACTGTGTAACTACAAAACAACTGAAAATTAAAACACACTAGGTTTTATTTGTAAATTTATTTATTTACTGAATCAGGTTTCTGGCTTATATTTAATAAGGGTGCTAAAACTTGAATCAAAATATTTAAAGATTTGTATTTACTGCTACAGTGGCTAGCATATAAAGATCTGCCCATACTGTACATAATTAGTCAGATAATAAAACACATAATCACAAAATAGTAAATAAAAAAAATTAAGTATTTTCTAAATACTTAATTGGTTTAAATCAGTGGCTCTGATACCACCTTTTTCTGTCACGGCCCCCGACCCGGTTTGACCTGTTTCAGGAGCCGCGGGACAGAAATCCCGTGGTATTTATTTAATTGAGTTTAACAGCTGAAGTTTATCATCAGGATCTTTTTAAAACTGAAATATTTCCCGATTATTTTATTTCACAACTTGGGATAAAACCCCGGTAATTTACAATCATAAGATTTCACGGAGAAATCTTTATCTTTACAAAACATGTTTCTTTATTTTATATTGAGCCACTTCCTTAAGCTTGTAGTGCTTCACGGCACTTTTCCTGGATCACAACAGATCACCTGAAACATGTTTGAAAAAGGTTTTGTCAGCGGGAAATACTGAGTGAATCATTCTATTTATGAAAACGACTTGTTTGTTATAATTTACAGTATTAAGAGAGATTACAATGTTTCCAGATATCAAACCAACTACCCACAGTACTTGTCACTCGAACATCCATCGGTAGCCTCTTCGCCCAATGGTGTCTGTGACTATGGTCATATCACTCATTGGCTAACTCGTTGTCCAATAGTGACGGTTATCAAGTAATGTATACAAAACCCCACATACCGGCTGTAATTTGGTGATTACATAAACTTAATCCCTGTAATTATAACTTTGAAAATATTTAAGAATTTATAAAGCACTTTGATAAAAAGAGAATGACTCACATTGTAGATTTAATTTGAGCAGAGCCTAGCCTACTGATTAGCCTTTTTAACCTAAATTTAATAACAATGCCCACAAAACTGGGTAAGTAATCAATACAGCATTGACGATAACTCACAAGATCAAACCCTCACAACGAATGACAAAGTGCGATACTTAAACATCCATCGAATTAACGACGAATGACAAAGCATAACCCTAATGTGGGCAGCACTTAAACATCCATTGGATATTTTGATCAATCGGACATGGAATCGTATCAGCGATCGAGTTATTACCCTGATTGCGGCAGCACTTCGTGATTCGTGTGTGTTTTAGAAGTGTTTCTGCGATATCTCAGTCTACGTAATGAGAATTTACGTCGTTCAAGTACCAAACTTCGATTGCCAATGCCTGCTATTTATACCCAAAAATTGACCATGCTTACGGACCGTAAGACTCATCCCTTACGGTCCGTAAAGGACACCTAATGACCTTAGGGTGGCCACGTCTGGGACTAGGCTAGCTGAGTTGACAAATTCGAAAATTTCAATTTTGACAACGAGATTTGAAGATAATCGTAACTAGGGTTTACCCCCCCTGAGTTTTAGGGGCCCTAATCCTAATTCTGATTGTTCTGAAAATTTTAGGGTTTGTGCAGAATCACTTGGGTGTCTCAATTAGGGTTTCCTATTGGATAAAATTATAAAATAAATAGGACTTTTAATGAGAGTTGTTACAGCTCTCCTTTGAGTTATGCACGTTAATCTTTTGATCTTCAATTCTTTAGATCCTTGTGGTGTTGATGAGTGATCAACTGCAACCCGATCATCTTGATCTTCTGATTGCATCAACGTCGTGTCTTCACTTTACGGCTTGTCATCTGACACGTTCTCTTCGCCTTTAGCTGATTCTGATGTCATATCTGCACATACAAGAAAGCTAAACACGTAATGAGAACAACCGCTTGGAATTTAGACAAATTAAACAAAAGACACATATGAGATCAAATCTCAATCAAACACGACCGACAACAGTTTGAAAGTTTAAAAATTGATCAATTTTAATCCCTTACTTTCAAAACTTGTTAACTTCGACAGTTTATGAAGGTGCAATTGTTTTGGGATTCGATCAGGATTTTGTGTAGGATAGACTCGAGTTCCAACATCGTACGATCGAAAATAAGATAGAAATAAAATCTTTTTGGATTTTATAAAGTTTATATTAAAACACACCTAAAATCTTTTTGGTATTTTTGCATTTTTGAAATGTAAAGACGGAAAGCAGTAAATAAGTATATACAGAGAAACAGAAACTGAAAGCATTAAATAAATATTTACAAACATTCTTTTTACGAGTTTCGAGGGTAAGAGAATCATATCAGTGTACGGTCATGTCAAAACGCTCTTGTTGTTCAGTTAGTTAACATTTAGATAAGCATCCTATAATAATTATCGGTATTGTTGTCCACATAAGCTCAAACTGATCAGATGTAATCATAATTAGGAGATACGATTAATGGTAAGGATTATACTTACAAGTCGGTGTGAACCCACTCACGACACATTCCCGTATCAAGGTATGCACGAGAGTTCATCTTACCGGTGAGTATACCGCTTATCATCTGTTTGACCGTATAAAATAATGTGAGATACTCACTTATTTTTTATTTGAGAACAAGCCCTATGTGATAGATTCACTTATTGATGAGGAACTTGATTTTCGAATGCATGAGGGCACAGGAGCAAGTCCGTGAACAGGTCAGTACATCATACAGCAAAGAGACGAACTTGACTCCCGGATAAATGTGATATTTTATCACTTATTTTGTTTGGACATGTGATTGTTGATCACTTATTGAGGTCGTATGTAGTATGTACACGTATGTATAGTATCATGGAAGATCTAGACTTGCGTCCCCGTTATTTTTCGGTAAAAGATACATCCATGATACCCAGATGATAAGTCAGCATAAAGACCGAATATCTCAGAACCTCGGAAATCTCTCAAACGAAATTTCGGTACTAAGATGTTAAAAAGCTCTGATACCAATTGTAGGTCCGTTTTTTGATCGCCGAACAACTACGAGATCTTGTTTCGAATACCGTAACGAGTGCGGAATCCACGTTACCATACAAATCGAGCGAGAGATAAACACAACACAAAGATATAACGTTTAACGTTTGTATATTGATAATCATAGAGTTTCGTTATAGAATGATATTACAATGAAACACACACATGAAACTATCAGTTCTCTCTCTTAAATTTTCAACCTCAAAAGTCATACACCATTATCATCTTCTGTCTTCTTCTTCGATATACAACTGATCCAAGCTACCAATTCAAAACAACTTAATCATAGCAGCCGCTAATATCATCTTCTTCTCTGTGATACCATCCTTCAAAACCCTTTAATCGAAATCCCAAAAAAAATGTTCAGCCCTTTTAACCTTTCTTTCTGTTCCATACACCCTCCAAACAATCAAAACCCCCAAAAATCAAATCATCAATCAGACGTCTGCACCTTCTTCCAAACCCTAGTAAAATCAAAACCCTCAATCTCCTCTTTCTGCGATACCCACCAACCAAAACAAATGGTGATGGTGTTGTAGAGACTCAAGGTAAGTGGACTTCTCAAAACTGAAGATTTCCCTTTCTCTATTTAATGAATCCTCAAAATAAGTGGACTTCTCAAAACTGAAGATTTCCCTTACTCTATTCGGCGACATACTGACATTTGCTTCTAAATCTATTATCTATTATTATCTCTTTGGGATTAGCCAGAATTGTTATTTTAGTACGAAGCTAAGTAATGGCCTAGTGAGACAAATGGGAAACTTTTTGGTACGGGTGTAGGACCGTGTTTCGTGACCGAAATCGTGAATATCATGATTATGTTCATAGACGGGAAGATTAGAGACGGATAAAACAACTTACTTGTATTGATTTGATAACATAAGAGTACAAGCCGGCCCGATTAACAAACTAACCGAACCTTTACCAGAGCCGTTTACACCCGGGGAGAGACCAAGTGGTGATCTCTCCCTGTGAGGACTTGAACCTCCTAAAATCTCCAATGTTTTTAACATGTTTTAAACCAAACAACATCAAACAAACACATATTTTTTTTTTTTGAGTTTTAAATCCAGATTTTTATGAACAAGAACTGGGTTCTTGAAGTTTATCAAAGAATAACTCAAAACCCACTCAAAAATCACACCGGAGACTCGGTTTTCAACAAGAAATCGAGCCTTTAGCTCTGATACCAATTGTAGGTCCGTTTTTGGATTGCCGGACAACTACGAGATCTTGTTTCGAATACCGTAATGAGTGTGGAATCCACGTTACGATACAAACCGAGCGAGAGATAAACACAACACAAAGATATAACGTTTAACGTTTGTATATTGATACCGATAGAGTTTTGTTACAGAATGATATTACAAGGAAACACACACATGAAACTCTCAGTTCTCTCTCTTGTGTTCTGTCTTCAGTCTTGTTTATATAGGAACCATGTACGACGAAACCTTGATGTGATCGACGAAACTTCAAAGTCGACGAAACCTTGAGAGTCTCGTTGACATGTATGCATGAAATTATAGAGTTCGGCCCAATGGTAGTTTCGGCCCATTGGAGTTGATTGGCCCATGTGAGTTGATTGGCCCAACAGTGTACGTACACATGAATTCTCATAATCAGATTGTAAGATTAGTCAACATGTGACATCATCATGATGATGTCATGATGTTGTGTCAGCGGGAAACGCTCACGGCTCTTCGTGCTTCGCGTGTCGAACTCTGGGGCGCACGACGGAGGAATGTCGCTACGTCAGGCTTGAGCCGAACCTAACCGAGTCGAACCGAACCGAATCGAACCGAGTTGAGTCGCGTCCACATAATATGTACCAACAAACTCCCCCTTGGACGCTACTCGTGATGGTTCGTCTTCCATGTCTTTTATGTCGGAGGATCTTCAAAGTCTTCACGCGTCGTAAGCAAAAAGTGTATCAACAAACTCCCTTTTCATTTAGGAAGTGTGTTAACAAACTCCCCCTTAAGATAAGCTCTCCTTTGAGTTATGCTCGTGAATCTTTTGATCTTCAATTCTTTAGATCCTTGTGGTATTGATGAGTGATCAACTGCAACCCGATCATCTTGATCTTCTGATTGCATCAACGTCGTGTCTTCACTTTACGGCTTGTCATCTGACACGTTCTCTTCGCCTTTAGCTGATTCTGATGTCATATCTGCACATACAAGAAAGCTAAACACGTAATGAGAACAACCGCTTGGAATTTAGACAAATTAAACAAAAGACACATATGAGATCAAATCTCAATCAAACACGACCGACAACAGTTTGAAAGTTTAAAAATTGATCAATTTTAATCCCTTACTTTCAAAACCTGTTAACTTCGACAGTTTATGAAGGTGCAATTGTTTTGGGATTCGATCAGGATTTTGTGTAGGATAGACTCGAGTTCCAACATCGTACGATCGAAAATAAGATAGAAATAAAATCTTTTTGGATTTTATAAAGTTTATATTAAAACACACCTAAAATCTTTTTGGTATTTTTGCATTTTTGAAATGTAAAGACGGAAAGCAGTAAATAAATATATACAGAGAAACAAAAACTGAAAGCATTAAATAAATATTTACAAACATTCTTTTTGCGAGTTTCGAGGGTAAGAGAATCATATCAGTGTACGGTCATGTAAAAACGTTCTTGTTGTTCAGTTAGTTAACATTTAGATAAGCATCCTATAACAATTATCGGTATTGTTGTCCACATAAGCTCAAACTGATCAGTTGTAATCATAATTAGGAGATACGATTAATGGTAAGGATTATACTAACAAGTCGGTGTGAACCCACTCACGACACATTCCCGTATCAAGGTATGCACGAGAGTTCATCTTACCGGTGAGTATACCGCTTATCATCTGTTTGACCGTATAAAAGAATGTGAGATACTCACTTATTTTTGATTTGAGAACAAGCCCTATGTGATAGAATCACTTATTGATGAGGAACTTGATTTTCGAATGCATGAGGGCACAGGAGCAAGTCCGTGAACAGGTCAGTACATCGTACAGCAAAGTGACGAACTTGACTCCCGGATAAATGTGATATTTTATCACTTATTTTGTTTGGACATGTCATTGTTGATCACTTATTTAGGTCGTATGTAGTATGTACACGTATGTATAGTATCATGGAAGATCTAGACTTGCGTCCCCGTTATTTTTCGGTAAAAGATACAACCATGATACCCAGATGATAAGTCAGCATAAAGACCGAATATCTCAGAACCTCGGAAATCTCTCAAACAAAATTTCGGTACTAAGATGTTAAAAAGCTCTGATACCAATTGTAGGTCCGTTTTTTTATCGCCGGACAACTACGAGATCTTGTTTCGAATACCGTAACGAGTGCGGAATCCACGTTACCATACAAATCGAGCGAGAGATAAACACAACACAAAGATATAACGTTTAATATTTGTATATTGATACTCAAAGAGTTTCGTTCTAGAATGATATTACAATGAAACACATACATGAAACTCTCAGTTCTCTCTCTTAAATTTTCAACCTCAAAAGTCATACACCATTATCATCTTCTGTCTTCTTCTTCGATATACCACTGATCCAAGCTACCAATTCAAAACAACTTAATCATAGCAGCCGCTAATATCATCTTCTTCTCTGCGATACCATCCTTCAAAACCCTTTAATCGAAAACCCAAAAAAAATGTTCAGCCCTTTTAACCTTTCTTTCTGTTCCATACACCCTCCAAACAATCAAAACCCCCAAAAATCAAATCATCAATCAGACGTCTGCACCTTCTTCCAATCCCTAGTAAAATCAAAACCCTCAATCTCCTCTTTATGCGATACCCACCAACCAAAACAAATGGTGATGGTGTTGTAGAGACTCAAGGTAAGTGGACTTCTCAAAACTGAAGATTTCCCTTTCTCTATTTAATGAATCCTCAAAATACGTGGACTTCTCAAAACTCAAGATTTCCCTTTCTCTATTCAGCGACATACTGACATTTTCTTCTAAATCTATTATTATCTCTTTCGGATTAGCCAGAATTGTTATTTTAGTACGAAGCTAAGTAATGGCCTAGTGTGACAAATGGGAAACTTTTTGGTACGGGTGTAGGACCGTGTTTCGTGACCTAAATCGTGAATATCATGATTATGTTCATAGACGGGAAGATTAAAGACGGATAAAACAACTTACTTGTATTGATTTGATAACATAAGAGTACAAGCCGGCCCGATTAACAAACTAACCGAACCTTTACCAGAGTCGTTTACACCCGGGGAGAGACCAAGTGGTGATCTCTCCCTGTGAGGACTTGAACCTCCTAAAATCTCCAATGTTTTTAACAAGTTTTAAACCAAACAAACATAGCTTTTTTTTTGTTGAGTTTTAAATCCAGATTTTTATGAACTAGAACTGGGTTCTTGAAGTTTATCAAAGAATAACTCAAAACCCACTCAAAAATCACACCGGAGACTCGGTTTTCAACAAGAAATCGAGCTTTAGCTCTGATACCAATTGTAGGTCCGTTTTCGGATTACCGAACAACTACGAGATCTTGTTTCGAATACCGTAATGAGTGCGGAATCCACGTTACGATACAAACCGAGCGAGAGATAAACACAACACAAAGATATAACGTTTAACGTTTGTATATTGATACCGATAGAGTTTCGTTACAGAATGATATTACAATGAAACACACACATGAAACTCTCAGTTCTCTCTCTTGTGTTCTGTCTTCAGTCTTGTTTATATAGGAACCATGTACGACGAAACCTTGATGTGATCGACGAAACTTCAAAGTCGACGAAACCTTGAGAGTTTCGTCGACATGTATGCATGAAATTATAGAGTTCGGCAGAATGGTAGTTTCGGCCCATTGGAGTTGATTGGCCCATGTGAGTTGATTGGCCCAACAGTGTACGTACACATGAATTCTCATAATCAGATTGTAAGATTAGACAACATGTGACATCATCATGATGATGTCATGATGATGTGTCAGCGGGAAACGCTCACGGCTCTTCGTGCTTCGCGTGTCAAACTCTGGGGCGCACGACGGAGGAATGTCGCTACGTCAGGCTTGAGCCGAACCTAACCGAGTCGAACCGAACCGAATCGAACCGAGTCGAGTCGCGTGCACATAATATGTACCAACAAAATCCCCCTTGGACGCTACTCATGATTGTTCGTCTTCCATGTCTTTTATGTCGGAGGATCTTCAAAGTCTTCACGCGTCGTAAGCAGAAAGTGTATCAACAAACTCCCTTTTCAGATAAGCTCTCCTTTGAGTTATGCTCGTGAATCTTTTGATCTTCAATTCTTTAGATCCTTGTGGTGTTGATGAGTTATCAACTGCAACCCGATCATCTTGATCTTCTGATTGCATCAACGTCGTGTCTTTAGTTTACGGCTTGTCATCTGACACGTTCTCTTCGCCTTTAGTTAATTCTGATGTCATATCTGCACATACAAGAAAGCTAAACACGTAATGAGAACAACCACTTGGAATTTAGACAAATTAAACAAAAGACACATATGAGATCAAATCTCAATCAAACACCGACCGACAACAGTTTGAAAGTTTAAAAATTGATCAATTTTAATCCCTTACTTTCAAGACTTGTTAACTTCGACAGTTTTTGAAGGTGCAATTCTTTTGGGATTCGATCAGGATTTTGTGTAGGATAGACTCGAGTTTCAACATCGTACGATCGAAAATAAGATAGAAATAAAATCTTTTTGGATTTTATAAAGTTTATATTAAAACACACCTAAAATCTTTTTGGTATTTTTGCATTTTAGAAATGTAAAGACGGAAAGCAGTAAATAAATATATACAGAGAAATAGAAACAGAAACTGAAAGCATTAAATAAATATTTTCAAACATTCTTTTTGCGAGTTTCGATGGTAAGAGAATCATATCAGTGTACGGTCATGTCAAAACACTCTTGTTGTTCAGTTAGTTAACATTTAGATAAGCATCAAATAACAATTATCGATATTGTTGTCCAAATAAGCTCAAACTGATTAGATGTAATCATAATTAGGAGATACGATTAACGATAAGGATTATACTTACAAGTCGGTGTGAACCCACTCACGACACATTCCCGTATCAAGGTATGCACGAGAGTTCATCTTACCGGTGAGTATACCGCTTATCATCTGTTTGACCGTATAAAAGAATGTGAGATACTCACTTATTTTTGATTTGAGAACAAGCCCTATGTGATAGAATCACTTATTGATGAGGAACTTGATTTTCGAATGCATGAGGGCACCGGAGCAAGTCCATGAACAGGTCAGTACATCGTACAGCAAAGTGACGAACTTGACTCCCGGATAAATGTGATATTTTATCACTTATTTTGTTTGGTCATGTGATTGTTGATCACTTATTGAGGTCGTATGCATTATGTACACGTTTGTATGGTATCATGGAAGATCTAGACTTCGTCTCCGTTATTTTTCAGTAAAAGATACAACCATGATACCGAGATGATAAGTCAGCATAAAGACCGAATATCTTAGAACCTCGGCAATCTCTCAAACGAAATTTTTGTACTAAGACCATATGCCAACAAATGGTTCCCACCTGACTTGAAGTCTGTTAAGTTTGTATCATCCTGCACATTTTAGTCTGATTTTGAGCCTACCGATACATCTTATATAAAGCTGCTTATCATTTTTCATTTAAGGTTTAAAAGAGATTTCAACAGACCACTGATGTACTATCATTTTCTATTTTTCTCGCCAGGAAACTCATTTTTTATTTTCTATTGTTTTTGAGTTTTTGAAATTTTTCGATGTTTTTGGATTTTTAAAAATGGATTTACTCCCAATAAAATCAACAAACTATGATAAATTTTAAAAACACAAAGGTATTTACAAAAATGATTTTCCGATGTTGGTTTAACTCATGTTTTACCTCGATGCCATTTACCAAAATTAATTTTAATCAGAAATGATTTTATCGAATTTTGGGATAATGAGTTGGCACGTCGGTAAGCGGTGCGGACCATGACAACATTGACAAGTTTCATATTGAAACAATCACGTGTGAGGTGATATTTGAGATCAACGTGTCAGGTCAAAGAGTGATGTACGAGATAATAATTATTCATAAAGCGGCTTAAATATCGACAGAGATAGGAGAGATTAGAAGTTTAAAACCGTATCCTGCAACTGCTTCGTGCATTTCCAGGAATCTAAGTGCTCTCCCAAACTGGATATCCACCTGGTGTGGATTTCAAGGTTGATTTTGCAGCTACTTCAATTAATCTGAGATAGCTCTACACAGCAACAAGATCAGAAACTTCCAGGTCCGGCTGTTCTTCCACATTGCACCAGCGAAGGTCTTTGACTTTCTCTTTGAGAAGTAGGGTGTGGTTGTTTAATCCACGCCAAGGCATCCGCACACCCGGTTGGTTTGTTCAACAAACATATTTTCTTCAATCACACCGTGAAGAAATGTACACTGCACGTTCATCTTGTGGACTTGAACTTCAGACGTGTTGCAGGTGCGTACATTTCGATTGAATCTATCCTGGGGACCCGATCAAAGCCATTAACAATCAATCTTTGGAATGATTTTCATTTTGTCGAAGGTTTTCAATTTCTTTCGACATACAATTATGTCTTCTTTTCTTTTTCTCTCCTTCAAAGGCAACAATTTCTTTGTCGTCGATCTTGTGCATGGACACTCCACTATCAACAATCCGATGACTATCGATAGTTCCTCCTGGAACATCCTGCACACTCACTCAGAGATTAGTTGGAGAGGGGGACCCAAGCCTTCATAGACTTGGGTCGTCCGTCATCATCGAGGATTGTGACTTTGATTTCCTGATGATTCGGAATAGATTGAGCTCCCCCTGTAACAGTTACCGATTTTGGTTTCCAAATTTGTTTCTGTTTTTCATGTTTAACATCCGATTTAACAGATTTTGTTTGGACAACCTCTGGTTTTAACGCCTTTTCAACTTCTTTTCATTGTTTCTTTTTATGTTTCCCTTCTCGTTGTTTAACAAGACGAGGGTCATGTTTTGGTGAAACAGATCTTTTATGGTAACTTTTACCACGGGGGACATCGACTTTTGCCTTTCCTTTTGTGAGATATGGACAGTTTCTGACAACGTGTCCATTCTCACCGCATTCAAAGCATGATCTCCGCTAAACAAACCTCAGAGTATCATAATTGTAAGAGCTTGATGATGAACTTCGTGATCTTGAGGTACTTGGTCCTACATCACAACCGTTTGTGTGTTGTGTGTAATTGTTTTGACTGTTTCTTTTCAAAATTTTAACTTGTTTCACAAAATCCGTGTTGGATTTGTTTTTGAAAGTTTCAATTTTATCAGTCCCACTGGATTTCACGAAGTTGATCTTCTGAACCTTTTTCTTGTAACGAGCTCCCTTTGTTTCAACCCTTGGTTGTGAAATCTTGTGCTTTTGAGCTCGTTGTTCCTTTTGTTTACCTTTAAAAGCGATAGGTTGTTGCTTTCTCGGTAGTCTTTGATTTCCAAATTGTCTTCTAACTTCAGCTTTTGGAATAGGATCACACTGAGTTACAGAAACTCTCGGGATCGCTTTTCCCAAAAACTTACTTGTAGAATCTTCGAAAACTTTATCAATCAAAGATTGATTGACGTTTTTGATTGGAAAATCTTGGTTTGAATAAATTTTACCATCACCGACCAAAGTGTACAACACGTTATCACTTTTAACGGTAGACACTGTCTCAGTGATAGGATCCATCTCTTGTTTAGTAGTTGAATGCACAGCAGGAGTAGGAGGATCACACAGAATGTGATTCTCAATAGGCACTTCTACTCCTTTCCTATCATTAAGAGATTTATCCTCATCACTCACATCTGATTCATCATCTGACGAATCATAGTCCTCAACAGTTGTAGGACTTTGATTTGAAGCACAAGATGACTTCTCTTTCCGATCAGATGAGCCCTCCGAAGAACTGTCTGATTTAAACCCTAACCCAGGTGTAAACTCCTCATAATTAAGAGGTACAGTTGGTTCAAACTGAGGCATTTCTTCCTTATCGGGCATCTTGGTATAATTGTGTCTCAACGGTGGCGGACACGACTTATACCCAATGCCTTTTACGTTCCCTTTCTGTTGTTGAACGTCAATGATGTGATCAAGCACATATCGGGAGTTAGAATAACTCTCCAATTTGAGCTTGATCGTGTCATGCTCACATTTAGCCACGGCTAGCTCTTTCTTGGTTTCCTCAATGATATTAATGTAGTTATTAATACCAATTGTTTGTTGAAAACAGTTTTTGTTAATTCGGAAACGCTTTTCTTTAAAGTTTCAATTATTGATTTGAAATCTTTTTCATTGCGAGCCAAGGCCATGTTTGCTTCTTTGCATTTAGACAGTTCAATAACCAAACTCTGATTGTGACCATGAATCGTTTCAGATTCATTTTTAAGATTAGCACATTCATGCTTCATATCAGCACAATCACTACATATGCTAGGAGTTTCAGATTTTACCTGACTTGTAGAAGCTGCGACATTATCTGAAATGTCAGTCTGGTAAGAGAAAGATCCATCTTCAGATAAGAACTTCTCCATTTCTTTCGATGCAACAGCAGCTTTCTTGATCAAGTCAGATTTTTGACATTTCATCTCTTTGGCATCATTCGACAAACTATCAGCTTCAGAATCCATTCCCTCCTTCACGTCTGATTCTGAACTGTAATCACTCAGACCTGAGCCATCTTCATCTGTATTGCCACTATATCCTGAACTGTCATCATTTCCCGAAGATTCACCATCGCTGACATTCTTGATGATTTTGGCATAAAACGCAGTTCCTCCTTGATCTCCACCTCCACATTGTACAGACCAGTCACACCCTTCATCAGTTTGATTTGAGTTTGACGTGGATGTACTTGTTTGATTTTCGAATGGATTTTGGTTGCTTTGTTGAGGTTAGGGTGGAGGGGTAACAGCTTGTGATTGTGTTAGCCAAGCCATAGGATTAAATTGTGGTTGAGGAGTAGGTTGAGGTTGTGGTTTAGGGAACCAGGCACTTGGATCAAAAACCGGAGGTGGAGCTGACTGGGGAAACGGAAAGAAGCTTGAATTCGACATTGGATTGAAAACAAGCAACTAAAAATTAAGCCCACTAATATCTTGCCACTAAGGTTTCGTATAAGCCCACGAGAAAAACTGAATGATGTTCCTTTGAATGATTACACACTTGAAATCAAACAGTTAAATTAGTTTTGCAACACTTCTGTTAAAAATTTAACAGGTTTCGACGAAAGTTAACTCAAGCAGTATATCATGTGAACATTTGTGCGGCTTAATATATTCTTACACAACTCGATAAAAACAAACTCAATATTCTTTTATGAAAGATTCAAGTTTCAATAATATTGATTGAATTATAATAGATGTGCAGCCCTTTTAATTGCAATAATATCGGCCCAATTGTTAATCCATTGAAAGTGGATTATTTGGCCCAATCAGAATTGTTTACTCTGTCCAGAGCAATAATAAAACAACTTCGACGAAACTTTGAATAGTGAATGAACGACAAAACCTTTGATAAACCACTTCGACGAAACTGCTGAAGATCTCTTGTGCGACGAAACCTTGTGAGTGACGAAAACCTTCTTGTTAAACGACGAAACCTTATGTTCGACGAAAGCTGGGCGCGACGAAACCTGGTTATGACTTAACCTGGGCTCGATGAAACCTGAGTGGATTGCTGATCGACGAAACTTATACACTGATCTGGATCAACGAAACTCTGGATTAACAATGTTATGACGAAACCTGAGTGATGATTGCTGATCGACGAAACTCAAGGAGAAACACTATGCTCGACGAAACCAAGATGCTGAGATAAAGATCGACGAAACCTTAGGGATAAGATCACAAGAGTTGATGAAAAATGTTATCCCTTCTGACACAGTACACCAAATTCAAACATACAGTATGTTGATCTCACCAACCAGCATGGTGTTTCGATTATTATAATAAAATTCTAATTTTCAAATCAACAACAACTTGAACAGTAAGTTTACGAAGAATCAAAAAGTTGATATTATGAAGAACACTTTGAAGCTTACTGAAGAACACGATGAAGATTTGAAGATTCTGGCCACTGACGAATTTTCCGAACAACAAATTTTGACGTAGAAACTTGACACGACTTGTACCATTAAAGATCTCCAATGTTTTTAACAAGATTTAAACCAAACAACATCAAACAAACACAGATTTTTTTTTCGAGTTTTAAATTTAGATTTTTATGAACTAGAACTGGGTTCTTGAAGTTTATCAAAGAATAACTCAAAACCCACTCAAAAATCACACCGAAGACTCGGTTTTCAACAAGAAATCGAGTCTTTAGCTCTGATACCAATTGTAGGTCCGTTTTCGGATTGCCGGACAACTACGAGATCTTGTTTCGAATACCGTAACGAGTGCGGAATCCACGTTACGATACAAACCGAGCGAGAGATAAACACAACACAAAGATATAACATTTAACATTTGTATATTGATATCGATAGAGTTTCGTTACAGAATGATATTACAATGAAACACACACATGAAACTCTCAGTTCTCTCTCTTGTGTTCTGTCTTCAGTCATGTTTATATAGGAACCATGTACGACGAAACCTTGATGTGATCGACGAAACTTCAATGTCGACGAAACCTTGAGAGTCTCGTCGACATGTATGCATGAAATTATAGAGTTCGGCCCAATGGTAGTTTCGGCCCATTGGAGTTGATTGGCCCATGTGAGTTGATTGGCCCAACAGTGTACGTACACATGAATTCTCATAATCAGATTGTAAGATTAGTCAACATGTGACATCATCATGATGATGTCATGATGATGTGTCAGCGGGAAACGCTCACGGCTCTTCGTGCTTCGCGTGTCGAACTCTGGGGCGCACGACGGAGGAATGTCGCTACGTCAGGCTTGAGCCGAACCTAACCGAGTCGAACCGAACCGAATTGAACCGAGTTGAGTCGCGTCCACATAATATGTACCAACAAACTCCCCCTTGGACGCTACTCGTGATGGTTCGTCTTCCATGTCTTTTATGTCGGAGGATCTTCAAAGTCTTCACGCGTCGTAAGCAGAAAGTGTATCAACAAACTCCCTTTTCATTTAGGAAGTGTGTTAACAAACACCCCCTTAAGATAAGCTCTCCATTGAGTTATGCTCGTGAATCTTTTGATCTTCAATTCTTTAGATCCTTGTGGTACTGATGAGTGATCAACTGCAACCCGATCATCTTGATCTTCTGATTGCATCAACGTCGTGTCTTCACTTTACGGCTTGTCATCTGACACGTTCTCTTCGCCTTTAGCTGATTCTGATATCATATCTGCACATACAAGAAAGCTAAACACGTAATGAGAACAACCGCTTGGAATTTAGACAAATTAAACAAAAGACACATATGAGTTCAAATCTCAATCAAACACGACCGACAACAGTTTGAAAGTTTAAAAATTGATCAATTTTAATCCCTTACTTTCAAAACCTGTTAACTTCGACAGTTTATGAAGGTGCAATTGTTTTGGGATTCGATCAGGATTTTGTGTAGGATAGACTCGAGTTCCAACATCGTACGATCGAAAATAAGATAGAAATAAAATCTTTTTGGATTTTATAAAGTTTATATTAAAACACACCTAAAATCTTTTTGGTATTTTTGCATTTTTGAAATGTAAAGACGGAAAGCAGTAAATAAATATATACTGAGAAACAGAAACTGAAAGCATTAAATAAATATTTACAAACATTCTTTTTGCGAGTTTCGAGGGTAAGAGAATCATATCAGTGTACGGTCATGTCAAAACGTTCTTGTTGTTCAGTTTGTTAACATTTAGATAAGCATCCTATAACAATTATCGGTATTGTTGTCCACATAAGCTCAAACTGATCAAATGTAATCATAATTAGGAGATACGATTAATGGTAAGGATTATACTTACAAGTCGGTGTGAACCCACTCACGACACATTCCCGTATCAAGGTATGCACGAGAGTTCATCTTACCGGTGAGTATACCGCTTATCATCTGTTTGACCGTATAAAAGAATTTGAGATACTCACTTATTTTTTATTTGAGAACAAGCCCTATGTGATAGAATCACTTATTGATGAGGAACTTGATTTTCGAATGCATGAGGGCACAGGAGCAAGTCCGTGAACAGGTCAGTACATCGTACAGCAAAGTGACGAACTTGACTCCCGGATAAATGTGATATTTTATCACTTATTTTGTTTGGACATGTGATTGTTGATCACTTATTGAGGTCGTATGTAGTATGTATACGTATGTATAGTATCATGGAAGATCTAGACTTGCGTCCCCGTTATTTTTCGGTAAAAGATACAACCATGATACCCAGATGATAAGTCAGCATAAAGACCGAATATCTCAGAACCTCGGAAATCTCTCAAATGAAATTTCGGTACTAAGATGTTTAAAAGCTCTGATACCAATTGTAGGTCCGTTTTTTGATCGCCGGACAACTACGAGATCTTGTTTCGAATACCGTAACGAGTGCGGAATCCACGTTACCATACAAATCGAGCGAGAGATAAACACAACACAAAGATATAACGTTTAACATTTGTATATTGATACTCATAGAGTTTCGTTATAGAATGATATTACAATGAAACACATACATAAAACTCTCAGTTCTCTCTCTTAAATTTTCAACCTCAATAGTCATACACCATTATCATCTTCTGTCTTCTTCTTCGATATACCACTGATCCAAGCTACCAATTCAAAACAACTTAATCATAGCAGCCGCTAATATCATCTTCTTCTCTGCGATACCATCCTTCAAAACCCTTTAATCGAAAACCCAAAAAAATGTTCAGCCCTTTTAACCTTTCTTTCTGTTCCATACACCCTCCAAACAATCAAAACCCCCAAAAATCAAATCATCAATCAGACGTCTGCACCTTCTTCCAATCCCTAGTAAAATCAAAACCCTCAATCTCCTCTTTATGCGATACCCACCAACCAAAACAAATGGTGATGGTGTTGTAGAGACTCAAGGTAAGTGGACTTCTCAAAACTGAAGATTTCCCTTTCTCTATTTAATGAATCCTCAAAATACGTGGACTTCACAAAACTGAAGATTTCCCTTTCTCTATTCAGCGACATACTGAAATTTGCTTCTAAATCTATTATCTATTATTATCTCTTTGGGATTAGCCAGAATTGTTATTTTAGTACGAAGCTAAGTAATGGCCTAGTGAGACAAATGGGAAACTTTTTGGTACGGGTGTAGGACCGTGTTTCGTGACCGAAATCGTGAATATCATGATTATGTTCATAGACGGGAAGATTAGAGACGGATAAAACAACTTACTTGTATTGATTTGATAACATAAGAGTACAAGCCGGCCCGATTAACAAACTAACCGAACCTTTACCAGAGCCGTTTACACCCGGGGAGAGACCAAGTGGTGATCTCTCCCTGTGAGGACTTGAACCTCCTAAAATCTCCAATGTTTTTAACAAGTTTTAAACCAAACAACATCAAACAAACACAGCTTTTTTTTTTTTTTGTTGAGTTATAAATCCAGATTTTTATGAACTAGAACTGGGTTCTTGAAGTTTATCAAAGAATAACTCAAAACCCACTCAAAAATCACAGCGGAGACTCGGTTTTCAACAAGAAATCGAGCCTTTAGCTCTGATACCAATTGTAGGTCCGTTTTCGGATTACCGGACAACTACGAGATCTTGTTTCGAATACCGTAATGAGTGCGGAATCCACGTTACGATACAAACCGAGCGAGAGATAAACACAACACAAAGATATAACGTTTAACGTTTGTATATTGATACCGATAGAGTTTCGTTACAGAATGATATTACAATGAAACACAAACATGAAACTCTCAGTTCTCTCTCTTGTGTTCTGTCTTCAGTCATGTTTATATAGGAACCATGTACGACGAAACCTTGATGTGATCGACGAAACTTCAAAGTCGACGAAACCTTGAGAGTCTCGTCGACATGTATGCATGAAATTATAGAGTTCGGCCCAATGGTAGTTTCGGCCCATTGGAGTTGATTGGCCCATGTGAGTTGATTGGCCCAACAGTGTACGTACACATGAATTCTCATAATCACATTGTAAGATTAGACAAGATGTGACATCATCATGATGTCTTCATGATGATGTGTCAGCGGGAAACACTCACGGCTCTTCGTGCTTCGCGTGTCGAACTCTAGGGCGCACGACGGAGGAATGTCACTACGTCAGGCTTGAGCCGAAGCTAACCGAGTCGAACCGAGTCGAGTCGCGTGCACATAATATGTACCAACAAACTCCCCCTTGGACGCTACTCATGATGGTTCGTCTTCCATGTCTTTTATGTCGGAGGATCTTCAAAGTCTTCACGCGTCGTAAGCAGAAAGTGTATCAACAAACTCCCTTTTCAGATAAGCTCTCCTTTGAGTTATGCTCGTGAATCTTTTGATCTTCAATTCTTTAGATCCTTGTGGTGTTGATGAGTTATCAACTGCAACCCGATCATCTTGATCTTCTGATTGCATCAACGTCGTGTCTTTAGTTTACGGCTTGTCATCTGACACGTTCTCTTCGCCTTTAGTTGATTCTGATGTCATATCTGCACATACAAGAAAGCTAAACACGTAATGAGAACAACCACTTGGAATTTAGACAAATTAAACAAAAGACACATATGAGATCAAATCTCAATCAAACACCGACCGACAACAGTTTGAAAGTTTAAAAATTGATCAATTTTAATCCCTTACTTTCGAAACTTGTTAACTTCAACAGTTTATGAAGGTGCAATTCTTTTGGGATTCGATCAGGATTTTGTGTAGGATAGACTCGAGTTTCAACATCGTACGATCGAAAATAAGATAGAAATAAAATCTTTTTGGATTTTATAAAGTTTATATTAAAACACACCTAAAATCTTTTTGGTATTTTTGCATTTTTGAAATGTAAAGACGGAAAGCAGCAAATAAATATATACAGAGAAACAGAAACTGAAAGCATTAAATAAATATTTTCAAACATTCTTTTTGCGAGTTTCGATGGTAAGAGAATCATATCAGTGTACGGTCATGTCAAAACACTCTTGTTGTTCAGTTAGTTAACATTTAGATAAGCATCAAATAACAATTATCGGTATTGTTGTCCACATAAGCTCAAACTGATTAGATGTAATCATAATTAGGAGATACGATTAACGGTAAGGATTATACTTACAAGTCGGTGTGAACCCACTCACGACACATTCCCGTATCAAGGTATGCACGAGAGTTCATCTTACCGGTGAGTATACTGCTTATCATCTGTTTGACCGTATAAAAGAATGTGAGATACTCACTTATTTTTGATTTGAGAACAATCCCTATGTGATAGAATCACTTATTGATGAGGAACTTGATTTTCGAATGCATGAGGGCACAGGAGCAAGTCCGTGAACAGGTCAGTACATCGTACAGCAAAGTGACGAACTTGACTCCCGGATAAATGTGATATTTTATCACTTATTTTGTTAGGACATGTGATTGTTGATCACTTATTGAGGTCGTATGCATTATGTACACGTATGTATGGTATCATGGAAGATCTAGACTTCGTCTCCGTTATTTTTCAGTAAAAGATACAACCATGATACCCAGATGATAAGTCAGCATAAAGACCGAATATCTTAGAACCTCGGCAATTTCTCAAACGAAATTTCTGTACTAAGACCATATGCCAACAAATGGTTCCCACCTGACTTGAAGTCTGTTAAGTTTGTATCATCCTGCACATTTTAGTCTGATTTTGAGCCTACCGATACATCTTATATAAAGCTGCTTATCATTTTTCATTTAAGGTTTATAAGAGATTTCAACAGACCACTGATGTACTATCATTTTCTCTTTTTCTCGCCAGGAAACTCATTTTTTATTTTCTATTGTTTTTGAGTTTTTGAAATTTTTCGATGTTTTTGGATTTTTAAAAATGGATTTACTCCCCCTAAAATCAACAAACTATGATAAATTTTAAAAACACAAAGGTATTTACAAAAATGATTTTCCAATGTTGGTTTAACTCATGTTTTACATCGATGCCATTTACCAAAATTAATTTTAATCAGAAATGATTTTATCAAATTTTGGGATAATGAGTTGGCACGTCGGTAAGCGGTGCGGACCATGACAACATTGACAAGTTTCATATTGAAACAATCACGTGTGAGGTGATATTTGAGATCAACGTGTCAGGTCAAAGAGTGATGTACGAGATAATAATTATTCATAAAGCGGCTTAAATATCGACAGAGATAGGAGAGATTAGAAGTTTAAAACCGTATCCTGCAACTGCTTCGTGCATTTCCAGGAATCTAAGTGCTCTCCCAAACTGGATATCCACCTGGTGTGGATTTCAAGGTTGATTTTGCAGCTACTTCAATTAATCTGAGATAGCTCTACACAGCAACAAGATCAGAAACTTCCAGGTTTGGCTGTTCTTCCACATTGCACCAGCGAAGGTCTTTGACTTTCTCTTTGAGAAGTAGTGTGTGGTTGTTTAATCCACGCCAAGGCATCCGCACACCCGGTTGGTTTGTTCAACAAACATATTTTCTTCAATCACACCGTGAAGAAATGTACACTGCACGTTCATCTTGTGGACTTGAACTTCAGACGTGTTGCAGGTGCGTACATTTCGATTGAATCTATCCTGGGGACCCGATCAAAGCCATTAACAATCAATCATTGGAATGATTTTCATTTTGTCGAAGGTTTTCAATTTCTTTCGACATACAATTCTGTCTTCTTTTCTTTTTCTCTCCTTCAAAGGCAACAATTTCTTTGTCGTCGATCTTGTGCATGGACACTCCACTATCAACAATCCGATGACTATCGATAGTTCCTCCTGGAACATCCTGCACACTCACTCAGAGATTAGTTGGAGAGGGGGACCCAAGCCTTCATAGACTTGGATCGTCCATCATCATCGAGGATTGTGACTTTGATTTCCTGATGATTCGGAATAGATTGAGCTCCCCCTGAAACAATTACCGATTTTGGTTTCCAAATTTGTTTCTGTTTTTCATGTTTAACATCCGATTTAACAGATTTTGTTTGGACAACCTCTGGTTTTAATGCCTTTTCAACTTCTTTTCATTGTTTCTATTTATGTTTCCCTTCTCGTTGTTTAACAAGACGAGGGTCATGTTTTGGTGAAACAGATCTTTTATGGTAACTTTTACCACGGGGGACATCGACTTTTGCCTTTCCTTTTGTGAGATATGGACAGTTTCTGACAACGTGTCCATTCTCACCGCATTCAAAGCATGATCTCCGCTCAACAAACCTCGGAGTATCATAATTGTAAGAGCTTGATGATGAACTTCGTGATCTTGAGGTACTTGGTCCTACATCACAACCGTTTGTGTGTTGTGTGTAATTGTTTTGACTGTTTCTTTTCAAAATTTTAACTTGTTTCACAAAATCCGTGTTGGATTTGTTTTTGAAAGTTTCAATTTTATCAGTCCCACTGGATTTCACGATGTTGATCTTCTGAACCTTTTTCTTGTAACGAGCTCCCTTTGTTTCAACCCTTGGTTGTGAAATCTTGGGCTTTTGAGCTCGTTGTTCCTTTTGTTTTCCTTTAAAAGCGATAGGTTGTTGCTTTCTCGGTAGTCTTTGATTTCCAAATTGTCTTCTAACTTCAGCTTTTGGAATAGGATCACACTGAGTTACAGAAACTCTCGGGATCGCTTTTCCCAAAAACTTACTTGTAGAATCTTCGAAAACTTTATCAATCAAAGATTGATTGACGTTTTTGATTGGAAAATCTTGGTTTGAATAAATTTTACCATCACCGACCAAAGTGTACAACACGTTATCACTTTTAACGGTAGACACTGTCTCAGTGATAGGATCCATCTCTTGTTTAGTAGTTGAATGCACAGCAGGAGTAGGAGGATCACACAGAATGTGATTCTCAATAGGCACTTCTACTCCTTTCCTATCATTAAGAGATTTATCCTCATCACTCACATCTGATTCATCATCTGACGAATCATAGTCCTCAACAGTTGTAGGACTTTGATTTGAAGCACAAGATGACTTCTCTTTCCGATCAGATGAGCCCTCCGAAGAACTGTCTGATTTAAACCCTAACCCAGGTGTAAACTCCTCATAATTAAGAGGTACAGTTGGTTCAAACTGAGGCATTTCTTCCTCATCGGGCATCTTGGTATAATTGTGTCTCACCGGTGGCGGACACGACTTATACCCAATGCCTTTTACGTTCCCTTTCTGTTGTTGAACGTCAATGATGTGATCAAGCACATATCGGGAGTTAGAATAACTCTCCAATTTGAGCTTGATCGTGTCATGCTCACATTTAGCCACGGCTAGCTCTTTCTTGGTTTCCTCAATGATATTAATGTAGTTATTAATACCAATTGTTTGTTGAAAACAGTTTTTGTTAATTCGGAAACGCTTTTCTTTAAAGTTTTAATTATTGATTTGAAATCTTTTTCATTGCGAGCCAAGGCCATGTTTGCTTCTTTGCATTTAGACAGTTCAATAACCAAACTCTGATTGTGACCATGAATCGTTTCAGATTCATTTTTAAGATTAGCACATTCATGCTTCATATCAGCACAATCACTACATATGCTAGGAGTTTCAGATTTTACCTGACTTGTAGAAGCTACGACATTATCCGAAATGTCAGTCTGGTAAGAGAAAGATCCATCTTCAGATAAGAACTTCTCCATTTCTTTCGATGCAACAGCAGCTTTCTTGATCAAGTCAGATTTTTGACATTTCATCTCCTTGGCATCATTCGACAAACTATCAGCTTCAGAATCCATTCCCTCCTTCACGTCCGATTCTGAGCTGTAATCAGTCAGACCTGAGCCATCTTCATCTGTATTGCCATTATATCCTGAACTGTCATCATTTCCCGAAGATTCACCATCGCTGACATTCTTGATGATTTTGGCATAAAACGCAGTTCCTCCTTGATCTCCACCTCCACATTGTACAGACCAGTCACACCCTTCATCAGTTTGATTTGAGTTTGACGTGGATGTACTTGTTTGATTTTCGAATGGATTTTGGTTACCTTGTTGAGGTTAGGGTGGAGGGGTAACAGCTTGTGATTGTGTTAGCCAAGCCATAGGATTAAATTGTGGTTGAGGTTGTGGTTTAGGGAACCAGGCACTTGGATCAAAAACCGGAGGTGGAGCTGACTGGGGAAACGGAAAGAAGCTTGAATTCGACATTGGATTGAAAACAAGCAACTAAAAATTAAGCCCACTAATATCTTGCCACTAATGTTTCGTATAAGCCCACAAGAAAAACTGAATGATGTTCCTTTGAATGATTACACACTTGAAATCAAACAGTTAAATTAGTTTTGCAACACTTCTGTTAAAAATTTAACAGGTTTCAACGAAAGTTAACTCAAGCAGTATATCTTGTGAACATTTGTGCGGCTCAATATATTCTTACACAACTCGATAAAAACAAACTCAATATTCTTTTATGAAAGATTCAAGTTTCAATAATATTGATTGAATTATAATAGATGTGCAGCCCTTTTAATTGCAATAATATCGGCCCAATTGTTAATCCATTGAAAGTGGATTATTTGGCCCAATCAGAATTGTTTACTCTGTCCAGAGCAATAATAAAACAACTTCGACGAAACTTTGAATAGTGAATGAACGACAAAACCTTTGATAAACCACTTCGACGAAACTTCTGAAGATCTCTTGTGCGACGAAACCTTGTGAGTGATGAAAACCATCTTGTTAAACGACGAAACTTTATGTTCGACGAAAGCTGGGCGCGACGAAACCTGGTTATGACGTAACCTGGGCTCGATGAAACCTGAGTGGATTGCTGATCGACGAACCTTATACACTGATCTGGATCGACGAAACTCTGGATTAACAATGTTATGACGAAACCTGAGTGATGATTGCTGATCGACGAAACTCAAGGAGAAACACTATGCTCGACGAAACCAAGATGCTGAGATAAAGATCGACGAAACCTTAGGGATAAGATCACAAGAGTTGAAAAATGTTATCCCTTCTGACACAGTACACCAAATTCAAACATACAGTATGTTGATCTCACCAACCAGCATGGTGTTTTGATTATTATAATCAAATTCTAATTTTCAAATCAACAACAACTTGAACAGTAAGTTTACGAAGAATCAAAAAGTTGATATTATGAAGAACACTTTGAAGCTTACTGAAGAACACGATGAAGATTTGAAGATTCTGGCCACTGACGAATTTTCTGAACAACAAATTTTGACGTAGAAACTTGACACGACTTGTACCATTAAAGATCTCCAATGTTTTTAACAAGATTTAAACCAAACAACATCAAACAAACACAGATTTTTTTTTCGAGTTTTAAATCTAGATTTTTATGAACTAGAACTGGGTTCTTGAAGTTTATCAAAGAATAACTCAAAACCCACTCAAAAATCACACCGAAGACTCGGTTTTCAACAAGAAATCGAGCCTTTAGCTCTTATACCAATTGTAGGTCCGTTTTCGGATTGCCGGATAACTACGAGATCTTGTTTCGAATACCGTAATGAGTGCGGAATCCACATTACGATACAAACCGAGAGAGAGATAAACACAACACAAAGATATAACATATAACGTTTGTATATTGATACCGATAGAGTTTCGTTACAGAATGATATTACAATGAAACACACACATGAAACTCTCAGTTCTCTCTCTTGTGTTCTGTCTTCAGTCTTGTTTATATAGGAACCATGTACGACGAAACCTTGATGTGATCGACGAAACTTCAATGTCGACGAAACCTTGAGAGTTTCATCGACATGTATGCAAGAAATTAAAGAGTTCGGCCCAATGGTAGTTTCGGCCCATTGGAGTTGATTGGCCCATGTGAGTTGATTGGCCCAACAGTGTACGTACACATGAATTCTCATAATCAGATTGTAAGATTAGTCAACATGTGACATCATCATGACATCATCATGATGATGTGTCAGCGGGAAACGCTCACGGCTCTTCGTGCTTCGCGTGTCGAACTCTGGGGCGCACGACGGAGGAATGTCGCTACGTCAGGCTTGAGCCAAACCTAACCAAGTCGAACCGAACCGAATCGAACCGAGTCGAGTCGTGTCCACATAATATGTACCAACATGAAATTACCGAATCAAATGAAAATATGATGCATTCACCATCACAGCTTCTTCCAATTGACCCATCCTTGATCAAAGTCTTGATCAGTTGAACAGAAAAAAACCCTAGACGTTTTTTTTTCAAATTAACTGGATTCGATTTACGGGAGAACAAACCCTAAACTGACACTCAATTTCGGCTCCCAATGTTACACCCCAATATTTCCACGTATTACCGGTGGGCCCGGTGGGGAGTATCGTGACGTAGTTGATATCATCATAGTCAAATAATCACAGTTTAATGCATAGTGGAAGTCTAAAAATAATATTACAAACCGAGTTGAAAGTAAAGTAAAATATTACACAACGGTTGTAATTGAATCCAAAGGCGGATCTAAAACATAAGAAAAATAATGTTCAACAGACTTAAAGTATCAAAAGCTTGCAAGACTCTTTATTTAATACTCAGGAGTTCCAGCCCATTTCGTATAGTATCTGCACTTAATCTCTTGAAAAATACGTTAGGTTACACTGGTAAATACAATTAACTGACTCTTTTAAAAAGTGTAGGATGGTTTTGAGACCAAAACGAGTCGATCAGAAGAGGTCTTCACCAATACAAAAGGCGGAAACAGATGTATCGGTGTTATTTCAGCTGAAACGCATGAGAAATCACTTTAAACTGTCTTTTGATTGATATCAGATCGATTACAATGCTGTAGACACTTCGGCAGAGCTTCGCTACCGGAATCAGAATCGTTACAAATGAAATGGCACGACTGGTATTTATAGGCAACATAATTTCGCATGAACTGGCCAAGCGAAATCTGATTTCGTACGAAATTACTCAAATGAAATCACAAGCTAATTTCATACGAAATACTCAGCTTGATTTCGTATGAAATGACCCCTGTGACTTTTCATGCGAAATACCTATAAACACACATTTCTTCGTTTTCCATGCCCTGATCTATCTATTACAATACAAGACTCGATACAAGACGAAGTCGACAGAGATATGCACCAATAGACTCCCCCTTGAATGTTGACGAAGTCTTTGGTGTCGAGTCTTCGGTTGTCAAACCTTCAGCCTTTATCAGTCTTCTCAATCTCTCCAAAAAATTCTCCATTGTAAGCATCTTCAATCAATCTCTTTCTCTTTCTTCCAGAATCTCAACCTTGCTCTATACTCCTTTGATCAGGTCTCTTGATTCTTTTTCCTCAGAATCGTAATCCTGGCTCTTATCCTGTTTCAGCAGCAGCATCTTCAGACTCCCCCTTTCGATAAACTGGGATCGCGATCTGGAATTCACTTATCACAGGTTCTAAGATCGTAACCAAGATTTTCTCAAACTTCGTTCCTGCACAATCTCTACCACAAACATAAGTTTCACAAATTTAAAAAAAAAAATAGCAAACTCAGAAACCACTTTGCAGGAATCATTCAAAAAATGATTTAATCTTAGATGACCACTTGTAAGAATAACATATCTTTCATCTTTTAAACACACTCTCCCAAACCTGTTGTTCATGATGCTTAGCACTCGGAATTTTGAAAATCAGCTCTTCAACATCAGTTGTCGAAAATCTTTTTGTATTTTTTCAAAATTTTATTCTAAAACACTCTGAAAATCATTTTAGAATTTTTGATAATAATGAAATGCAATAAAGAAATATTTACACACAATATTTTTTCGAGTTTGTGTAAGAGGATCATATCAGTTTATGAGACAAATCACCAACACCGTTAAGCTTTAAACATTTTCAGTTCTAAACGATTCACTTAGATTGTCAGTATACTGATCCACTTTAAATTTTCATACAAAGTTCAACTGTTTCGAGATACGAATTAGTGTTTTAGAGACTTAAACTTATTCGCGTGTCCCACCTCAGAATATACTCCCGTATCCAGATCCCAATATTCAGTCTTACAGGTGAGTATACCTAGATGATATCTGTAAAGGGTTAAAATGCGAGGGCCATGAGAGCTCAGGCTATTGCTTTCGCAAAATCAGAGAGATGATGGCTTCGACTTTTGGTGTGTTCCCTTTATAGAATATTTTCTTCAACAGCACATGATTAGCATTTTTCAATGTTTCATCATTTTTATGCTGAGGGGGGTGCTCATATTTCAAGCAAGCAGAAAGTATTATATGGGGACTAGGCCATTGCTTCCACAAAATCAGAAGTCCCGGGATAATACCCCGGATATAACTAAGCATAAAGACCAAGTATCTCAGAAAGAGGGACCTTTCAAACAAGATTTCGGGGGTTACCCATATATCCGAGAGATGTTCCCCACGAGATAAGTAAGTTTGAAATTTAGGTTTATATCTCGACACAATTTACTAAATGTGTAAAAACCTACTGGCACATCATCAGTGAGACCGTTTGTTACATTTTATCTTTCCAAATCTTTTGCATCCTGTGAACGTCCACTGATGTACTATCATTTCCTCTTTTTTACAACAAAACTCCTTTTTGATTTTATCATGTTTTTGACATTTTGAAATTTTCAAATGTTTTTGGATTTTCTGACAATTCTTACTCCCCCTAAAATTCAAAACCATTTAAAAGAAATTTGAAAACAAACTATACAGATAAAGTGACAACTGTTGTGAATTGCTTCAAATCGTCATCCACTTGGCATAAACAATCAGAACTACCCCTTCCAACAAACCATTTTCCCATTATGATTTCAAAACACTTAAGTTTGTTTTAATCAAATGGTTTTTCCAGAAAATTAGTTTTGTTGATTTTCACAAACCACTTATAGGTTAAGGGAAAAACTCATCACTTTGTTTATTTTAAACCATTTGAAAGAAAGTTAAATCAAGTTCAACTTAATGACCTTGATTACTTGTACATAAAACCTCTCTTTCAACCACTTGTCGGTTTGCTTACCAACAATTACCACTTGTAGGTTAACGACTCAAGATGTCGATTCCTACTCCACACTTACCAACCTGGGAGTTCCGGCAAGTCAGGTTTTTCAGTTAGAGAGATTCTCTCAAGCCTGACGGTCCTTGGGAGATTCCGAGTTGTCAACACTCGGTTGCTTACCTGCCATCTTTTTCTCATAGAATTCCTTTACCCCTTTGACCTTTCGATCAATCATTTTTCCAAAAATATGTTTTACTTTGGGGTTAAAGACCTTTTCAATGTAAAATTCTTTCTTTTCAGAAAAAAATTTATTTGATATTTCAACTTTTCCAACTTTTGTTTTAAAATTTTCAGCCCGCAATGGTGGAAAATTTTCATCATCCAAAGGCGGAACTGACTTCTCTTCTTTCATAACAACTTTTGGCTCATCTTTATATTTCTTTTTCTCCTCAGCACTCAATTCTCTAATTGGTATTTTCACATTATTGTTCCCGACTGGTCTAGCATATTGAACTTCAGTATGTTCCCATGCATCTAAGTGATATGCTTCAACCCAGTTAGCAAAACGTTCAGCCCATCCACTAAAATCATCAATGTCCATAAGCTTAGGTGGTTTTTGCGTTGTTCCCGTCTCATTTTCAAGTAATGTACTCTGAGCAATAGTCATCGGACTAGCAAAGGCATTATAAAACTCGTTCTCCATGATTTAGTTTTCAAAAGTTCACAAACTGTCAGTTTCAAACGAAATATCCTTCTCATACGAAATTAATTTTCACAGGGAATCAAGTTTCAAACGAAATCAATCCTCTTTCAAGCGAAATCAACTTTCCAAGCAAAATAACCTTTGGTGCGAAATTAGCTTCAAACGAAATAGTTGTTTTCGTGCGAAATTAACTACTATTACGTACAGAATAACACTCTGATGTTCACTCTCAAGCGAAATAACCTATGAAGCGAAATACGATCTAATTTCGTGCGAAATATGGCAATGTTCAAGCGAAATGATATCAAATTTCGTGCGAAATTAAACTTTCGGATAGTTTTTTCAAAAATTAATCATGGTTTACTTCGAATTAGAGTCTGATTCTTTCTAGGGTTTGTTAAAACAAAGTTTCGCATATAATGTGAGAAATTCAAGTAATTTTGACCGTGAAAAGTTGTTAAATTTTGAAAAGAAGGTGTAGAAATCAGATTTTGCAGTTGAAATGGTAAGAACTCTTCCTCCTGAGCTCTGATACCACTTATAGGATCGTTTTGAGACCCAAACGAGTCGAGCAGATGAGGTCTTCACCAATACAAAAGGCGGAAATAGATGTATCGGTGTTATTTCAGCTGAAATGCATGAGAAATCACTTTAAACTGTCTTTTGATTGATATCAGATCGATTACAATGCTGTAGACACTTCGGCAGAGCTTCGCTACCGGAATCAGAATCGTTACAAATGAAATGGCACGACTGGTATTTATAGGCAACATAATTTCGCA
This sequence comes from Helianthus tuberosus, assembly GCA_030545235.1. Lineage (NCBI taxonomy): Eukaryota > Viridiplantae > Streptophyta > Magnoliopsida > Asterales > Asteraceae > Helianthus > Helianthus tuberosus. The sequence continues at coordinate 7,664,148 of CM060409.1, read as the reverse complement.
TGAACTGGCCAAGCGAATTCCGATTTCGCACGAAATTACTCAAACGAAATCACAAGCTAATTTCATACGAAATACTCAGCTTGATTTCGTATGAAATTACCCCTGTGACTTTTCATGCAAAATACCTATAAACACACATTTCTTCATTTTCCGTGCCCTGATCTATCTATTACAATACAAGACTCGATACAAGACGAAGTCGACAGACGTATGCACCAACAAAAATTGTTTATAAAATTGGTTTGGATGCACATAGCATAAAATCTTTTATAACTTGGGACAATTATTTAAAAATAATCATGTATACAGATTTATATGTTTGTCGTCCGTTCAGGGCTCGGTTAGAAGTGCCGAGACAAGATTAATAGACACACCACTTGGTATAATATCCACAAGAAGTTTCCTCACGAGTGGAGTACCGTTTTACATATGCAACTGTCAGGTTTATGCCTACACCCCGTGCTTAAATCGTGGCCATTTCAAATGAATGAGCCGAGGATATCCAGGACACAGTCATTAACCCCTCAAAGGCAATGCATCAAAAAAACATATTAAAACGGGTTATGCAATTTATTAATCACAATCCGATTAACAGATTTCATACCCGACCAAGCGGTATTATTATAATATCGTATCCCAAGCCCGTATAAGGGAAAATAAGTTAAAAGCATTTACCTGAGCTAAAATATAATTTATCTCAGTCGTATAATTTAATCAGCAAGTACATGGAGATTTTAATGGGCTCCTAATCTGGAACGAAGATTTTGATAACCTATTAGATTCCTAACGGGTCTTGTTTAAGTTATCACTTAGACCGGTTAGTTTTAAAGAAAGGTTTACGGTTCAAAACGCAAGATTAAGCGAAGACCGGATTAGCACGTGTAACACCCCGAAAACGGGCTTGGTAATCAAACCGCGTTAACACTACACGACGGGTAAAATACAGTAAGTGATAAAACTTACCCAGTAAATTATAGGATTTAAATAAGAAATCCTAATATTAAATACAAGTGAATCAAAGTTTTAAGGGATTTATTTAAAAGAGCCCGAGTTAACGGGACTTAAAATAAAACGGGTTATAACTCCCGGGACCCACTAAGTAACTAGGAATATCAACCTGGTTAGTTAGTGTCTTGACACAATAGAATAAATATGGTTAAAATACCCTTTAAATAACTTGGTAAAGTATAGGGACCAAAGGTGACAAACTTGAAACAAGTTTGTATTAAATAAAACATTAAAACACCAAAACACACACTTAAAGTGTACGTTCTGGTCGTAACTTTGAGAGGAGCCAGGAACTCCATGGCTCAAACCCTAACAAGCAAAAATCAAGCAATTGAAGGGGCAAATCAAGTCCAAATCAAAATCCGAATATGAATTAGTGATCTCCATTGAAAAAGGAATTACAAGGTATGTAAATTTCTTGAGAAATCTCTAGTTGAAATTCTGAGCAAACCTAGAGAGTTTGAAATTGATGGTTGCATGTCTGTAATTTTGATGATATAGGAATGATATAATGTCTAGGAGTAAAACCCTAGTCAATCACATGTTGAAATCATGCTTATTCCTTATGAATTCACAATCACCATTGAAGGTGATAAGTGGGTGTTGTAGGAACATGTTAAACACTAGAATTTTAATTGTTGTCCTAGTGTAATTTGAGTTCTAGAGGATAAATTCAGATTTTGTTAAGGTAAAAATTTGTGTAAACATGCTTGGTTGGTGTTAACCATGGCTAAATGACAAGTATTGAGCTTAATAATAAATTGTGAGAAATCATGCTCGCGAGGTGTTTGTTAAAATGCCTAAGTGAATGTTTAGATGTTGATAAATATGATTAAATTAGTCGCCTAAAAATAGAGACTACATAATAGTCGAAGAAAGGCTTATGTGTGTTCGTGAAACTCAAATCATGCATTTCATACATAAAAAGGAACAGTTGACTTTTTGAAAGTCAAACTGACCGTTAACAAGAATGAATGATAATCTTGATAGAAAAACGCGAGGTGGAATAGTCGTGACTAACAATGACTAAACCAACCATCTTGCGAATTGTAATGCTAGTTTGAAGCTTAACAAGCTAAGTGAAGCTTCGGGAGGAAGCGGGTCAAACAAATCAAGCATGAAGAGAAACGAGTGGCTTGGATGCGATGTAAGTAAAGCTTACGCCCCTTTACATTATGTACAAATTATATAATGGCGAGTCTTGTAATTAAATGCTACTAAGTGGTTGGTATAGAATGTTCCAACACGACTCAATGAGAGTTGGAACAAGGGAAATTGGTAAGAAATCATGAGTTATGGAAAAAGGGGTAAAATGGTAAATTAGTCATGTAATGACGAACAAATAAAAAACGGTTTTTAGTAAAACAAGTTCAAGGAAAAACCGGGATAGGTTTAAAGGGATGAATTGGTAATTAAATACCATCTCATAAGGACAAATGGTTAATTTGATTAAATAGGTCAAATGGTGTTGTTAACGCCATTTGACAATAACATTTGACAATCGCTTGTTGAGTTTGTTATCACAGGAAATAACATAAGCCTGCGTTGCTTAAACTATAAAGATTTAGAGCAAAAGTTAAGAAAACCGGTCAATACTTTGACCCGACCCAGGTATGTATAAACAAGCTTCTAGTTAAACGTACCAATTAGGTCAAATATGTAGTGGAAGTCCTTTGTCATAAAGTGAGGGACTAAAGTTGACCAAAAATACCCTTGAAGGGTATATTGTGCAAACGACCCATAGGGGTTGATAGGAACTTGCAATAAGATTATGTAATCGTTAAATATGAACAAAGGTCATAGGAATACACATTCGTGCGTCGAATGCGCAAAAATGGCCTTTTGCGTAAAATGACCAATAGATGGGTAAAATTGGGAAAAAGGGGAATTATTATGTTAAGGCCACCACAAAATAGACGTGGTGGAGTATTTGTAGTTAATTAGACATGGAGATTTTGTAGTGTCAAAAGAAAAGCACAAGTTCTAGACGAAAATGCGAAAATACCCTTAACGGGTCAAAATAAGCATTTAAGCGTAAACGGGATTTTATTATAAAAGAAAACCGTGGTTTGAGATTGATATGATAGGAGATATTAAAATAATGAGATTCACGAGTTTATAGGTCAAATAAACTTGTTGGTGTGATAAAATTATGAATGGGTCAATTTTTGGGAAAAAGGGTAGTAAGCCGAATGACTTGGAAGTCTGGAATTTTGCGAATCCGGATGTTAAATTTTAACTCCATAAGATGGATAATTATATTACGGACGCGTAGGAAAAAGAATCGGGTGAAACAGACCAATAACGAAGAAGTTATGGCCGTTTCCGTAAAGTATAGCGTTGCTGGAAAAATGCAGGTCACAGATCCAAACCTGCTGGAAAACGTGAACTCTCGCGACACGCGACAGATTCACTTAAATATATAGCTTAAGCTCAAGCGGCCCGTGAGAACCATCAATTCCGGAAATTTTGTTTTATTTTGTTGTATGAAGCAAGTAACTTGTTTAAGTCAGTGTTTAAGGTATCAAGACTAACTTTTAAGTTGGTTTTGATCACAGGTTAATATCAAGAGTTCCCGGATGAAGGTCAAGCAGCGTACAAGAACCGAACACACTAGAATAAAGCTTCCGCACGTTGTTTCGTCGTTAATTTTAAACGACAATTCGTTAGATATTAAATTGTAATATTTTCAAATTGTAAAAGTTTTAATTCACCCGTATTTTCGACAGTATTTTCATATAATTTCATGTTTATTTTTCGTAACTTAAACGAAAAATCGTTAATTATTCAGACGGGTGTTACAGCACGAATGAAAACTTAATATATGATATCAAAGCGTAATTATGATACCTTTGACTTTCGGTCATTACACTAATGAAAACTTAATTACAGAGGCTAAGAACACTTACAAAGGGTCTTAGCACGAATTTTGGACTAAGGAGGGCTTCCTTCAAGATTAGGGGTCCCAGAGAGAGCTTCCAAATGCTTGAGAACTTAGAGAGTAAGAAGATTTGAACTTGCAAGTGAAAATGCTGCCCAAACTCCTCCTATTTATACTACTGGAGGCCATCACCAGATCAATACAGGTGTTAGGGTTGATCTCTGATCATTACAGGTGTCTAAGTGGTTTTTAAAACCAGCAAATAGTCCATAGTTTCGAATTCATGTGAGTACAAGGCATGCAAGGGTGATGAAATAGCAGAACCTGCACCTGTGCATGGAATTCTAATCAAGTCTCGCTGTCGCGTCACGCGACGGCAGAGAGGCTTAGATGTGGCGAGATGCCACCATGTGGCTTACCAGCCAAACAAGTTTCAATCATGACAATTTCACCCCCTGGACTTTATAAAACGTAATATCTTTCATTTCAAGCACTTTTCACCCATAAGTTTTATATTTTGATGATCTTTAGAATATAACCAAACATCGTTAGGTCCGGTTTCCTTAAAAGATAACTGAAAACACTATTTTTGCCTCGTTGACGCTTTTAACCCTTTATTTACGAAAGTTAACGTATTTATCTCAAACGATATCGAAACCTTGTGAAACTTTCGTTACTTATTCTTGGGAGTATAATTAATTGTTACAAAGTTCCGGGATCATTAAAAGGTCACTCAGAGGTATTCAATTAACATGTTGACACCTTTTACCCTCGCGTCTTGTAAACTTTCACTTTCTATCACAAACAGTTTCATATGTTTCACAATTCACTCGTCTAAGAGCATATACATCTTGTAGGGTTGTTGAGAAGCATAATCTTCATATGTTGACACTTTGGATCTTTCTATAAACGTACTTTCTTTGTTTGTCAACTTCGACTCTTCGAAATCAATTCATTACACGTTTTAAAGTTCATGACACGTGTCGTTGTTATAGTGGACATGATTTTGTGAGGTGTTACACCCAAAAATCAATCAAGAACAATTTCTCCGTTATTTTTTCTAATATGAATAAACTCGCTGAATAAAAAGCACACGTAAGAACCCTAAAAAAATATATAACGATTAAAAGATGAATACAAACCTGGCAAGTCGAATCTAGACTCGGATTCTCATCCTTCTATCTCGCATCCCATCATCTCGTTGTTCCTAACCCTAATCTTTCACCTAAATGAAAAACATAAACCTGCCTTGAAGATAGATTGCAAAGGATTCAAGGAGAAAGAAGGGGAAAATGAAAAAAGCATGAATGAGATTTGAATTTAGGGTTTAGAGTATGAAGATTAGAAGACTTACTGTTTGATATTTGTTATTTGAAGATACGGCGATGGAGGTAAATAACGTATTGGGCTTTGAATGAATGATGAACAATTGAAAATGAGAAAATTGTACTTGAAGATGTGAGATCGGTGTTTAATGTTTGAAATCACAATTGTTGATTTTTGAAGAATATGGGTATGCGGCGCTAGGGTTTTGAGAGTGGCGACAGATGAGTGTTGTTGAATGAAAGGAACAAAGGATTTAGAATTCAGATAATAAATATATTGGGTCCGAAATCAATGGGTCGGGTACGTAAAAACGGGATGCACGAGCACTAAAAGGATCCAGCTCATTTTCCCGCCAAAATACATTTAAGAGGCTCTAAGAAACTGCCACATAGCCCAAAACTTCTCATTTATTATATATAGTAGATATACATACATATATATACATACATACATATATATATATATATATATATATATATATATATATATATATCCTATAATACATAATTCTAAATAACGTCATATGGCAATACCTGCTCTCTTTCAAAAAGATTTGTTTAATATTTAAGCAAATATCCGACTATTACTTTTATTTTTCGCCAATCGTATGATATCTTATATATACTCTTAAACTCTTTTACTTGATAACCTCTAAATTATTTATTTTTGTTGTAGTTTATTGCTATTACAACATTCATAAATTATTAGGTCTTTACTACTATACTAATATTTTGTATGAATATTTTTTTCTTAGAATAAATCAAACACATTTTTTTAACTTAAAACTACAATTGCGTACATATTTCAAAATATATGACTATGTAGTAATAAACAAAAGATTTTTAGCCAAGTTTATAAAGTGTCAACTTGACATAACAGAAAAAAGATTATGATTATGATAAATATTAAAGTAAATATTACGTTAAAATATTATGGTAAATATTAAAGATAATAGATTTTTATCATAACAAAAGATAATCATATAAACATGTTATATCTTTTGTTTTACTTGAGATGTTGTATCATACTCTACTTATTAACTTATATAAATACTCTATAGATGCTCTATTTATTTTAATTACATAAATACTGTTTAAATATAATTGTATTTGAATTAAATGATATATTGAGTGTAATAAACATTTTTTTATATTCTAGATGATAAACAGTTTAAATTTTAAATTAAATTCAACAACTTTATTTAAATGATATAAATATAATTCGGTTCTTATGTCCCCAATTTTGGTCACTCATGAGTTTGATTAATCGGAGAATATCTCCACCTTTGCATTTAGGACTATAATTTTCGGATTATTATCAAAATGCATATGAGGATTTCCAAATTCAAAAGACAGTGAATCTCAAACTATCCATGTTCATTTAAATGAGAATCTATAAACATCATCGCTAATAAATTTTTTTTTAACCTTACAAAGGCATAGCAGTTTACCTTTTCTATTAGCATACCATAAAATACTATACCACCGCTATTATTTTTCAATATTTCAAAAAAATTGAATATTTATATAACAGAGCCATACTTGCTACACGAACGAAGTTGTACAAAAAGTAAATGATCGCCTACTTTTATTGCTTCTCGGCAAATAAAAAGAATACATAAGTTATGTAAATTGGTGTATGTATAGAAATAATTCAATTATGTAAATTTGTACAAATATTGTAAAGTTACGTTATTTCTACCTTTAAACTCGTGTAATACACGTGTTTAAAATCTAATTTATAATCTAGAAAGCCAGGTTTCTATTTGGTTTCTTTAATCGATGAGCCGAAATTTGTAATTCATCATCCAATGAGTTGAAATTCAAAAGGAAAATGTTTTATGTTTTTTAACCTTAGCCTTTCATTGCATAAGTTCACACTACTAACCAATAAAATTGTTTCACTTCATTTAACTCAATTCAATTGAAATAAAATTCAAATAAAAAGGACATCCACTTGGCAACCTAAAAGTACCCACATTTTTTTTTTATTTTATATTCCAAAAAACACATGAAACATGTTGCTACATGCATTGATAATTCAAGGGTTCTTTTATATATTTTATTATATGAATCCAACATTTCATCCAACAACATGGGTCCACCCATGTAAGTTTACTCCCAATAATTGGAAAGCAATTCCTCCACACATAGTGCGGTCTAAAAGTGGATTTGTTTTGTTCTGTCACTTTTGATATACCCTTCTTTCATTTGTGAGACACAAGCTGCATTGTCTTCGTAGATTGGAGTTGGATTTACATCTTCCTCTAGTCCACAAGATGTTAGTATGTGTTGTGTTAAAGATCTTAGCCATACACATTCTCTTGAAGCTTCATGTAGTGCAATTACTTCAGCATGATTTGAGGATGTTGCAACAAGTGTTTGTTTCTGAGAACGCCATGAAATTGCAGTTCCTCCATTCTTAAATACGTATCCAGTTTGAGATTTTGCTTTATGAGGATCAGATAAATAACCTGCATCTGCATAACCAACTAACCCTTCTTTTGAATCATTAGGATAAAATAAGCCTAAATCAACAGTACCTCGAAGATATCGAAAAATATGCTTAATCCCATTCCAGTGCCTTTTGGTGGGAGCTGTACTAAATCTTGCTAACAAATTAACAGCAAATGAAATGTCAGGCCTCGTACAGTTAGTAAGATACATAAGTGCTCCAATAGCACTGAGGTATGGTATCTCTGGACCAAGGACCTCTTCACTATCTTCGCAAGGGCGAAATGGATCATTATCAATATTGAGTGATCTAACAACCATCGGGGTGCTCAAAGGATTTGCTTTGTCCATATTGAAACGCTTTAAGAGTTTTTCAGTATAAGTTGATTGATGCACAAGTATTCCATTATGCATATGCTCAATCTGTAAACCAAGACAAAATTTGGTTTTTCCAAGGTCTTTCATTTCGAATTCTTTCTTTAAAAGAATGACTGTTTCATGAATTTCTTTATGCGTCCCAATTATGTTTAGATCATCAACATATACAGCTATTATCACATATCCTGATGTTGTCCTTTTAATAAATACACATGGACAAATAAGATTATTTGTATAACCTTTACTTACCAAATATTCATTCAAACGGTTATACCACATTCTCCCAGATTGTTTCAAGCCATATAAAGATCTTTGCAATTTGATTGAATACATTTCTTTAGGCTTTGAATTTAATGCCTCTGGGATTTTAAACCCTTCTGGGATTTTCATATAGATATCATTATCAAGTGATCCATATAAATAAGCTGTAACAACATCCATAAGGCGCATTTCTAAATTTTTAGAAACTGCTAAGCTGATTAAATATCTGAAAGTGATTGCATCCATAACAGGGGAATATGTTTCCTCATAATCAATTCCCGGCCTTTGAGAAAAACCTTGAGCTACAAGTCTAGCTTTATATCTTGTAATTTCATTTTTCTCATTTCGTTTTCTTACGAAAACCCATCTATACCCTACAGGCTTTACTGCCTTAGGTGTAAGAATAATGGGTCCAAAAACCTTTCTTTTGTTAAGAGAATTTAATTCAACTTGCATAGCATCTTTCCATTTATCCCAGTCATGTCGATTTTGACAATCATTTACTGATGTTGGCTCAGGAGTATCATCTCCATTCATAATCTCACTTGCCACAGAATAAGAAAATATATCATTATTTTCTATTTCATCTTAGTTCCATAATATATGTGTATGACCATAATTGATCGACAATTCTTTATTGGAATCATTTACTTCTTCCTGAGGAAAGGTTTTTTCATTCACTCCTTCCTAAGGGAAGGTTTTTTCATTCACTCCTTCTTGAGGGAAGGTTTCTATATTATTTTCTTTATGGTCAATTTCCTTTTCAGTAGCTTTTCTTTTTCGAGGATGTTTATCCTTTGAACCGACTGGCCTCCCACGTTTTAAACGTTTCTGGGATTCAATAGCTATATTATTATTCCTTTGCTTGTTTGGAATTTCAACTTGAGCTGGAGCATTAACAGCGGGTATATGAGATTTAGTTACCTTTTGTGAATCAGTAAATGCATCAGGCAACTGATTTGCAATTTCTTATAGATGTATTATCTTTTGAACATTTGTTTCACTTTGTTTTGTTCTAGGATCAAGATACAATAATGAAGGTGCACACCATGATAAATCCTTTTCTTTTATTTTGTTTTCTCCCCCTAACTCTGGAAAAATTTCCTCTTTAAATTGGCAATCAGCAAATCGAGCTGTAAAGACATCACCCGTTAAAGGTTCAAGATATCTTATGATAGAAGGTGTATCATATCCTACATATATTCCCAACCTTCTTTGAGGTCCCATTTTTGTGCGTTGTGGTGGTGCAATAGGAACATATACTGCACATCCAAAAATTTTAAGATGGGAAATATTTGGCTCTTGGCCAGAGACAAGTTGTATGGGAGAGTACTTGTGGTTTGCACTTGGTCTTATACGAATTAGTGATCCAGCATGTAAAATTGCATGCCCCCAAATAGTCACAGGGAGTTTTGTTCTCATTATTAATGGTCTAGCAATTAGCTGTAGACGTTTGATCAATGATTCAGCTAAACCATTTTGTGTATGTACATGTGCAACTGGGTGTTCAACAATAATTCCAATGGACATGCAATAATCATTAAAAGCATGTGATGTGAATTCACCCGCATTATCAAGTCTCACTCTTTTAACTGTATAATCCGGAAAATGTGCTCGTAATTTAATAATTTGTGCCAGAAATTTTGCAAAGGCTACATTACGAGTTGATAATAATGAGACATGAGACCATCTGCTGGATGCGTCTATCAAAACCATGAAATATCTAAATGGTCCACATGGTGGATGAATTGGTCCACATATATCACCTTGAATTCTTTCTAGAAACATAGGTGATTCCTTTTCAATTTTTGATGGCGAAGGCCTTGTAATTAATTTCCCAAGAGAACACGATATACAAAGAGGCATTTTATCTATTTTGTGGATCTTTTGATCTTTCAATGAATACCCATGTGTATTTTCAATGATCCTTTTCATCATTGTGGATCCTGGATGGCCTAATCTGTCATGCCATAAGTTGAAATCACAATAATTTTCTTTGACTGCCATATGTGCATGTGGCACATTTATATATGTATAATGCAAACCCGAATGGAGCATTGGCAGTTTCTAAAATATGTGATCTTTCTTTACAATATCTAAATATTTTTTGCTTTTATCAGGTCTCGACTTAGTATCATACCCATTATAATATATATCCTTGAAACTCAACAAGTTTCTTGTTGATTTAGGAGAAAATAGAGCGTCCTCTATTAAAAGCTTTGTACCATTAGGTAATACAATAGTAGCTTTTCCCACTCCTTTTATCAAATTTGAAGGACCTGATATCGTATTAATGTTTCCCTTTGTTGGTTTCAATTCATAAAAATATTTTTGGGATTTCAGAATAGTATGTGTGGCACCACTGTCTGCTATACATATATCTGCATTGTTTGTTTGATCTTCTGTTCCAGTGAAATTCATTTTTTAATCTTCATGCGTAAAAAGAAGAATTAGTACATAAATAGTATGAATTTACAAAACAAAACAGCTTTTTCATTGCATGAAAGAGAAATAATTAAACATACTTTAAACATAAAAATACACTGATATTTATTGGGTTTTAACAATATTTCTTTCATGGTTCTGGTTCAAAGAAATCTGAGTTGTTGAGATCAGTATTGACATGGTCAAAATTTTCGATATGGTTCAACTCAGTATCGACATTGTCAACATTGTCGATGTGATTTACTTCCTTTTCTTCTTTCTTCAGAGATGCTTGATATAGTTGACATAGATGTGAAGGTGTACGACAAGTTTTTGCCCAGTGATTTGCACTTCCACATCTAAAACAAGAACTTTCATTATTTGTGGACGTACCAGCTTCATTTCTAGCCTTATGTTGCTGGTTAAAATTGTTATTCTGTGGTGCATAGTAATTATTAGTTCTTTTGCCACGACCACGACCACGATTATTTTTCCATTTGAATGAGTGATTGCGACCACTAAAATGAGTTCTGTCAACATTGTTTCGACCACGTCCACGGCCTCGTCCACGGCCTTGTTCCCATTTTCGCCCATAATTGTTATGATCATTATTATAAGCAATATTTGCTTCTGGTATTGTCAATGATCCTGTGGGACGAGCTTGATGGTTTTTCATTAATAACTCGTTATTTTTCTCTTGTATAATGAGAATCATATTCAACTCAGCATATGTTCTAAACCTTTGTAACCTATAAGATTGTTGCAAATTTATTTGTGATGCATGGAAGGTAGAGAAAGTTTTTTCTAACTTTTCCTCTTTGGTTTTTGGTTGCCCACAAAAATCAAACCTTGAACATAATTTTAATAAAGCAGATGTGTAATCATTTACACTTTTGAAATCTTGGAATCTGAGACTATCCCAATCAGCTTTAGCCATAGGGAGTAATGAATCCCTTTGATGGTCAAATCTGTTTTTTAAATTTTCCCATAAAACACTTGGATCATCATAATTAAAATACTCTAATTGTAGTATTTCATCGATGTCTTTATGGATAAAGACGGCAGCTGTTGCTTTGTCTTGTTCATCACATTCGTTGTTTTCTACAATTGTTTCTAGTACACCCATTGACTTTAGGTGTCTTTTTATATTTGCAGTCCAGGGCATATAGTTTTCTCCAGAATTTTTAAGAGCTAAAAATTCGAGCTTTGCCATATTCGTCATTTTATTACTAAACATAAATAAGATAAATATTAGAAACATTAGATTTTATAAATAAATGTTAGATAACATAAATATAAATGTTAGGTGCACAAATAAATGTTAAAATTATAAATAAATGTTAGATGGTTAGTAGTCCCATTATAATATCTCCATAGCAATAGGTACCATGTACTTATTTTTATTTATTAAGTATGGAACTTAGATGTTTTTATGATAGGAGTGTCTGGATAACTGAGTCTCCTAAAGGAAAACAATCCCACGGTATAAAAAGAAATATTACGTTTTGTAGTCCAACAACAATCATGTGTTCATCGTAAGATACATCTACACTTGTATTAGTTTATCATAACAATTATAGTTTATATATATTAATCAAACGCTTACCTTGATTATGATTGCTTGAACCTTATCTTGGCTAGAGCTTCGTGCTGATAACGTGTTGTGGAACCACTGTGAAATTAGAACTACTCTTGTGTACAACTGATCAATCAAATAGGCTTATATATTTTGAGAGCTTTCTTCTTTTCTATATATCACTGAAAGATCGATGCATACATATATATATATACAATCAAAAATTACTATTGACATGTGAGTGTACTTTTGACATGTGAAGTTATTTTGTCTGCCTATCAATTATTTATAACAAAAAGCTTTTATTCTATTAAAAGATATTAGATATTGATGGACTTGACTAATTAAAGTCTCACCACAGTCAATGAAAAGTCTATATGGATTTACTCGTAGTGATGGCATCTAGACATCCCTCAAAATTTTTGTACATCACTCAATACGAAACGTATAACCCAATATGCTTCCGATAGGGTTTAAACATATTAAAGGCGACACCAATAAGAATCGTATAGGGCAATACGCTTCCTATTGGTACGATGTATCACGATGCTCTCGGATATGCAGGGAGTTCAGAATTAAAAAGGTCTGAAAAGTGACGTCAATAGGAAGCGTATGGGGCAATATGATTCTCATAAGTCTGAAAAGTTTTGGGAGTCGTATAGAAAGCGTATAGGGTAATACGGTTCTCTATCGGTAAAGTATAGGAAGCGTTAGGGCAATATACCTATCCACAAGAATACATGGACAAAAATACAAGAATATATATCTAATGTGCACAAAGTGGTCTAATTAAATTAACTAATTTTAATCCTAAACTAAACACTCTAACTTTTAAATTTATAGCTAAGACTCTATAAAACCTAGACCACACAACCGACAAATGTACCGATCAATGTAGTACAACCTAAGAAGTCCAAAGTTTGTAGCCAAGAATCATAATCAAGAACAGTAACAAGTTCATCAACATAAAGCAAAACATGTTCAAACGTATCAAAAATACAAAGTTAAAGTTAAAGATATTATTTTAAGGAACTCTAAAATATAATATTTTTGAAAAAACAACGAAATACTAAGTGTGGGAAAATTCTAAGGAATGCAAGTATATATGTACACATATACGTATAAATACATACACCATGGACAGGGGGATCATAAGCATTCACAGAGAGCTTATCGTGCGGTTAGGTTGTCTGGGTCAACCAATCGTCTTCCCAATAGGATTTTGCGTAACCAGGATGAGCAGATGTAGCTTCTGACAATGCCGGATGCATGATGACATAGGCTAGTTGATGACTGGCATGGGTGAAATGTATAAGTATATGGGTATATCGGTTCCACCCCGTCCACCATCACGAGTTTATCCAGACCGGGGCCCGTTCTATAGGCAGCAACCCGACCCGTCCATGTCATCCTTTACTCAGCCCATCCCGTCTATGCCGATCTTTACTCAACCCATCCAGTTCGTGCAATTTAATGTAATGTAGTGGGTATTTTGTTTAAATTCTTATAGGCTTCCGGCCCATCCTATAGTCAGCTCAAACATTCCATGCCACATTTACCTCAGTTCGGTCAAACCGTGCTGCTCTTTCCTCTGTTCGACCTTTCTATGGAAGTATGTTATTTTGTTTTTATTTCATTTTCTACAAACAAATTTAATGTTATGTAATGAGTATTTTGTTTAAATTTTTATAGGCTTCAGGCACGTCCTATACGTGGCACAACATGTTGCCCTCTATTAGGCGTGACACGAACTCTACGAAGGAGGAGCTCGCAGAGTCTGACCAGGACTCTGACGAGGATTGATGACGATAGTGGTTTATGTTATTTTTATATGACGCGGTATAGTAAGAACAATTTAATATTTATGTTTTGATGTATGAACAATTTAATTTTGAGTATTTGTAATATTTATTAATTTGGATATGTTTGTTTTGATAAGTTATATTGTATGGATATGTTTAGTTTGTTTGAATTGCTTAATTTCACTACGTCTTTTATAAATTTTATAACCAAAAAACCAACATAATTTTATAATAAAAAAAACAACTTAAGTAATTATTTAAAAAATAAAGTCCAAAAAGATACTAACTATATGATGCTTGATGTATTGCAAAATACATCAATTTATCGTGTAAAGTTTGTATAGTTTCATACTCGTTTATATCGGTTTTTAGGTAGAATTAGTTTCTTTTGATAGTTTGTGTATATGCAGGTCTCGGTTGCTGAAAAGATGAGAAAATGCTTGAAATCTGCTGGAAAAGAGTTAGCAACGAGAATCGAGTCGTGACATAGCTGAACGAGAACAAAAATCAAGGAATTCTCGCGCCACGTGACCGGAATAAAGAAAGGCCTTCGCGTAACGTGAAGGAATTAAAATATTGATTTTGAAATTCATAGCGCCGCGCTACGCGGCCCCTCAGGGTTTAATTCGCGGCTGACTAGTTGTTGATGCTGGATTCTTGCTGAAAACATATATATGGATCATTATCAAGAGTTTTAAACCTAGTTATGAATCGGAAGCAACTTTGGCGAAAGTTTGGAGCAATTTGGAGTGTTTTCGAGTTCTTGAAGCAGCCGATTGAAGATTTGAAGCATAGGAAAGCATCTGGGTCGTGCTTAACGATTCGGGTTTCTTATTTCTTCTATTTCTTGTCTTTAACCATGTTTCTTGTTCATAAAGATACTTGTTTTGTGATTATTTCAATGACTTTGATTGGCTAGACTTATTTACTACCTAGTTTGGATGATTGGTTTGTAAAGTTTTGATTTTTATTATGGATATTTAGTTGTTTATAGATTATTTGCGAAAGTAGTCGACTCGATTAATGGTTTGATGTGGTTGCATGCTTAAAAGTGTTTGATTGTCTTTTATTGCTTCGAGTGAGACTTGGTGGATGTCTTTCACATAATAGGTTCATGCTAGATTATGATATTATTTTGTAATCTTTAATGATAATTGGCCAATACACCTTAGAAGCGGTAATGGGTAATTGAATAAGTTTAAGTGGTCTACTATCTCAATAGTTGTGAGGTGTGAGGTTATTGTTAGGTCTAAGTCATTGAATTGCTAGGTAGGTGCTTCGTGTGGAGTCTGAACTAGTTTACCTTTTGACTGTTGTCTAACAAGTCTAATCAAGAACCCTAGTCTATCCTAGGTTTATAGCCTGTGAGGGAGTAAATCGAATTAGGGTACTTTCGTAAACCACTTAGATAGCCTGTGAGGGAGTCTAGACCAACTGGTGTTCGTAACAGCCTTTAGAGTGCCATAAGTGTCTTCCTCAGAAGGGTCGGGGGTCTTGTTCGGTATTTCGACATGCTTAGGATATTTAGAAACCCACAACAAATATAAAAATGGTTAGTGTCATGTCCGTGTCAATCTAGATAGAGTAGTTAAACGTAGTTAGATAGAGTCCTGTGGGTTCGATATCTGGACCTATGTAGCTTTACTAGAGTCGATCGGTTCACTTGCCGTTTAGTAGTTTAGTCGAGTTATAGAGAGTCTAGAGTATTACTTCATGTCTAGATTAGGTTAATTTAGTTTGTCTTGATTAGATTAATTTAGTTTGTCTAGATTAGGTTAATTTATTTTGTTTTGGCGCCGTTGCCAGGGACTCTTTGGCAATTGCGTTGATTACTTTGTTTGGACTTAATTGACATCATACGTGCTATTTGTTTGTTTGAGTCATAGTAGTCTAAATATGTTTTGTGTCTTTTCTTTTTATTGAGTCTTTTGTTTGGGTAGTCTTACTTGTTTCTTTGTCGGTTTTGCAGTGGATGCCCATGCACGTTCGTAAGGACCACCGCAGAAGCTGCCAACAGACAAGTCTTCCTTCTCCTCTTCCACCCCAAAGGTTAGTAAAACTTCTCCTTCATCTTCAGCCCCTTCTGACTCTACCCACCCATCTAAACCACCGAGCTTTGACTTCACACCGAATTCGTCACCCCATAATTCCCTACCACCTTCCCGTCCTCTGAGTCTGACACCCGCTGCACCAAATATGGCTAATAATCAGATCGTCCACCAACGATCAGCCACCGGTTTCACTGGTGTGAACTCACCCATCACCATTCCAGCAATCAACAATGACAAATCCTGGCAGATCCCATCCTATATCATTACCGCTATCACCAACTTGTGCCAATTTCATGGTCGTGATGACGAGGATGCCCCTGCCCACATCAACCGCCTTACCTGAATTTGCAGCACGTTCAATCTTGAAGGTGTTAGGAATGACGCCTGCTTTCTTCAGCTTTTCCCTTTCTCACTTGCTGGTCTAGCAGCCACATTGCTTGATTCGAATCCAGCAGGCACTTTCACCACCTGGGCTGCCCTTCGAAATGCTTTCCTTGCTAAATACTTCCTACCCGCCAAAGCATCTCGCCTTCATGATCAGATCCATTCGTTCCGGATGGAACCTGATGAGCTCTGCCACTTAGCCTGGGAACGATTCCAAACCCTACTTTCTCGTTGCTCTCAACACGGTATATCTGATTGGGTACTTGTAGAGAAATTCTACAACGATCTCACTCCTGAAACTCGAGCCCGATTCGATACTTCAGTAGGAGGCCACCTCATGGGTAAGAAAACAGTGGCTGAATGCAATGACTTGTTTGAGATTTCCACGCATTTCGATACTAATCATCGAGCTACCACCAAGACTTCCATTCCTGTGTCTAGTACTTCCTCGGCTGCTTGAGGAATACACCAAGTTAGCTTGGAAACTACGGTAGCCGCTGCTCTAGAGAGTTTTAAAAGGGAGGTTAGCAAAGAGATTCAAGAGTTGAAAGCTAAGGTAGACAAGTGTGAGGTTTGTAGGGGAGGTAACGGTACTATTGAGTGTCCGATGCTCACTGAGGAGCAAGTTGATTTCATTACTGGTCAAAACCGAGGTCCCACTAACCCTGTTAATAATAATAATAATAATAATAATAATAATAATAATAATAATAATAATAATAATAATAATAATAATAACAACTCCAACTATAGTTCGAACTGGCGTAGTAACAATAAGACTTTCCGTTCTTCCGGTAACTCCCATGGTTTCCAAACAGATCCAACTCAAAACAGGGGGCATGGTCAATTCTATAGTGGGGGTTCAAACAATCAGGGTCAGTTTTCTGGTGGGGGTTCGCAGGGTCAGTTTCATGCAGGGGGTTCATATAGGCAATATCCTAGTGGGGGGTCAAACATTCAAGGTTCAAACAACCCAGACTTGGGTAGTGGTCTAGATGAGATTAAATCCATGTTATCCCAACTACTTGTTAAGGACCAAAACACACAAAGAACCTTAGTGGAACATGCCACACTCCTAAAAGAACAATCATTCTAACTTTCTAGATCTCCAAAGGCAAGTCGGGGATATCTCTCGCCAGTTGCAAGAGAGGTCACCCGATCAATTTTTGGGCAACACCCAAACGAACCCGGCTACCCAACTAAAAGCAATTTCAACTCGTAGTGGTAGAACTTTAGCAGAGGTAGTTAGGCAAGAGGTAACTCAGGAAGAAGAAAAGGAGTTAGTGGATGAGGAAATCGAGATGGAGACTCCCGGTAAGGTGCAAACTAGGTTAGACCCAGCAATTACCGCACATACTAAGGAGCCCCGAGTCGCGAGGAGTGTAGAAAAGTGACCTGTAGAGGTTAGACCGTCACCAATCATAAATCTTTCACACGCCCCATACCCCGCCCGCCTTAAGCATTAGAAATATGCTAAGGAATATGGGAAATTTCTCGACATGTTCAAACAATTGAAAATCAATCTTCCGTTCATAGAGGCCCTTCAATCCATGCCGAAATACGCAAAATTGTTAAAGGACCTTCTTAAACGTAAAGATAGGATAGGAGGGCTCTCAAACATCCCTTTGAATGGGGGTTGTTCCACCGTAGTCTTGATAAGGTCTCAGAAAAGTTGACGGATCCGGGCTTTTCACCATTCCATGTCTCTTCAGGAGTGATACCGAGTGTAGAGCCTTAGCCGATTTAGGTGCTAGTATCAATCTCATGCCCTACTCGCTTTACAAGAAACTAGACCGAGGAGAGTTGTCGCCTACCCACATGTCCTTGTCTCTAGCCGATCCGTCAGTCAAATATCCTCGTGGCATTATCTAAAATCTTTTGGTTAAGGTCTATAAGTTCGTCTTTCCCATAGAATTCGTCATCCTTGATATGGAAGCTGATGAGAGAGTTTTTATCATCCTAGGACACCCATTCTTGTGTACCGCAAAGTCCATCATTGATGTCTTTGACTACAACTTTACACTTCGTGTCGGTGAGGAAAAGGTAACATTTGAGGTAGCTCGGTCTATGCAACACCCTAGTGGTTCCAATGATTATAGCGGTCCATGTCACTTGGTTTATTTCATCAACTTGTTCCTATTGTGCGTTGACCAGTGTATAGACTTCATTTGTGGAGCCGATCTAGTAGGAGAGGGTATGGATGAGGACATCGAAGAGGTTGTAGAGGAGAGTGGAGAAGAAGAGGGGACCACCTAGGTCCCCGAAGTGTTAAAGCTTAGTGAGGTTAGGGACGAGAGCTAGAGAGTGCCTATAGAGACACCCGCCCCTTTAGAGCTTAAGGTCCTCCCGTCACACTTAGAGTATGCATTTTTAGGTGAGGGATCCAATTTGCCCGTCATATTTTCTTCTAAATTGGCGGATGAGGAGAAGTCTACGTTGTTGGAGATGTTTAGAGTGAATAAGGTGGCAATTGCATGGAGACTTTCAGATATCAAGGGCATAAGCCCTGCCTATTGTACCCACCGGATACTCATGGAAGATGAATATAAGCCGGTGGTGCAACCTTAAAGGCACCTTAATCCGAATATGTAAGAGTTTGTGAAGAAAGAAGTCCTCAAGTTGTTAGATGTAGGGGTGGTCTACCCCATTTCTGACTCACCGTTGGTTAGTCCGACCCAAGTTGTCCGAAAAAGGGTGGGATGACAGTGATCATGAATGAAAAGAATGAACTCATCCCGTCTCGTACTGTCACCGGTTGGCGTGGGTGCATTGACCATCAAAAGTTAAATGAAACCACCCGGAAAGACCACCTCCCTCTACCGTTCATCGATCAGATGTTAGAGCATCTAGCGGGTCAACAGTTCTACTGTTTTCTCGATGGATTTTCGGGTTACTTCCAGATCCCCATTGCACTAGAGGATCAGGATAAAACAACATTTACATGCCCTTATGGCACTTATGCGTACCGACGCATGCCATTCGGGTTGTGTAACACTCCAGCTACCTTTCAGCGTTGCATGGTTGCCATATTCCAAGACATGCTTGAGACTTCTATGGAAGTTTTCTTGGATGATTTCTCGGACTATGGTGGCACTTTCGATCAGTTTTTGCTCAATCTAGATAGGATGTTGAAGAGGTGCATAGAGACCAACTTGATGTTAAATTGGGAGAAGTGTCACTTCATAGTGACGGAGGGGATAGTGTTAGGGAAAAAGATATCAAGAGAATGAATAGAGGTAGATAGAGCTAAGATACAGACGATTAGTAGGTTACCCCCACCCACTAGTGTGAAGTCGGTTCGTACTTTTCCCGGTCATGTAGGCTTCTATAGGCGTTTCATCAAGAATTTTTCCAAGATCACTCACCCCATGACCCGACTCCTTGAAAAGGACGTACGTTTTGTCTTTGACGAGGAGTGTCTCAAAGCCTTTGACTTTTTGAAGGAAAAGTTGATCAACGCCCCCATCCTTGTTTCCCCTGATTGGAGCTTGCTGTTTGAGCTTATGTGTGATGCAAGTGACTATGCCGCCAGTGTGGTATTGGGCCAAAGAATAGAGAAACATTTTCACCCAATCTACCATGCAAGCAAAACATTGAATGATGTTCAAGAGAACCACACCACCACGGAAAAAGAATTCTTAGCCGTAGTGTTCGTGTTTGATAAGTTTCGCTCATACCTCGTGCTTTCCAAGACCATTGTTTTGACTGACCACTCCGCATTGCTTTTTCTCTTTCAAAAGAAGGGCGCCAAACCCTGTCTCATACGGTGCATTCTTTTACTCACGGAGTTTGATATAGAGATTAGGGACAAAAAAAGGAGCGTAAAATGTTGCTGCCAATCATCTTTCGCGATTAGAGGATAGTAAGAGAGAGGAAATTCGTGAGGAGGCGATAGGGGATAAATTCCCTCATGAATCGATTGATTTTGTAGATGCTGAGAGAGAGGTTTTGCCATGGTTTTCCGACTTGGCAAACTATTTAGTATATGAAGCCTTAGTGAAAAGTATGACCACCCAACAAAAACGGAAGTTCCTTAGCGATGCTAGGAAATATATTTGGGATGATCCGTTCCTTTTTAGGATAGGTGGTGATAGGATTCTTCGTAGGTGTGTTGCGAGAGAGGAAGGTCTAGAGATTCTTAGACACGTTCATGCGGGTTTGATCGGAGGTGATCACCGGCCCCACACAACCGCTCAAAAGGTTTTCGATTGTGGGTTCTATTGGGCTACTGTCGTAAAGGATGCTCAAGATTACGTTAGGAATTGTGATGCTTGCCAACGTACCGGCAATAGCTCATCCAAGGACGAGATTCCCCAAAATACCATTCAAGGTCTCGAAAATTTTGACGTTTGGGGTATCGACTTCATGGGACATTTCCCTTCCTTGAGCGGGAATAGGTACATCCTCATGGTGATCGACTACGTTTCGAAGTCAGTGGAGGCATAAGCTCTTCCCACAAATAATGCCCGAGTGTTGGTGAGATTTCTTAAGAAACTCTTTACACGTTTCGGTACCCCTAGAGCCATAATCAGTGATTGTGGCACTCACTTTTGCAACGCCGTGATGGAAAAGGCGTTAGCACACTACGGGGTCACTCATCGTTTTTCCACTGCCTACCATCCCCAAACGAGCGGTCAAGTCGAAAATGAAAATCGTGGAGTCAAACGAATTCTAGAAAAGACCATAGGAAAGAGTAGGAAAGATTAGTCCGAGAAGCTAGGTGATGCGTTATGGGCATTTCGTACTGTTTATAAGACACCTTTAGGAACTACCCCATTTATGATCGTTTATGGAAAAGCATGTCATCTTCCCGTTGAATTAGAACATCGTGCGTTATGGGCTCTTAAAACCGTAAACCTAGATCTAATTGAATCTGCTAGGAAAAGATTCTTTCAAATTCATGACTTAGAGGAGCTTTGGGATGCGGCATATGCTCGTTCTTGGAGCATTAACGAGAAAACAAAAGTGTTGCATGATAGGAGACTTAAGGGATTGAAAGAGTTTAAAACCGGGGATAAAGTACTTCTTTACAACTCCCGGTTGAAAGTATTTGGAGGGAAGTTGAAGTCTAAATGGGTAGGATTATTTGTAGTGAGTGAGGTTTCCCGTATGGTACAATCGAGTTGTTAAACGAGGCCAATAGAGCAAAGTGGAAAGCGAATGGACATCGTTTGAAGCATTATTTAGGGGGACCCTTAGATTCGGACGCGGAGGAGGTAACTCCTCTCGAAATCCCGCCTGGACCATCTGCATAGAGCCTTGAGGGACACCTCAAGTGTAGAGTTTGTACCGTTTATATCGAGTCGTTATTTTGACTCTTTTCGTAGCTAAAGGTATTTTTTGGTCTTGTGTTTTGTGTCCTTGAGTCTTTTGTAGGAATTCATTACCGACGAGGAGCAAAAATTGAAGAGAAAATGGAGCTCCAGGTAAGTCCCAGTGTTAGAATATATTTGGGATGAGTTTTTGGGAGGTTTGGGCAAGTTGAGAACTTTTTCTAAGGCATGAAAGGCCTCAATTCTCAAAACTTTTTGTAAAAAAAGGGCCATTGACGTTGCGCGACCCCTTTTACATATGTCTGTCGCTTAGCGCCTAGCCTTAATATGCCTGTATCTTAGCAATGACACGTCGCGCTACGCGAACTCCAACCAAAATGGCAGTCGCGTAACGAGACCCCATATTATATATGAACCGGTGAAGTTTGAGGTTGGGAAATATCCAATTGGTTGTTCCTTTTGTTCTATAAGCTTGAGGTGGGATTAAGTGGAACCATGGCTTTCTAGTATGAGACCCTTGGTTGATTAACCGTACTTAAACACAAATAAACATGACAAGGGCCTAGGAACCAGTGTTGAGTTTAAGAGGATTGTATACCCACAATCGTGAATTAACATGTGTTTGATTTTTAATAAAGTAACTTAAGTTTTGAGATCGAATATTTCTTTGACTATGATTCCATTTGCATATATCTTTTTCGGGGACGAAAAAAGAGTAAGTGTGGGGATATTTGATGTATTGCAAAATACATCTATTTATCGTGTAAAGTTTGTATAGTTTCGTACTCATTTATTTCGGTTTTTAGGTAGGATTAGTTTCTTTAGATAGTTTGTGTATTTGTGGGTCTCGGTTGCTGAAAAGATGAGAAAATGCTTGAAATCTGCTGGAAAAGAGTTAGTAACTAGAATCGGGTCATGACGTACCTCAACGGGAATGAAAATCTAGGAATTCTGGAAAAAGGACCTCGTCGCGCCATGCGATTGGAATGAAGAAAGGCCTTCACGTAACGCGAAGGCATTAAAATATTGATTTTGAAATTCACAGCGCCGCACTATGGGGGTTTAAGTGGTAGAAGACTTGTTGTTGATGCTGGATTCTTGCTGAAAAGATATATATGGATCCTTATCAAGAGTTTTAAACCTAGTTACGAATCAGCAGCAACTTGGGTGAAAGTTTGGAGCAATTTAGAGCGTTTTCGAGTTCTTGAAGCAGCCGGATGAAGATTTGAAGCATAGGAAAGCATAACATTCGGGTTTATTATTTCTTTGATTTCTTGTCTTTAACCATGTTTCTTGTTCATAAAGATACTTGTTTTGTGATTGTTTCAATGTCTTTGATTGGCTAGACATATTTACTACCTAGATTGGATGATTGGTTTATAAAGTTTTGATTTTTATTAGGGATATTTAGTTGTTTATGGATTATTTGTGAAAGTAGTCTACTCTATTATTGGTTTGATGTTGTTGCATGCTTAAAAGTGTTTGATTGTCTGTTGCTTCTTGTGAGTCTTGGTGGATGTCTTTCACATAATAGGTTCACGCTAGATTATGATATTATTTTGTAATCTTTAAGGTTAATTTACCAATACTCCTTAGAAGCGGTAATCGGTAATTGAATAAGTTTGAGTGTTCTACTAATCTCAATAGTGTGAGGTGCGATGTTATTGTTAGGTCTAAGTTATTGAATTGCTAGGTAGGAGCTTCGTGAGGAGTCTGAACTAGTTTACCTTTTGACCGTCGTCTAACAAGTCTAATCAAGAATCCGAGTCTATCCTAGGTTTATAGCCTGTGAGGGAGTAAATCGAATTAGGGTACTTTCGTAAACCACTTAGATATCCTGTGAGGGAGTGTAGACTAACCGGTGTTCGTAACAGCCTTTAGAGTGCCATAAGTGTCTTCCTGAGAAGGGTCGGGGGTTTTGTTCGGTATTTCGACAGGTTTAGTATTTGAAGATTCCGGTTCCATAATAACTAATATCCTAATAATATCACTACTGATGCAAACCAGGATTCCAGTCTAGGTAGTTGTTTCCACCATCTGAGTAAAACCCGAGTTCAGTTCGAGTCTAGTTAATTAGTTATTTTTAATTAAATTGAACTTTTAGGATATTTAGAACCCCCCCCCCCCCCCAACCAACAAATATAAAAATGGTTAGTGTCGTGTCCGTGTCAGTGTCAGTCTAGATAGAGTAGTTAAACGTAGCTAGATAGAGTCCTGTGGGTTCGATATCCGGACTTAAGTTGCTTTACTAGAGTCCATCGGTTCATTTGCCGATTATAAGTTTAGTCGAGTTTTAGAGAGTGTAGAGTATTACTTCGTGTCTTGATTAGGTTAATTTAGGTTGTTTTTGTTAAACTACTTTTAGCACATCAATGCTCTTGAGAGTGAGGGACATAAACTGATGATTTGATTTGATGGAGATTAGATGAATTTAAGATCGATGGTGGAAATATTGTGTGCAGAGCTTAGGATTGAATTTGGTGTTAAGAAAGACTTAACAAGGATGGATTTACATACGGTTACTAAATATATTACCGGAAACACATGAATCATGCTCTTCCTTAAAGCTGCTGCTGCATGAATAAAGATATCAAATTCGCACAGTCTCAGCAAAACCTATATGAGTGTGACACGATGCAAGATAACTTTGTGGGGTTTTATTATATTTTATTATAGAACCCAAATTTCATCTTATCACCTGGGCCACACCAAGAAAACTTTATTTGCAATAATTGTGGTAAACAAATCTTGAAAGCAATGTTTTCAGACCCGGACCGGACCGGCCGGGATCCACTAGCTTTACCGGGCCGGTTCACAACTTCAGGTCGTTTCTGCATCAGACCCAGGGGCGGACATAGCCTTTAAATAGGGTTAGCCCCGGCTACCTCTTGACGCCTAGATGGTTGTGTAAATTTTAGAAAAAATTGACCTTTTTTTTAATTTCGTTACCCATTTTTTTTAAACGTTACCCCTTAACGATTTTTTCTAAATCCGCCACTGATCAGACCGGAGGTCCGGCCGGTGACCGGCGGTTCTGCCGGAAGTTCTGTGACGGGTCAGATCAGACTATTAAAGAAAAAGAACGGCGGTTGGTCAGATCTGAGAGGAACAATGAGGTTTGGTCGGGATTCCGGCCGGAGTTGTTGCTGACTTAAAGTCGGGTAAAGAAGGGGTAGAAAAGAGAATGGAGTTACACGTGCAGTTGCAGATCTGAACGAAGCGATGATATCGATGGCGGATCTGACGGAAAAAAATTGCGATGACGAACCCGGCGAGTTGTGAGGATGTGACAGGTTTTATGGAGAAGAACTCTGCGAGTTGCAGTTGACGGTGATGGTGGAGGGTGTAGGCGGTTGATGTTGGCGGGTGGAGGCGGTGAAGAGGATGAAATTGGGTTTGTGTACGGGTTAGGTTTTTTATGTGCCCCATTAATCCATTATTAATCTTATTTTTCATATGTTTTATTGTTATTAATTATTATCATTAATCTATATTTTATATAATTTATGACGTAATCCGGGTCTTAAATCCGCTCGAACCGGTTGGACCGGTCCGACTTTTGACCCCGTCAGGCGACCGGGTCGACATACGGTCCGGTCCTGAAAACATTGCTTGAAAGCTCCCCCACACACATAATACTGTCTAAAGGTGGATTCCGTTTAATTTTTTTGATTATAAAAGCTCTTATTCAATAATGCATTCAAAATATACGTGCCAAAATATGAAATATATATTTGGATGATGAGAATAACGAGTATTTAGGACCCGTACGTTGCAGCGGAACTGTTAAACCTAACAAAAAATAAACGTAAAAACGTTAAATCATGCACGTGCCTTACAACGTTTTAACTTATAAAATGTAAACCAATACAAAAATGAAATTTTAAAAATCCAATAGGCTGTTAAAACAAAAATAAACAAAGATGTGAAATCAATTAAAAAATGTTATTATTAACAGTAAAAATGTGATATAAATTTGTAGTGAGATGATATAAAGTTATTATCTTTAAATTAAATTTTTTTATATGCTTACTTATCTGCTTAAAAAACTAAGACAAAACATTGTTTTAACTTTTAAGACATTAAAAGTTAGTGAGATAAATAGCGAGAGAGTATATATGTGTCGTTGTTTAAGATGATGATTATTTAAGATGATGATGAGTTAGAAAATATATAAATAAATTAAAACTTAAAATAATTACTAAACAATATTTCATTCCAACTTTTCTCATCCACTTACAAAAAGGAAAAATGAACTATGCTTCAGTCAGTTATGTGTACACGAGCTATTGAGATTTCCACAAAATTGAATAGTAGATTCATCACACAAAAGTACTTCGCAAATTAGTAGATAGATAACAAAATAGATTTAAAAGTAAGTAAATGATGACGCATTTTCTAAATTCAAGTTTTATACCCAGTCATAACATTCTATCTTGATGAATTGAGTACCAGTTATTTATTACATGTTGGCTTTGCGGGTTTTGGATATGCCTCGTGCATGATTTTTTGCGGCTAAAAAATACTTGTTAAAATACACATAACGCCTTACTTAAAACCGATTTGAAAAATCAGATATTCAACTACAATTTCAATAATCTTATAACTTTAATAACTTTTATTTTGAATTTTAACTGTTGCTATAACAAATACAAGACCAAGAACTGTAGCGATATCTCTGGGTAAAAAGGTTCAAGGTTTCGATTAGCCTAAAGCAGGTCGTGGGGTCCCCCCACGTTTGCAGTACGTGGAATTGGATCACCTTCTTATTATTCACTTTGAATTCTGGATTGAAGAATATTCAACCCAGATTGTTTATGTTTAGTGAGATTGTATTGTAGTGAATGAAGAATAGAAGATGCAAGAAGCAAGTTATAAAAAGGAGAGGAGAGAATCAGAGATCAGGAGTGATCACGTCTGATTAGGTGTGTGTTGCAATGTGGCCAGATGAAACGCCCAGATTTCCATAATCGAAAATTAAGTTATTAACATACTATTTCTAACAAAATCGGGCATGACCCGTTCATAGTATAAACAATTCCCTGTTTTAGTGACATTCAAGAAGTAAACCTACCACGCATTTCAAAGGGCATAATAAAAGGAATAAAATTTTAAAGATCTTTCAAACAACCATTACAACTAGTATTTTGACAAAAGATTTACAACTTCAAGTTTAAACTTTAACTACCATACTTAGCCTAATTTAACAAAAGTATTGACCCATTGATGATACTTAAAAAATTGCGGAAGCGCATAAAGGCGTTCAAGGTGTGTTCGGTTCCGAGCGAGTCAATAGCATTTAAGCTTGATATTTACCTACAACCATTGCATCAAACGACATTAGCGTAATACTCATATTTCAACTAACGCATTAATGAACTTCACCATTTAAATTTTTAACCATTCATGTCTAATTCATTCTTATATTCGACTTTCTTGTTTATGTAACCAACTTTGTTACATCATTCTCTCCAACTCATTTTATCATAACCCGTTTACACGGAACATTAAGAAAGCTTCACTTATTCATTCTCATTCTAACCCGAACCGACCCATTCAACACGGACCGTTACGGAGCTCTACTTTCGCGTTCTCATTTTTAATACAATGTCTACCATTAAGAAACTAATATTTAAAGGAACAAATACTAATGTTATTGAATGAACTTGTAAATAGCAAACTTACCTCGTTCTTGAGCCTTTTGTTGCGTACCGAAACTAGCGTCTTCTTCTTTCACTCCTACACATGATTCATTCATATTTAGATTATTTCATTCACTACATAATAATCATATTCACACATCAATCACATTCCATTTCATATTGTGCAATATATCAATACTATATCTTACTTATGAAATTTAACACTTTTCAATTCATTCAAAATCACATAGTTTTTCATTGAGGCATTTTAACGAACACAAGGTGCGCATACAACATCTCAATACTCATGTACATGTATTCAATGCACGATTTCACTAGCAACATTCACAACTCTTTTAATCAACTAAATTCACATACTTATTCATTCTACAACATAACAATTCATCAATATCCTAATACATATACATTCATCAATCAAAATCACTCAATTCATTTAACTTCAAGACCATCATACTACTAGAACAAATGGGTTTTCCTTCAAACCTTCAATACAAACGAATTCAAGCATAAAACAACCTCTAATGATGGTTCTAAATCATAGAAAAGCTTAATTTCATACTAATTCACAGATTGATCAAAACCCACTTTCACTATCTAACATCAAATCACAAAATTTGACTTACCCTATGTAGGAAACTCTTTGTTGGTTGAGAATTTGGTCACATGCATTCAGATTATGTTCAAAAACACATCCAATTTTTAGGGATTTGATGAACTAGGTAAAAGAGGTGTTTCTCCCCTCCTGGTCGATCCCTGCGTCACACACCCACACTCCCCACACATTCACTTTTTAATTTCTTATTTATTTTACAATTTTACACATTCAGTCCCTCAGAATCATTCATGTTGTCATTCTAGTACTTTTTCCTAAATTTATAAACTTCCTAGTTTATTTATGACTTAGTTAATTTATTTAAAGCATTTAAACATTCAAATAATCTTTTATAGATTTTGGGGTGTTACAAGTCTACCCCCCTTAAAAGAGGTTTCGTCCCCGAAAGATTAATACCTACCAAATAAAGACGGGTAGTGCTTTCGCATTTCATCCTCCGACTCCCATGTTAGATCCGATCTTTTCCGATGTTGCCATTGAACTAAGACTTGTCGAATAACCTTGTTTCGAAGATGTGTTATTTTGAAATCCTTGATGGCCACCGGCCTTTCAATGTAATTCATTTTCTCATCCAATTCAATATTATCAAGGGGCACGTAAGCCGTATCATCCGCAAGACATTTTCTTAATTGCGATACGTGGAATGTATTATGAATTCCATCTAAAGCCGGAGGAACTCTAACTGATATGCCACCTTTCCAACGCGAGCTAAAATTTTAAACGACCTAATGTACCGAGGGCCCAACTTCCCCCGTTTACGGAACCGTATTATACCCTTCCACGGCGAGACCTTTAGGAACACTCGACCCCCTTCCTGGAATTTAATAGGACGCCTTCTTTTGTCCGTTTAAGACTTTTGTCGGTCTTGCGCTGCCTTCAAACGAGCCCACACGATATCAATCTTTTCATTTGTTATCGCCACGACATCTTTAGGAGCGAGTTCTCGCTGTCCAATTTATCCCCATCACACGGGGGTTCTACATTTTCTACCGTACAACATTTCATATGGCGCCATTTGAATACTACATTGATAACTGTTATTATACGCGAACTCTATCAACGGCAAATGGTCGTCCCAGTTTCCCCCAAAATCTATGACGCAAGCCTTCAACATATCTACTAATGTTTGTATAGTTCTTTCTGACTGCCCATCTGTTTGTGGATGGTACACGGTACTCAATCGCAATTTTGTACCCACACCTTCGTGAAACCGAGACGTGAATCTTGTGTCACGATCTGACACAATGGACACGGGCACTCCGTGTCGAGCTATTATTTCATTCGTATAAATCTCTGCCAACTTTTCGGAAGAAATAGTTTCTCGTGAGTCGGTCAACAATGACCAAGATAGCATCGTGGCCTCGTTTCGTTTTGGGAAGTTTTGTAACTAGGTCCATGGTTATGTGTTAGGATCGGAGGCTCTAATGTTTGTGTTTGTTTGTATAATCTTAACAAATCAATAAAGATAAACATAATTTAAGTGCAGCAGAAATGAATACAAACTTTGTAAACACGACCAAAGGAGAAAATAGTTTGATAAATGTTTGCTTCTCATAGAGTCGAAAGATTACAAATCAAAGCAAAAGATTACAGACATGCTTACAAACTAAACTCCCCCTCAGCCTGATGCCCCAAGGTTGGTTACACACAAGATGAAAGGATTGGACTAGAGGAGAAGAACTCGCTCAGTCAATCAAATGTAACAGTACAGGGTACTGTTACATTTATAGGCAAACCAAACCACTGAGGTATCTCAGCTGACGTCACCATGAAAGCGACGGCTAACAGCCTAACAACCTGTATCTACTGTCCTTACATAAACACTGCTAAACCTAACCACTGACTATACATAAAACAGATAATTCACTAAACAGCTGCTCTCCCTTTATGTTAGTGCTTTCCTCAAGGTTGATCAGTCCTTGATTGGGCAGTGCTTTATCATCAGTGGATAGGACCAGCAGTGTTGAAAACTTCAGGGATTTGATCAGCAGTTGAAGAGGCAGCAGCAGTTGTGTATGAACAGTGGATAGAGACCATCAGTTGTTATAAATCACTTCCAAGGGGAAAGCTTAATGTAAACTGCTGCTTATTGTGAATCCACTGATGTGACCTGGTTTTGGCTTTCATTATCCGTTCCTCTGGTAGGGTTCAATCCCAACATTATGTCTTCCCACTTCCAAACCGGTACTTCTAAGGGTTGCAATTTCCATACGGTTTCTGGTGTTCCGCTTTCACTTGAGAACACGTCAAACACTTGCCGACGTACTAAACTATGTCGCGTTTCATTCCGGACCACCAATATCCCCTTTTTAGATCTTGATACATTTTTGTTGCTCCCGGGTGCACCGAGTAATGAGATCTGTAAGCCTCCTCAAGTAACAAAGATTTCACTTCACATAACCAAGGTACCCAGATTCGGCCATACCTGGTCATGATGCCTTCAGCATTCATTTTTAATTCATCAACTAAGCCTTTCGTTCTTTCCTTCATCGGATCATTAGCATTTAGGGACTTAGTTTGGGCCTCTTTGATCAATTCCAAAAGTTTGGTAGTAACTGCCATTCTCATCGATTTAACTTGTATGGGTGGCGGGTATTCCTTAATTAGTTCCAACCACCTTCGCTGTCTCATATTTAAGTCTTTTTGTTCGAAGAAATACTTGAGACTTTTATGGTCTGAATAAATCGTACATTTCGTTCTGTATAGATAATGTCGCCACAGTTTCATCGCGAATACTACTGTAGCTAATTCTAGATCGTGCGTTGGGTAGTTGCTTTCGTGTGGTTTAAGCTGTCTCGAGGCATAAACTATCACCTTACCCCGTTGCATTAGAACAGCTCCCAACCCCTGATGTGAAACATCGGTGTATACCACCAAATCTTCTGATCCCTCGGGTAAGGTTAAAACTGGTGCGTCAGACAGTCTATTCTTTAATGTTTGGAATGCTTTATCTTGCTCAGGCCCCCATATAAATTTCTCATTCTTCTTTGTCAGTTTGGTCAAGGGTAATGCCAATTTGGAGAAATCATGTATAAACCTTCGATAATACCCAGCCAAACCAAGAAAACTTCTTACTTCACTCGGGTTCCTTGGAGTAACCCAGTTCATAACGGCCTCCACTTTAGTTGGGTCCACCAAGACACCATCCTGATTGATGACATGGCCGAGAAATTGCACTTCTCTAAGCCAGAAGACGCACTTTGAAAATTTTGCATAAAGCTTTTCCCTCCGAAGAGTTTCTAAGACTTCACGCAAATGATTTGCATCTTCGGCACTACTACGAGAGTAAACTAGGATATCGTCGATAAATACTATTAAAGACTTATACAACATGGGCCGACATACTCTATTCATAAGATCCATGAATGCGGCCGGCGCATTAGTTAGCCCGAATGACATTACTAAAAACTCGTAATGTCCATATCGGGTTCTAAACGCGGTTTTCGCTACATCTTCCACACGTACCCTTAGTTGATGATATCCCGAGCGCCGATCAATCTTCGAAAACCAGCTCTCTCCTTGAAATTGATCAAAAAGATCATCTATTCGAGGTAGGGGATATCTGTTTTTCACTGTCAACTTGTTCAACTCTCGATAGTTGATGCACATGCGCATCGAACCATCTTTCTTTTTCACAAAAAGTACCGGGGCTCCCCAAGGTGACACACTCGGGTGTATGAAGCCCTTATCTAGCAATTCTTGTATCTTTGTCATTAGCTCTCACATTTCGGCGGGAGCTAACCTATAAGGAGCTTTGGCCACTAGTTTGGCGCTCGGGTTTAGTTCAATTCGGAATTCCACCTCTCGCTCGAGTGGTAATCTCGGTAATTCATCCGGAAACACATCCAGATACTCGTTCACCACTTCAACTTCTTCGATTTCAGGTGCCTTTTGTCTTGTGTCTACCACATAGGCCAAAAACGCCTTACCCTCATTTCTTGCGTACCTAACCGCCTCGAAAATCATGCACAATTTTGTCTCTAATTTTCTTTCCCCATAAATACTTACTGTTTTGGTCAAAAATTACCGAAGCAATTAAGTGATCAAATTAGTTAAGTGAGGTAGTGTGCTAAAAAGTGTGTTGAAAATGTGCTGGTTAAGTTGTTTGGAAAAACAGTATTCAGGATACGGCTCAGGATATTGAGCTGTATCTACGATCAAACAATGAGCAAAAAGTAAAGGGGGTGACACCAGATATACGAGGAAAGCCCTTGATCAATCTAGATCGCCGGCATAAAACCTCGGGAGCTGACAATCGCAGATGCCTTGTTCTTCTTATTGCTTTAAACGTCAGGATACAGTGAAGGATATTGACCAGATCGCTAAGTGTTACAACGCTTTTATGCGAAAGTGAAAATTGCTAGAGAACAAGTGCAAGAGTGTAGTGAGTGTTGATGTGATGTCCTATTCGATCTGATATACCTACCTATTTATAGTAACGAATTACAAACGAAAATTCCTATAAATATGGGATGCTCCGAATATTCCATTGTTAACGTTGTAGACCGAGTAATGCGGCTTCAACGTCTTTATTTGAACGACTTGGACCGAGTCTTCCACGGAATGAGTCCTTGTGAACGTTGATAGCTTCTAACCCGCGTACATGCACATAATCCGTTAGTGATCCTGAGGATACCATTCAGGATGTTACCAATATCCTGAATCAGCATCCCGGATGTGAACAGATATCATATAACCAAGATATAACCCAAGATATTTCTCAGGATATGGGCTCAGAATTTCACCCATAACAATTGTCCCTAAAAATGTTACCGTTTAGTATCCTGCCACTAACGGTTACATTTTTCACGGAGATCGAGGCAATTAAGAGATAAGACCCATGATGTGACCGTGTGCAACTATTCAGCCTATATTTACTCATTGCACCCTATATCTTCTCATCCCCATCTCTTTTTTAATCACTACCGATAAGGAAAAAGGTAAACATTCTCTCTCTAATCTTCATCTTCATCCTCCTTTTCCGGTCAAAAAATCAGGCGATCAAATGCCGAGACAGACAAGATCCAGTTCTGGTGATTCGGCTCCCACATTTATCCAGCAGAATCTTCTCCAAGAACCGGAGAAAGAGATATGCTCTTTTGATAGTGCCCACTTGTCGGCTCTCAAATCCTCCGGTATCTTTCCGGAAGGAACGGTATTCCGGCCGTTCGACCGGGAAATCCGGTCGGATATGGTCTCCAATGAGTGGTTGTGCTTTAGTGCCTTTCCCTTCACCTTAGGGTTACAATTCCCCTTTCCAGACTTTATCACCGAATTCTTCAACATTACAAAAATCTCTTTTAGCCAAACAATGCCGATGCTTTGGCGTGTTATGTCCGTTCTTGACCAGATCAAGAAAAACCACATCCCTGATCTTTCTGTTCATGATCTCCCCCTAGCTTACCGGCTTAGATGCCACGGATCATGTAGATTTTTGTTTTATTCCACCTCCGGCGACCCGCTGATACTTCGTGCCACCAGGAACGAGGATAATTGGCAATCTAAGTTCTTCTTTGTAAAAAGAGACTCAATCCCTGGTGGAACGGAATATCCGGTGAAATGGTTGAAAAAGGGTAGGATTTAGGGTTTAAGGATGATCCTGCCTCTTATCCTGTTCCATATCCTGAACTGATCAACTTTCTTTTTTCTGTTGTGCACGCAGCTGATTTTAGGAAGATTGCACCTCCCCTTGTTGATTCACAAAAAAGGATTGACGCCATCAGACTCCTTCCAGAGGCTGAAAGAAGTTTCAACCCGTCTCCACCATCTCCAAGTCCTCTTTCTAGTGCAAACATGTCTGGTAAGGATCCTGCAAAATATCCTGTACATACATGTCTTTATTTGATATACTTAGGAGAAATTTTACTCCCTGTATGCAGACTCCAGCAAGGTTCCAGTCTACCTAGACCTTGACGAACTTGACAGCTACCCTACTCCAGTCACGGTCAAGAAAGAGACCCCTGCTGCCACCAGCTCCAAGCCGCTCCCGGCTCCTAAGGCTAATCCGAGGACTCGTGCTTCCACAGCAAAAAAGAGGAAAGGTCCTGAAGTCAGTGCTCCAGGTCCAGAAGGGTTCTCCTACGATGAACTCAGCTTTTCTGACTCCTTAGAGCCAATGACATCCTTCCTCAACAAGGTAATATCCTGCTACATATCTTGCACATATATCCTGATAGGATATCCTGACAGGATATCCTGGTTAATATATTCTGACTCATACCTGAATTTGATGTGCACGGCCTCCAGCATTTGCTCCACCTGTACAACGATGCCTGTGGTACTGCTGTACTCCATGAAGCTAGGATTAAACAGCTCGAAAGTACCGTTGCCGACCAAGGTGCCATTGCTGAAGCAAAGACCCGGCACTACGAGGGCATGCTGGAGAAGGTCACCCAAGATGCTGAGCTCAAACTTACCACTGTCCAAATGGATCACGAACAGGCCATGGTTTCTTTCCGGGAAGGAATCAAAGCCTCTGCTATTGTCTCCCTGCTACAAGCTCGCATCAAGATGGCCTACGAGGCCAAGGAGACAGGCCTTGTATGCCCATCCTGGCCGGTTGAATCCTGGGTGGCCAAGCTGAAGGAGCTTGGAGGCAAAGTTGTGCCACTTCCTGCTGAAGCCGGAGAATCCTCTAAGTCAGCAGAGGTGGTAGACAAGGCTGGAGACAAGAAGGATGCTGGAGAGGATGCTGGGACAGATGCTGGTGAGGATGCTGCTCAGGATGCTAAAGCTGAAAAGGCAGAGAAGGTTGGAGAAGATGCCGCTGTGTGAGGGCATTCAGGTGGGCAATGATGGATATATGTGCCAAGGCCGGAGCCCACCTTTTTAAATTTGATTGTTGGCTTGTAACCTCAAACAATTTACTTTTCCTGCATTTTACTTTTCTGCACTTAAACAATGTGATGGCCATTGGTGGAGGGATCCTGAGTTTCAGGACGAAGCCCTTGGCCATCATCGTTAGTACGTTTTGCTTTTGAACAATATAACAGTTGGAGGTGGATGGGTCTCAGTTTGAGACAAAACCTTTAACTGTTAAGTACATAGGGTAAGAAACTATTTGTGCTCTTGGTGGATGGACCTTGGTTTAAGGTGAAACCAAGAGCACATCTTTTGATATGTTAATATAACTTTCCTTTAGCTTTATTCTTGTTATTACACCTTTATTACATGAATTTTACTTATAAAGATAGTTTTGTTTGATCATATTTGGGAACCCACTATAAGTGTATCCTGAAAGATATCCTGCTCAGGATACTGAAATACAATCTATAAATTATCCAAATAAAAAGGAGAGATCATACTAGAGATTCTTCAAGAATCAATTTCAATCTTCCATCATAAGTATGTCCCCAGTGCACACTTACAAACTTGGATCCATCCTTTGAATAGTATAATGTATGTCCCCTGTGTTCGACAAGAAATGCAAATGTATTCACACTTTGGCTTGAATAAATTCCGAACACCCCGAGGCAAAACCCTTGATATCGCGAAATGAATCCTTAGCATACTGGGGATAAACCCTTAATATCCTGGGGATAAACCCTGATATCCTGGGGATAAACCCTGAGTTTCATGCACTACAGGCGAGTGTGTATAAACTCCAAATCTTAGAAAGGTGAAAACCTTTAAACCTTAGAGAGTATGAAAATACCCTTTCGTGAGAGAGGGTGATCAATCCTCATATACCTTCAGGATCCAGGATATAGCCAACAGTAACAAAATTATCAGCCACTTTTACATGAACTGGTCCCGCTACCTTGAACTATACCTAGATAACTTGCGCTCCAGGCGAGGTGTTTATACCCAATTCGAAAGAAAGGTGAATACCTTTAAACCTTTGAAGGGATCAGGATCCCTTAAACGTGAGAGAGGGGGCCAATCCTCTAATCTTTCGAGTTATCCTGAGTGCATATCCTGGAGCTATATCCTGAAACATATGCGGCAAAACAACTGTAAACTAAGGTGGGTGTTAGCTTGGCTAACACCCCTCCGATGCTTAAGTCAGTATTGGGTTCAAGATAATAAACAAATATATTTAAAAGAGATAGAATACATACCATTCTGAGATAGAAATTAAATTCTATTCTTACTTGAAATAGAGCTTTAAGTGTATTGCATTCCAGGATCTCGGTAGCATATCCCCTTCCATATTCTTGAGTCGATATGCTCCTTTCCCTGCTTCTGACTCAACTTCATATGGTCCTTCCCATTTTGGAGCTAGCTTGCCATCGGCAGGATTAGTGGTATTTTGAAAAGCCTTTCTTAGCACCCAATCACCAACTCGAAATCTCCTAGTCCTTATATTCTTGTTATATGCTCTGGATATTCTTTGTTGATATGCTGCCATCCTTAGCCTTGTTGCATCTCTTTTTTCATCTATAGTATCCAAATCTCGACATAAGGCTTCAGGATTCTGTTCAGGATCCTGTAGGATAGATCTTGCAGTAGGTATCGCCATTTCCGTTGGATTCACCGCTTCTGCTCCAAATACCAAGGAAAATGGGGTTTGGCCAGTTGCATTCTTTACCGTTGTCCTATCAGCCCACAAAACAAAGGGTAATTCTTCTGCCCATCTTCCTTTTTTGGCTCCAAGTCTCTTCTTTAAGTTATTGATAATTATCTTGTTTGAGGATTCAGCTTGTCCATTCGCTCGAGGATGTACCGGAGTAGACGTGATCATTTTGATTCCCCAACTCTTGCAAAAGTCAGTAGTCCTCTTGCTTATAAACTGGGACCCATTATCACAAATGATTTCAGCTGGTACCCCAAACCTGGTCAGGATATTCCTCTTTATGAAGGGTACTACTTCTTGGTCTCTAACTTGAACAAATGCTTCAGCTTCAACCCACTTAGAGAAATAATCCGTCATTGCTAGCATAAAGACTTTTCCTCCCGGAGCTTTTGGTAACTTCCCTACTATATCCATCCCCCATTTCATGAATGGCCAAGGGGAAGCTACAGGATATAGTGGTTCAGCTGGTTGATGTAGTATGTTACTATGCCTTTGACATGCATCACACCTTCGAGCATATTCTGTAGCATCTTTCCTCATCGTTGGCCAATAATATCCTGTCCTTAATACTTTCGAGAACAATGATCTGCCCCCAGTGTGGTTACCACAATCCCCTTCATGTATATCCTGAAGTACTTCTTTGGCTTCAGGATCCTCCAAGCACCTCAAATACGGTCCTGCAAGAGATTTCTTGTATAAAACATTATTTATAATAGTGAATCGTGATACCTTCATCCTAAATGCCTTAGGATTTTCATCTCCGGGGATGTGTCCTTCCTTGAGATATCTCATGATTGGAGCGGTCCATGATTTAGGATCCTTTTCAGGATACTCTGCTCCAGGATCCTGAATACCCGCTACTTCTTTATCCTGAGAATTCGTTGCAGGATACAAGATATGTAATATTGGTATTTGGGTCCCTTCTGGTATCCTGATCGATGATCCCAGATTTGCTAAGGCATCTGCTTCAGCATTATCCTCCCTTGGTACCTGTTCAAGTGTAAAAACATCGAAATATCCTGCTAATTTTTTGAGAATATCGAGGTATTCGATTAATTTCTCACCCTTAACTGCATAGGATCCATTAAAATGGTTAGTAATTAACAAGGAGTCAACATATACTTGCAAATTCTTGATACTCATATTCTTAGCCAACTCTAATCCTGCAATTAAAGCCTCATACTCTGCTTCATTATTAGTAGCAGGGAATTCACACCTAATAGCCTTGGGTAATATGTCCCCCTATGGCGATTTTAGTAGTATTCCCAATCCTACTCCTCTTACATTAGATGCACCATCAGTATATAACGTCCAGGATCCTAAGGATTCTCGTAACTGTTGGACTTCTAGGTCTACCTCATCCTGAATGTCCCTACTGAAATCATCCACAAAGTCAGCTAAAGCCTGAGACTTTATGGCATTTCTAGGTTCATATACTAAATCATAAGCACTCAACTTTACTGACCACTTGGCCATCCTGCCTGACATCTCTGGTTTCCTAAGCACATTTTTGAAAGGATAATTTGTTTTAACATGAATCCTATGTGTCTCAAAGTAATGTCTAAGCTTCGTTGATGCCATAACTAATGCTAGTATCAATTTTTCTAAATGAGAATACCTAGTTTCAGCATTTAACAAACTTTTACTAACATAATAAACAGGATATTGCTGACCTTCATGATCCTTTATAAGGACGGCACTTACAGCATTCCCTGATACTGCGAGGTATAGGGATAGTGGTTCACCATTCTCAGGCTTCATCAGTAGAGGTGCAGTTGAAAGATATTGCTTCAAATCCTGCAGGGCTGCTTCATGCTTCTCACCCCATTCGAATTTCTTGTTCTTCTTCAGGATATCATAAAACTCTTTGCATTTCTCTGAGGATCTTGAAATAAATCTGTTTAATGCTGCCAATCGCCCTGTTAATCGTTGAACATCCTTCATATTTGAGGGTGATTTAATATCCAAGATGGCTTTAATCTGCTTCGGGCTCGCCTCTATTCCTCTTTTGGTCACCATATATCCTAGAAATTTTCCAGCCCCCACTCCGAAATGACACTTAGCAGGATTTAGCTTCATGTTATATTGATCCAGGATATCAAATGCTCCTTTAATATCCTGGATGTGATCCTGAGCTTTCCTTGATTTTACCACCATATCGTCAATGTATACCTCCATGGTGTCCCCCAGCTTGTCTTTGAACATTATGTTTACCAATCTCTGGTATGTTGCACCTGCATTTTTCAAACCAAAAGGCATAGCCGTATAACAATAAATACCTGTTGGTGTCATGAAGGCAGTATCCTCCTGGTCAGAAGGCTCCATTTGAATCTGCTGAAATCCTGAGGATGCATCCATGAAGGTCAACATTTCATGCCCGGCAATAGCATCGACCATTGCATTAATGTGAGGAAGAGGAAATGGGTCTTTAGGACAAGCCTTGTTCAAGTCTGTGTAGTCTACACAGACTCTCCATTTCCCATTTTTCTTCTGTACCACGACTACGTTTGCTAGCCATCTTGGAAACTTGACATCTCTGATCATCCTAGACTTCAACAATCTTTCAACTTCCTCTTGGATAATCGTATTCCGCTCAGGAGCAAATTTCCTTCTTTTTTGCTGAACAGGCTTGAATGATCTATCAATTCCAAGCTTGTGAGTGATAATGTCTTTGGATATACCTGTCATATCCTCATGCTTCCATGCAAACGTTGACATCCTGCATTTCAAAAAGTTAGTTAACTACTCTTCAATATCCTGAGGGATATTGGTTCCTACGAGCACCGAGATATCAGGATTATCCTGATCCAGGATAATTTTCTTCACATCCTGCTCCGAATCCTCCACGATATCCTAGGCCCGCATCTTTAATTGCTATGCTGTACTAGGCTTGGTTGAGGATTTCATCGAGGATAAATAGCATTCTTTCGCCTCCTGCTGATCACTATCAACCTTGACAACTCCCCAAGGGGTAGGGATCTTGATGCATTGGTGATATGTTGATGGCACAGCCTTCATATCGTGAATCCATGGTCTTCCCAGTATGATGTTATAGCAGGATAGAGAATCCATCACACAGAAACGTTGTATCGAGTTGACTCCTTCAACATATACTGGTAACTTTATCTCTCCCACTGTGTTCCTAGCCTCTCCACTGAACCCAACAAGCACGGTGGACTTCGAAGTGATATCCATCGGAGATACATTCATTCTCTTCAGAGTCTGTAGTTGGATTATGTTGACGGAGCTGCCATTATCAACCAATATCCTGCGTACAAAATGGTTAGCCACATATAATGTTATTACCAGAGCATCATGATGAGGATCCAGGACAGTATCCCTGTCATCACCATCAAATGTGATCACTTTTTCTGTTGTGAAGGTAGTCATCCTGACAGGTTTGTCTCCCCTTTCGGCCTTAGCTTCTTTTGCATGTCTCTTCGCCGCCGAATACGAAGTCCCACAAATGTCGGATCCTCCCGAAATAAAGTTGATTATCTTGGCATCCGCGGGAGGTGATGCTGCTCGCTCAGGATCCTTCTCAGTATCCTGACCCTTATTCTTCTTTCTTCCTAAGAGATCTTTCAGATATCCCTTGCTTAGAAGATAGCTTATTTCTTTTCTTAGAGCAATGCAATCCTCAGTTACATGTCCGAAATCTTCGTGGAAGGCACACCATTTTGACTTATCTTTCCAATCGGCTTCTTGTTGATTCTTTCGAGGCCACCTAGCCTTGTATCCTAAACCCTGCATGGCATACATCAATTCAGGAATGTTAATAGAAAAGCAATATTCAGATAATTCAGGATATTCTTCAGGATCCTCGTCTTCGATAACATTCACTTTCTTGTTTTCATTTCTACCATATGGCTTAGAGCGATATGGCTTAAATGAGGATTCTGACTTCCTGTTAGTTGACTCATAGGTGTTGGATGAGTTCATCCTCTCTTGCATCTTTCTGTCATCCTCCAATCGAATATATCTTTGGGCCCTGTTTCGAGCTTCATCCAAGTTCCTGCATGGGTTCATTACAAGGTCTTGGTAAAATTGAGAATCTTTTTGCAGCCCCATCTTGAAAGCTTGCACAGCTGTTACAACATCAAGATGCGGAATGTCTAAGGATTCCCGGCTGAACTTGTTCACATAATCCCTTAGGGACTCTTGAGGCCCCTGTGTTATCCTGTAGAGGTCACTTGTTAGTTTTTCAAAGCTTCTAGTACAAGAAAACTGACTATTAAATAAATTCACTAGGTGAGCAAATGATGTAATCGAATGAGGAGGAACATTTAGGAGCCATTTCAAGGCTGATCCTGTTAAGGTAGAACCAAAACCCTTGCACAAGCATGCTTCCTTAAGCTCCGGAGGGATAGGGTTAATCTCCATTCTTTCCCTATACTGAACAATATGCTCTTCAGGATCCGTAGTTCCATCATAAACCTTCATGTTGGGGGTTTGAAATCTCTTTGGAATCTCAGCATCACAGATAGGATATGCAAAGCGAGATATCCTGTGGCTGTCTTGGGACACTTCCGGGATTGGCTGGACCACTCCAGGTACACTGGATATCATGTCCTTCAACTTCTGAAGCTCCCTAGTAAATGCTGATGTTA
Organism: Helianthus tuberosus; assembly: GCA_030545235.1. Lineage (NCBI taxonomy): Eukaryota > Viridiplantae > Streptophyta > Magnoliopsida > Asterales > Asteraceae > Helianthus > Helianthus tuberosus. The sequence goes on along the minus strand of CM060409.1, from coordinate 7,622,930 downwards.
CACCTGTATCCTGCAAAGATCCACTATTGTTAGCAGCATGAGTATTATTATTATTTGACACGTTACCCGTCTGAGGATTCTGCCCATATCCTGAAGCATATCCTGAGCTCCTCATGGTTGACATCCTGACCGAGGAGGGTATTTCAGGAGTATGATTCTGAGGAAGGTTGGGCACAATATTCCACCTATTATCCTCAGTGTACACAGCCGAACTGAAGTTCAAAGTTCTGGGTTGTAATGGAGTGACAATATCCTCAGCAGATCTGCTCGAGCCAGACTTCAGGAGTTGTATTTCCCTCAACAGCATTTGGTTTGTTTCCTGTTGCTGCCTCATTTGTTCCTGCACACTTCCAAATAAGGTTAGAATTTCATCATTAGAAGCTAAAATGGGAGCAGATCCCTGAATACTCCGAGTAGGGATAATATCCTAAGGTTGTGAAGAAGATTGCATCCTTGGAGGAGGAGGTGGAAGCACCGGACCAGTAGTAGCAGAAGTTGTAGCAGACACAGTGGAGGAGCTCATGTTTGATCTTGAGGCCATTGTAAACAATGTGGCAAAAAGTTTTGAAAATAGAAAACCGATTAACGATTTCACAAAGATTTTTAGTAAAGAGAGCACCACTTGCCCCACGGTGGGCGCCAAATTGTTTTGGTCAAAAATTACCGAAGCAATTAAGTGATCAAATTAGTTAAGTGAGGTAGTTTGCTAAAAAGTGTGTTGAAAATGTACTGGTTAAGTTGTTTGGAAAAACAGTATTCAGGATACGGCTCAGGATATTGAGCTGTATCTACGATCAAACAATGAGCAAAAAGTAAAGGGGGTGACACCAGATATACGAGGAAAGCCCTTGATCAATCTAGATCACCGGCATAAAACCTCGGGAGCTGACAATCGCAGCTGCCTTGTTCTTCTTATTGCTTTAAACGCCAGGATACAGTGTAGGATATTGACCAGATCGCTAAGTGTTACAACGCTTTTGTGCGAAAGTGAAAATTGCTAGAGAACAAGTGTAAGAGTGTGGTGAGTGTTGATGTGATGTCCTATTCGATCTGATATACCCACCTATTTATAGTAACGAACTACAAACGAAAATTCCTATAAATATGGGATGCTCCGAATATTCCATTGTTAACGTTGTAGACAGAGTAATGCGGCTTCAACGTCTTTATTTGAACGACTTGGACCGAGTCTTCCGCGTAATGAGTCCTTGTGAACGTTGCTAGCTTCTAACCCGCGTACCTGCACATAATCCGTTAGTGATCCTGAGGATACCATTCAGGATGTTACCAATATCCTGAATTAGCATCCCGGATGTGAACAGATATCATATAACCAAGATATAACCCAAGATATTTCTCAGGATATGGGCTCAGAATTTCACCCATAACACTTACTCGAGCCACATTAGGTGACAATACATGAATGACTTTCGCCTCGCATCGTATTTTCGCATGATAACGGGATAACTAATCCATTCCCACTACTACTTTAAATTCCCCCAAAACCATAGGAATAAGATCTATTTCGAATTCGTCATTCTCTATAGTGATCTTACAGTTTTTAGAAATTTCACGTAACACATAACTTTTGCTATCCGCTACCTCTACTTCTAAGGGTATATACATTCGTTCTTTTCTAAAGGAGAAATGGCACATAAGTTCATCCGACAAAAAAGATCTACTAGCACCGGAATCGAATAACACATTCACGGGTATGAGGTTGACTAAGAAAATACCTGATACAAAATTCGGTAGAACCTTAGCCCCCTCCGTGGTAAGTTAAAACATTCTTCCCCGTGCCCTATGATTTTCATCCTTCTTTCCATCTTTTTGACCCTTTTGTTTATGCTTCGGACATTCAGCTTTGACGTGACCAGGAGTAAAGAATTAAAGCACGTCCTCACCGGACTAGGGCACTTACAGTAAGGATGCCCCTCCTGACCACAGTTGTAGCATCCCTTCTTTCCCAACAGACATTCTCCGGTATGAAGCTTCCCACAAGTTTTGCATGGAGGAATACTGCTTTTGGATCCTCCTTTGTTCTTGTTGTCATGCTGCTTAGGTTTCTTGGACGGACTCATATTCGTGGGCTTTTCAGCCGCTCTTTTCTCCCCCCTTTTGAGTTGTCGCTTCAGCTCTATCTCTCTATCCCGTGCCAAGTTGATAAGTTCATTCAAGGTTTCACACTTCGAGGGGGTGATGAATTCCCTATATTCAGCCTTCAACATGCCGTGATACCGATTTATCTTCATTCTATCAGACTTGGCAAAGTCTTCACAAAACTTTAGCTTATCAAAGAAGGTATTGGTGATTTCATCAATAGATTCATCCTGGTGTCGAAGACGTAAGAATTCCTCTTGTATTCTATCGATTGCCAACTACGGGCAATGATACTTCAGAAACGGCTCCTTCAATTCTTGCCAAGTTAATGTTTGGAGTCTCTCTTCCCCTAACTCCTTACATTACGTATCCCACAAATCCTTAACTTGTTGTTGAAGCTGGCCCGTAGCAAACATTACTGATGTGCGATAAAGTGTCGTATATATTAGGTGTATATTTTAAGCCCTTTTTAACACTTATTTTAGCCAAGTTTTAAATTTATAAAACACGATATTTTACTAACACTAAACACACATATGGGCAAGTGCACCCATCGTTGAGCGTAGTATAGTGTTGGTAAGATACCGAGGTCGTCCAAGGACACAAGAGCTTTTAGTACCGGTTTATCCTCAACGTCTAATCAAAATAAAAAGTTTAGAAAAAGGTTTTTAAACTAAGAAAAATAAAAACTAACTAAAATGCTGAAAATAAAAATAAAATAAAAACAGATAGACAAGATGAATCACTTGGTTCCGACTCGTATGTAGTATAACCTTTGATTATTTCCGCACTTTTGCACATAATTAAGAGATTATCTTAGTTATTGTAGTAGGCCCCTCTTTTGAAGGTGACGTTACCCTCACCCCAGTAGTTTGAGTCAGCAAGGATACAATCCTAAAAGGGTGGATTATTGGAAGATAATGAATTAAGTTATTAATGCAGTATTATGATAGGCCCCGCTTTTGGCGGTGACGTTACCCTCGACTAAGTAGTCTGAGTCAGCAGGGATACAGTCCTAAATAGCCGGGTTATAGTATTAATAGTAGTTAACTTATGAGGGGATCAAAGAGTTTGGACCCCCGCCATCCAATACCGTGAAGCATTGAAGGAGGTCCTACTAAATTTGACCCAGGTCCATTGCAGGACCTCTAAACGCTGAACAATGGCAAGACCTTTACCAAACCGTTCCCTTAACCCCCGACCAGGTAGCCAACATACCTCCATATAGACCGTGGAGATATGAATGGTGAAAATCCTTTATTTTATATAGACAGTAAAATAATGCCGAGACACCACGGACAAACGATAAGGAAAGATCACCTTCAACATAAGTAACTAGTTATTAAAGTCATTAATACAAAACCAAATAAAAAGTGCAAAAGATTAGAAATAAAAAGTATTATACTAGACACTTTGTCTTCACCAAGTGATGTAAGAGACTTAGGCAAACATGGCCTTGATTGTCAAGAACTCTTACGATCAATCTTGGATCCCGAGACGACTCACACACTCTACGATGGACAATGGATGATGGTGGTGGATGATGGTGTTGTGATGGTGGTGGGTGGTGGATGAAGTGTGAGAGAGGTGGTGTGCCAAGGGATGAGTTGAAATGAATCCAAGCACTCCTATTTATAGGCTGAATAGAGAGCTGGGCACGGCCCCGTGTCCGCTGAACACGGCCCCGTGCCCGTCTGACACTCTCTCTCCTCATTAATTGTAATTCGCAATTACAATTAATGCGCCTGCAGTACTTTCGACACGCCCCCGTGTCCGCTGGACACGGCCCGTGGTGGGCAATAGAAGCTTCTATAGGTTTGTCTTTTCTGCTGCTTCTTGGGCACGGCCCCGTGCTGGCTGAGCACGGGGCGTGTTCAGTCTTCTGCCTTCTCTATTTTGCTTGGGAAGATGCCGTTGAGGGGTCGGGCAATCCACTTATGTTCCTTTTCTTGTATTTATGTTGGATTTAGATGTCTTTTTGCTTCTTTTGTGTTCTTGAGCTCATTTAATCCTGAAAATACAAAAGGAAGACAAAAACACTCTTTTTCCAATATTAGTACTTAAAAAGGGTTAGTTTTATGCCTTATTTGATGTAATTTATATGTTGCATTTTACACACATCAAATACCCCCACACTTGAACTTTTGCTTGTCCTCAAGCAAAACTCTTTAATATGTGGCTTACACTCCCAAATGGAATAGGTAGAAGAGAAGGTTTTGGGCTTGTCGTAGAGTGTCGGGATGTCCAAGATCTTTTTGGGTTTTATTTTTATTTATTTACAATCCTATTCGTAATGATTTATTTAGAACGTTTCATAGGAGAAATTACTTATTTGGGCATAACATGCCTTTTTAAAATTCCATTTATATACAGGTTCACATACCTCACGGGAGAAATCACTCACACTCGGCCGAAGGTGTATTTTTAGTGAATCACTCGAGAGCGGCATGGAACTTATTCCTACCATAAGCTTGCCAAGCAATCAATCCTCCTCCTTTTTAACTTTTATACCTTTGTAAATATCAAGAGGACTTTGTGGGTTAAGGGTTAGGCTTGGGTTAAAGGTAGGTGGTTGGGTTAGTGGTTAGTGGTTAGTAGAAAAAGGGCGAAAAGCGTAACAAGTGTCGGTTTTCATAAGACTTTCTATTTTTTTTTTTAACTTTTTATTTTGAAGCTTTTATTCAAACAAAGTTATTTTTGATGAACTTGTTTGTTTATTTTCTTTTTGCTTCATCATCAACATATTTTTTTTTTTTTTATCATACTAAAAACCGAACTTGTTACTAAAACAAAGGGTTAAAAATGAAAAAGGTTTTGGTGGGTAAAAGGGTTTTTGGTTTGGGTGATGAAATGAAAAGGTTTAGGCTCAAAGGGGCTAACTAGGGGGATTTTTGGGTAGGTGGTAAAAGAAAGAGAAAAATAATGGTGTAGAAATAAAAAGGGGTTAGTCCTAATGCCTCCATCATTTACTTACTCGGGTTTAGGTTGATAAGGACCGGGAATGTATCGTCATGGCAAGTTCTAGAGTTGTAAGAACCAAGCGGCTATTCACACAAGAAACGAAAAATGAGCATTTAGTCTAAAGATGTAAATTTGTATGCTCAATAAAGGCTCAAAACTCACTTTTGTGGGAATGGGTTTTTATGTGATCAAGTATATATAATCAAATTTTAACTAAGTTTGTCATGCCTTTTCATAATTTTCTTATGTTGGTTCTTTTTATCACTACGCTATCGGTTGTAAATTCGTAAAAATATAACCTTTTTGAGAACTTGAATTTCCCGAGTTAAACCTAGACAAGTAAAAAAAAATGAAATTTTTGAAAAAATTTGGGGTGATTAGCGGTTCCTATAGAGTTTTGTGTAAGGCTTGTATTTAGGACTTGCAAAATTCAAGGTTTTAGCATCCCCCCACACTTAAATTACACATTGTCCTCAATGTGTCCCAAAAATAATTTTTTTAGGTTGATTAGATGTGTAAAATGGTGTTAAAAAGCAAAAATTTATGTTACTGGTAGTCTGGGCACGGCCCCGTGTCCACTGGACACGACCCCGTGGCGAACTGCCAGTAACAAGAACTTACAGAAGGTGAACACGGCCTCGTGTCCACTGGACACGGCCACGTGTCTGACAAAAATCTGCAGGACAGAAGCCAAACAGCAGGTCTAGGAGGTGAGCACGGGGGCGTGTTGGCTGGACACGTCCCCGTGTGGACAGTCTGAAAGCCTGAAAAACAGGTTTCCTCCCCCGGTTTTTTTTTTCATCCTGGTCCTATAAGTGCTGATGCTTAGCACCCCAAGCCTTGGTTTGTACCTGTTTCATCACTTAATACCACACCAAGCAACACAAACATCCTACATTACCACAGTTAATTGCTCCAAGCATAAAGTAAAAAAAATGCAGAAAATAGTTAGGAAAAGTAAATTGTTTATCACTTGGCACGCAGGCCAACAATTGTTCGATAGATAAAGGGACTTAAACCTGTGGAGTCATCAATCAACCACTTCCTCCTTTGCTCCTCTCGCCTACTCCATAGCATCGTCATCATCATCGTCGTCATCATTCCCTCCATGGCGTGCAATGTGGTCTCGTATGTATCCGACATCGTCTTGGATCTCGGATAGGTTTCTCTCGATAGCTCCGACCCGGTGGTAGGTGTTGCTCGCCATGTTATAGGTGTTCCGAGTACACATGAGGTTTTCCTGCAACAAATCATGCAAACTTTGAAAGTTAGGAAAACCGCCTCCCGAGGAGGATGATTGGCCCGGATCACCGTGGGGTGGGTATTGGTACTGATGATGTTGCGGAGCTGGGAGGACAAGTGCTTCTTGCGGGTTCCATGCATGACCTTGCATTCTTTGAAAGGTTACCGTCCCGTCTTCTGCCTCATAAATCAGGTTCATCGAGCGGCATATGTGAATATCCACCGTACCCGACCATGGGCTCCTCTCAAACGACCTAGGTATGTGGGCGAAATGCTTGAAGAGACGGTACACCCATCCCCCAAAGAAAATAGGAGTCGGTGCGCTAGCAAGGCGGTTGTGATGCATGTTTTGGAGCATGAGGAACGGAACATCGAGCGGCCTGCGGTTGTGAATGCAATGGAGGACAAGCAAATCTCTTAACCCAACGACGCCGCCACTGTCATGCCTTTGGCTAAGAGAGTAGCCGAGGAGCCTATGAATGTATCTGTAAAGTGGATCCCTCAGTTTGGTACTCTTAGTGCTGCTAGGATTGTAGAACCCTTCCCCAATCTGAGCCCACATGGCTTGGCGCTCGTTGTCTTCAATCTCTCTCAATCCCCCTGTATTTTCTTCGTTTCCCGCATCCTCTTCCGCATACAACCCGATAATCGACCCGAATTGTGCCATGGAGATTGAATACCTTGTTCCGCCACACCGGAATGACACCCCATCATTATCGAACGGGTCGCACCTTGAAGTGAATGCAAAGGTGCTGTAGAATTCTAAGGTGCATTCATGGACGGAACGGAGTCGGGTTGTTAGTGCGACTCTGAGTGGTCCCGTGACAATGTTGTTGAAACGGTCAATTTGATTCACCAAGGTTAGCAATTCTGTGCAAGCTTGCCTCGGGTATTCCTCCGGCCTTGTTTGAAGAATTTCGTAACGAGCTCTTGCATCTAGCTCATTGGCGTTGAATCTTGTGAACTTCCTGGCCATCTGCAAGAATACACCAAAAGTTAGCACGAAACAGAAATATTTTCGAACAAAACTGCAAACAGCGGCCTGGACACGACCCCGTGTTCAGCGGACACGGCCCCGTGTCCAGGGGTCTGTTACTCAAAAATCCCATTTTTCGACCCGGTTTCGAAAACTTGAAAATTTTTGGTCCAATAGGTGCGGTTTCCCCCGAAAATGAAACCCTAAACACCGTTTTTCCCGAAACAACCCGTTTACCCTATCAATTTTTATCTTTTTCGGTTCAAGAACAAGGGTTTGGGGTTTTTGTAAGAAATCGGGTGAATCTATGAACAATACAAGTGTATTTACTTCCCTTAACACTAATCTAACTAAATGCAAACAGATTTAGGCAAAAATTTGAGGTTCAATCCGGATGAACTTCAAGAACCCTAGATTTTTCCCCAAATTTGTGGTGTTTTAACTACATGCAAGTAACTAATCTAACTACTAAGAGTGATAGAATTATACCTTGACGTTGTTAGATCGATAGGAGACGTCGAAATTTCGCGAAAAATCGCCTGGAACCAGAGCTTTCGTGGGGAAACGGGGCGTGTGGAATGAAGAAACTGTTTTGAAAAAGGGGTTTTATCCCGTCTGCAGCGCGAACACGACCCCGTGTCCAGCGGACACGGCCTCGTGTCGAGCTCTCTTTTTTTTTATTTTATTTTTTATTTTAAGTGCTCGTGTGAGTGCCCCTTTTTTTTCCCATAAGCTATGGTTAGAAAACTTACCGCTTTATTTTGTCGTCTCAATCGTTCGTAACTTACCAGGCATGATGTTTTTATTCTTCCACCGTTTGAAGCCAGATCTCTTCTTCCTCATCCTCAATAAATCCTTGATAGAGTTTCAGCCGTTGGCCATTGACTTTAAATGGTGGCCCATTTCGAGATTTAATTTCTACTGCACCGTGTGGAAAAATGTGGGTGATGGAAAAAGGTCCTGACCACCTAGACTTTAATTTACCAGGAAACAATCGAAGTCGTGAATTAAACAAAAGAACTAGATCCCCTACCCGAAATTCATTAGGTTTAATATGTTTGTCATGCAAATTTTTCATTCTTTCCTTATAAATTTCAGAGTTTGAGTATGCATAATTCCTAAGCTCGTCTAATTCATTTAATTGACAAAATCGATTTTTACCAGCAAATTCTAGATCTAAGTTTACATTTTTGATTGCCCAGTAGGCTTTGTGTGCAATTTCTACTGGCAAATGACAACTTTTTCCACAAACTAGCTTATATGGGGTTGTACCTATTGTTGTTTTATAAGCAGTTCGAAAAGCCCATAAAGCATCGTCTAATTTATCGGCCCATTCTTTTTTATTTAAACCTACGGTTTTTTCGAGTATTCGTTTTAAACCTCTATTAGTCACTTTGGCTTGTCCGTTTGTTTGAGGGTGATATGCTGTTGAAACCCGGTGATAGACCCCATATCTTGTTAAAAAAATTTCAAGTTGATGGTTGCAAAAATGGGTACCTCTATCACTTATTAAAGCTTTAGGTGTGCCAAAACGAGAGAATAATTTTTTCAGAAATCTTACCACGACTCTTCCATCATTTGTTGGAAGTGCCTCGGCCTCGGCCCATTTAGACAAGTAATCTACTGCCACAAGTATATATTTGTTTCCTTTCGATGGTGGGAAAGGTCCCATAAAGTCTAGTCCCCACACATCAAAAATTTCACAAACAAGAATGCCATTTTGTGGCATTTCGTTTTTGGAAGAAATATTACCTGTTCTTTGGCAAGCATCACATGTTTTTACAAGACTTTGAGCGTCTTTGTAAATGGTTGGCCAATAAAATCCTGAATCGAATACCTTTCGTGCGGTACTGGCAGCACCATGATGTCCTCCGTATGGACCTTCATGACAATGGCGGAGAATTCTTCATGCTTCACTACCATGTACGCATCGTGCTGCTGCGCTATAGCCAGAGATATGTGTTCTTGTAGTTCATCTTCCATCCTCTGTAGTGGGTTGCCGGTGTTTCTTCTGGGCGGCATGGTCTTCTTGCAGAAAGTATCTGGTAGGTTAGTGTAACAACTCTCATTAAAAAGTCTTAATTATTACTTTAATTGTCTATTAGGAAACCCTAATTGAGAAACCCAAGTGATTATAAACAAACCCTAAAATTTCCAGAACAATCGGAATCAGGATCAGGGCCCCTAAAACTCAAGGGGGGGAGTAAACCCTAATCGATATTATCTTGACAGTTTGTTGTCAAATTCGAAATTGATCGAGCAGCCAACTCAGCTAAGCTACTGGGACACAAAGCAAGCCTATGATAGACTAGGGTCTCTCGCGCCACCCGACGCGCGCAAGGGAACCTTTCGCGTGGCGCGAGGGGGGCGATTTTTCAGATATAAATAGTAGGATGTGGGACTTGATTCTGGGCATTAATGCGACGTTTAAATTCTAATTACACTCCGAGTTATAGTGAAAACAGTCCAAAAGACACACTGATCACGAAGTGCTGCTGCAAAACAGGGTAATAACTCGATCGCTATTACGATTCATTTTCCGACCGATCAATATATCCAATGGATGTTTAAGTGCCGCCCACATTAGGGTTATACTTTGTCATTCGTCGTTAAGTCGATGGATGTTTAAGTATCGCATTTTGTCGTTCATTGTGAGAATTTGATCTCGTGAGTTATCGTAAATGCTGTATTGGTTACTAACCCAATTTTGTATGCATTATTATTTAAATTAGGTTAACAAGGCTAAGCTGTAGAGTAAATTCTATCCGTTTAAATCTGCAATGTGAGTCATTCTCTTTTTATCGAATTACTTTACAAAACCCTATTTATTTCAAAGTTATAATTACAGGGATTAAGTTTATGTAATCACCATATTACAGCCAGTATGTGGGGTTTTGTATACATTACTTGATAATCTTCACCATTGGACAACGAGTTAGCCAAGGGGTGATATGACCATAGTTACAGACACCATTGGACGAATGGGCCAATGGGTCGAGTGACAAATACTGAGGGTAGTTGGTTTGATATCTGAAACATTGTAATCTCTCTTAATACTGTAAATTATAACAAATGTGTCGTTTTAGTAAATAGAATGATTCACTCAGTGTTTCCCGCTGACAAAACCTTTTTCGAACATGTTTCAGGTGATCTGTTGTAAATCAGGAAAAGTGCTGAGGAGCATTTCAAGCTTAAGATAGTGGCTCATTATAAAATAAAGAAATATGTTTTGTAACATAACGATTTCTTTGTAAAATAATAGTATTGTAAATTACCGGGGTTTTATCCCGAATTGTGAAATAAAATATTCGGGAAAAATTTTAGCTTTAAAAATATCCTGATGATAAACTTCCGCTGTTAAACTCAATTAAATAAATACCACGGGATTTCTGTCCCGCGGCTCCTGAATCGGGTCAAACCGGGTCGGGGGCCGTGACAGAAAAAGGTGGTATCAGAGCCACTGGGTTAAGCTAATTAAGTATTTAGAAATACTTAATTTTTCCTGATTACTATTATGTGATTATGTGTTTTATTAACTGACTATTTGTTAGTTACAGTATGGGTAAGCAAAAGCTGTCAAGCATCTATCTTAAATTAGATAGGTCATCCAACGAGAAGGGTAGTACATCTCAAACCAAATCCTCAAAACTCCCTACAATTCCTGAAGAAGGAATATTTGTGCGAAAAGCACAATATGAGGAACCACTTTCTCCTAGAAAAAGGAGTATGATTATTAAGAAAAGTAAAGAGCAAATCCGAGAAAAGAAGATTAAACGAGAAACCCAAGAATTAATTGATAAATCACCTTGGGAAGACAATCTAGATGAGAAATGGGCAAATTTGTATATGCTAGCCACAGTAGCAGAAAATGCAAATTTTTAAACTCAAGTTTTTCCTACAAACTAGAAACCTTCAACAATAAATAAATAAATTTCCAATAAACCTTAGTATATTTCCAGTTATCTTTGTAATAAATTAGTACGCAGTGTGCAATAAATTTTAAAAGTTATTTATGAAAATTATTGAAAGATTTTAACTTAGTATTTTATGCATTTTGCATATATGCCACATCAGCATGAGTGAGATATCTGAAGCCTTTCAGAACCTCAATCTTTACCCGGTGAATATAGAAGTTTTCAAAGAATTTACTGGATACTTTCCCGATGTAGAACAACCGGTAGAATTCAAGGCTCCACCTTTGAACAAGCCAAAACGAAAGAAAAGAAAGAATTACGTGTGGGGAAGTCGTATACGTAGGAAAAAGCCAGTTACAAAACTTCCTAAAATAAACAATCCTTTAGAGAAAGGAAAAGAAACTATAACTAAGGAAAGTTCTAAACAGTAGGAGATGGAAATTGAAGTCAAGAAAGATTCTAGGCAAATGGAAATGCAATTTGATGAATATTCCAAAGAAATAGAAATGGAAGTTGGACAAAGTTCTAGACCAATGGAAATTGGAGAAAGTTCCAATCAGGGAAGGACTTTTCAGGAAGAAATAGATTTTCTATTGGCAAGCTGTGAGACAATTCAGCCTGTCAATACTAATATTTTTACCTATCCTATTGAAAATCAACTCCCTATGAATTTTGAACCAGCAATCCCAGAACCACTAATCCAACCCCAACCTTTAGAAATGGACGAATGGTGGACGAATGATTGGCAATTTCAAAATATTGTCAACGATCCTTATTCCTTTCTTCCACAATTCGATCCAGAACCCCTACCTAATCCACCAATGAGTAACGAAAATATGGCTGAACTTCGCCATTTTGGTGAAGAGTTGATGGATGCGGGAAATAGAATCAGGGAAATAGGGGGACAAATTGCCTGGAAATATGATGAAAGGGAGCTTCGTTTTTAGGAAGACAAGTGACGAGAGATAGTAGGATGGTAAAACTGTGGTTGTGTAATAGTAAAATCAGTCTGTAAAATAACTACTAATAAAATTCTGTAAGATATTGGTGTGTAATGATGCATACTATAAAATATATGAAAATGGAATCGAGAAATTGATAGTTTTGCCTATACGTGTATTGTAAATTGTCTGATTGTTTTTATGTATAATTGTTATTTATCAGATACTAATAAAAATTATATATATATTAATCAGATGGCAAACATTGGTAATGAACCGGTAAATGAAGTTAATCAGTCTGAGCAACATTCAGGGGATCAATATATGACTAGACAAGATATCGAAAATATTGTTGCTCAAGGAATAGCCAATGCTATTCCAGCAATCGTTGCTGCTGTAAAGAATCCAATCGAACCGCAACAAATCGTTCCTAGTAAACATATTTCTGAAGATAACTTCAGTAATAGTGTAAACGGAGGCAATGATCATGTTAATCATGATAATGAACCACCGCACGCGCCACTCCCTAAGAAACTGAAAGCTGCAACACCTGGTTGTACTTTCAAAGAATTCCTTGCTTGTAAACCCACTGAATTTGCAGGCAGTGAAGGAGCAACTGCATCACTGCGTTGGTTAGAGAAAACCAAAGCAGTAATTGCAATAAGTAAATGTGCCAAAGAGGATCAGGTCATGTACGCGTCAAATCTTTTTAAGGAAGGAGCACTCGAATGGTGGAACACTGTGTTACAAGCTAAAGGAAGAAATAGGGCTTATGCTATGAGTTGGGAAGAATTTAAGAATCTTGTAGAAAGAAAATTCTGTCCTGAGTATGAAAACGAACAAATGACAAATAAGTTCCTAAATCATCGGATGATAGGTGTAGATTGTCGCGGTTATAAGTCGACATTCTTTGAATATGCTAGAGTGGTACCAACACTGGCTTCGCCAGAACCGGTACTCATTTCTCGCTACATTTGGGGACTAATTAGTGAAATCCGTAACATCGTTAAAGCTGCGAGACCTCGCACTATTGACGATGCTGTGGAATTAGCTAATACCCTAACTGATGAACTGGTACGCACAAGAGATGAAGATAGGAAAAAGGAACTAGCTCAGAAAATTACCCAAGGATTTTGTGTGGGTAATAATAACAGTTTCAAAAGAAGAGGAACAGGGCAATCTTCAACTTTGCCATTCTGCAAAAATTGCAAAAGAAAACATTATGGAAGATGTAGTATAACCTGCAATTTTTGTAAAATGGTAGGACATCGTGAAGAAAACTGCAGGAAGAAAACTATAACCTGCTATAACTGTGGAAAAAAGGGACATGTTAAACCAGAATGTCCTAAATTGGCAACATCAGCAGACAACAAACCCAAGGCGACTGAAGGAGCTACTAAGAAGAATGTCAGAGCATTCCAGCTAACCACTCAAGAAGCAGAACTCATCCCAGATGTAATAGCTGGTACGTTCCTAGTTCACAACGTGTACGCAAAAGTATTATTTGACTCTGGTGCAAACCAAAGTTTTATAAATACTTTATTTTGCCAAGCTCTTAAGTTACCTTTAACCAACATTAGGCAGATTTTTACAGTCGAAACCGCAGATGGGAATTCAGTTAAAATAGATCAAGTTTTGCAAAAATTAGAAATAGAACTTTCAGGTCATACATTTTCTGCAAACTTATTACCTATGAAATTAGCTGAATTCGATGTTGTGTTAGGAATGGATTGGTTAATAGCCAACCATGCTCGAATTCTTTGTGATCGGAATTCCATAGAAATTCAAGCACCTACTGGAGAAGTAATCATGATTACAGGAGATAAACCACGTAAACCCATGAAGTTCATATCGGTAATGAAAGTTGCTAGTTATGAACGAAAACAAAGAATAGTATATATGATTTCAGTAATCATTAGTACTAAGGGTAAAGAACTTAAGGAAATTCCTGTAGTCTCAGAATACCCAGATGTATTCCCAGAAGAGTTACCTGGATTACCACCAGATAGGGAAGTAGAATTTAGGATTCATCTAATTCCTGGAACTATACCGATAGCCAAGGCACCTTATCGGTTAGCTCCTACCGAAATGTTAGAACTAAAGAAGCAATTAGATGAATTACTAAGTAAAGGATTCATACAACCTAGCTCATCCCCGTGGGGAGCGCCAGTGTTATTTGTTAAGAAAAAGGATGGTTCGATGAGAATGTGTATTGATTATAGAGAATTGAATAAGGTTACAATTAAGAATCGATACCCATTACCTAGAATTGATGATCTTTTTGATCAACTTCAAGGAGCTAGATATTTTTCTAAGATAGATTTACGTTCCGGATATCATCAATTGAAGGTACTAGAAGAAGACATACCTAAGACTGCTTTCAGAACTAGGTATGGTCATTACGAGTTTACAGTCATGCCCTTCGGGTTAACGAATGCACCTGCAGCATTCATGGACATGATGAATAGGATCTGTAAACCGTATTTGGATAAATTTGTAATTGTTTTCATAGACGATATACTTATTTATTCCAAAAGTCAGACAGAACATTGTGAGCACTTGCATGCACTCTTAACTTTGTTAAGAAAAGAAAAGCTTTACGCCAAATTCTCAAAGTGTGAATTTTGGTTGCAAGAAGTGCAATTTTTAGGACACATGGTAAATCACAAAGGTATTCATGTAGATCCTGCCAAGATAGAGGCAATTACCAATTGGAAGGTTCCACAGACAGCAATGGAAATTAGAAGTTTTATAGGTTTAGATGGATATTATAGACGGTTTATTAAGGATTTTTCCAAAATAGCTGTACCATTAACTAAGCTAACCTGTAAGGCAGTTAAGTTTGAATGGGGAACTAAACAAGAAGAAGCCTTTAGAATTTTGAAATAGAAATTAACCAATGCACCAATCTTAGCCTTACCAGAAGGAACTGAAGATTTTGAAGTATACTGTGATGCTTCAAAATTAGGATTTGGGTGTGTACTTATGCAACGCAAGAAGGTAATTGCGTATGCTTCAAGACAGTTGGAAAAGCACGAGGAAAATTATACAACTCATGACTTAGAATTAGGTTCCATAATTTTTGCCCTTAAGATTTGGAGACATTATCTTTACGGAAGTAAATTTACTGTCTATACAGACCACAAAAGTTTAAGATATATTTTTGGACAAAAAGAGTTAAACATGAGGCAAAGGAGATGGATGGAAATCTTAAGTGACTACGACTGTGATATCCAGTATCACGAAGGAAAAGCAAATGTAGTTGCCGATGCCTTAAGTCGTAAGTATCATGAGAAACAACGACGGGTTCGTGCTCTCAGGTTAAATCTACAATTAGATTTAATGGAACAAATAAAGAAGGTTCAGGAAACAGCAATCAAGGAAGATGCTGAAGGAATGAAAGGAAGAATAAAAGATTTAGAACAAGGAGCTGATGAAATTTGGAAATTCCATAAGAAAAGAATTTGGGTACCAAAACAAGGAGAATTAAGAAATAAGATCCTAGAAGAAGCCCATAAGTCTAGGTATACCATACACCCAGGAAACAATAAAATGTACCAAGATTTAAGGACGGATTTTTGGTGGATAGGCATGAAGAAGGATATAGCTAGATATGTTTCTAAGTGTCTTACTTGTTCACAAGTTAAGGCAGAACATCAGAAACCTTCAGGTATGCTACAACAGTTAGAAATGCCTGTGTGGAAATGGGAACTCATAACAACGGATTTTGTTACTAAGTTACCCAAAATCAGAAAAGGTAATGATGCGATTTGGGTAATTGTGGATCGATTAACCAAATCAGCTCACTTTCTACCTATGAAAGAAACCTTTAGCATGGAAAGGTTGGCAAAATTGTATGTAGATGAAGTAGTATCCTTACATGGAATTCCACTCTCCATTGTTTCGGATAGAGATAGTCGTTTTACCTCTCATTTTTGGAAAAGTTTCCAAGAAGCAATGGGAACTCGACTAAACCTAAGTACTGCATATCATCCACAAACAGACGGGCAAAGTGAAAGGACGATCCAAACTCTAGAAGACATGCTCCGAGCATGTGTGATAGATTTTGGTGGAAATTGGGACGATCATTTACCTCTGATAGAATTCTCCTATAACAATAGTTATCATTCAAGTATTGAAACTGCCCCATTTGAGGCACTATATGGAAGAAAGTGCAGAACTCCAGTTTGTTGGGCAGGAGTAGGAGAAAGTCAATTGTCAGGTCCTGAAATAGTGCAAGAGACGACTGATAAGATTATACAAATCAAGGAAAGGTTGAAGACTGCTCGAGATCGCCAAAAGAGTTATGCAGACAATAGATGCAAACCATTAGAATTCCAAGTTGGAGACAGAGTACTGTTAAAAGTTTCTCCTTGGAAAGGAGTTGTTAGATTTGGTAAGAAAGGAAAGCTAAGTCCAAGATACGTAGGACCATTTCCAGTGATCCAACGTATAGGACTAGTTGCTTATCGTTTAAAACTACCAGAGGAATTAGCTGGAGTACATGATGTATTTCATGTATCCAATCTCAAGAAATGTCTAGCAGACGAATCTCTGGTAGTACCTCTTCAAGATATAGAAGTAAACGAAAAGTTAAAATTTTTTGAGAAACCTCTTCAGATAGAAGACAGAAAAGTGAAGTTTCTCAAGCACAAAAGACTAGTGCTAGTTAAAGTCAAATGGGATTCAAAGAGAGGAGCTGAATACACTTGGGAGCTGGAATCAGAAATGAAGCGAAAGTATCCACACTTATTCCAGTAAATCTCGAGGACAAGATTTTTATTAAGGTGGGGAGAATGTAACAACTCTCATTAAAAAGTCTTAATTATTACTTTAATTGTCTATTAGGAAACCCTAATTGAGAAACCCAAGTGATTATAAACAAACCCTAAAATTTTCAGAACAATCGGAATCGGAATCAGGATCAGGGCCCCTAAAACTCAAGGGGGGGTAAACCCTAATCGATATTATCTTGACAGTTTGTTGTCAAATTCGAAATTGATCGAGCAGCCAACTCAGCTAAGCTACTGGGACACAAAGCAAGCCTATGATAGACTAGGGTCTCTCGCGCCACGCGACGCGCGCAAGGGAACCTTTCGCGTGGCGCGAGGGGGGCGATTTTTCAGATATAAATAGTAGGCTGTGGGACTTGATTCTGGGCATTGATGCGACGTTTAAATTCCAATTACACTCCGAGTTATAGTGAAAACAGTCCAAAACACACACTGATCACGAAGTGCTGCTGCAAAACAGGGTAATAACTCGATCGCTATTACGATTCATTTTCCGACCGATCAATATATCCAATGGATGTTTAAGTGCCGCCCACATTAGGGTTATACTTTGTCGTTCGTCGTTAAGTCGATGGATGTTTAAGTATCGCACTTTGTCGTTCATTGTGAGAATTTGATCTCGTGAGTTATCGTAAATGCTGTATTGGTTACTAACCCAGTTTTGTATGCATTATTATTTAAATTAGGTTAACAAGGCTAAGCTTTAGAGTAAATTCTATCCGTGTTAAATCTGCAATGTGAGTTATTCTCTTTTTATCGAATTACTTTACAAAACCCTATTTATTTCAAAGTTATAATTACAGGGATTAAGTTTATGTAATCACCATATTACAGCCAGTATGTGGGGTTTTGTATACATTACTTGATAATCTTCACCATTGGACAACGAGTTAGCCAAGGGGTGATATGACCATAGTTACAGACACCATTGGACGAATGGGCCAATGGGTCGAGTGACAAATACTGAGGGTAGTTGGTTTGATATCTGAAACATTGTAATCTCTCTTAATACTGTAAATTATAACAAATGTGTCGTTTTAGTAAATAGAATGATTCACTCAGTATTTCCCGCTGACAAAACCTTTTTCAAACATGTTTCAGGTGATCTGTTGTAAATCAGGAAAAGTGCTGAGGAGCATTTCAAGCTTAAGATAGTGGCTCATTATAAAATAAAGAAATATGTTTTGTAACATAACGATTTCTTTGTAAAATAATAGTATTGTAAATTACCGGGGTTTTATCCCGAATTGTGAAATAAAATAATCGGGAAAAATTTTAGCTTTAAAAAGATCCTGATGATAAACTTCCGCTGTTAAACTCAATTAAATAAATACCACGGGATTTCTGTCCCGCGGCTCCTGAATCAGGTCAAACCGGGTCGGGGGCCGTGACAGTTAGACAACATTCACCAATAATTATCTATGAGGTGTATAGGTATATGTAGATATACATATAACATAAATAATCATCACAACAAGCAAACATGTAATCACATAAACATCACATGCACACATAAACGACAATGTATAATAAAGAAAAACAATCACTGAGCTTTCATATATGTTCGACAACTTGTTACATTGTTTTTAGTACAAGAAAAACAAAATGGACTCGAGGTTACATCTCCTCGGTCATACAAGTTTTTAACAATACAAAAGTAGCAACTATTTTCTTCTACACTGGTCTTCTTAGGTCTTCAAGTGTCTTGAGTTCATTCTTCGTCACCATGATAAAAAATTACTTGTAAACACTTGTTTAAAAATATTTTTCTAAGGGTTGAATTTTTACAAAAATTTGGCCATAGTTTCCTTTGAAAATGGAGGTTTCCGTGCTTATTAGCATATCTTTTTCTTTTCCAAAATTTCACCAACAATCATCCTCAACATTCAACAACTTACCATGAGCCATAAACATATTTCTACAAGATGGTATGAACTTGAAGTTTTGTAAAATCTTGTAGAATTTTAACATGATATTTAACATGGTTTACTAACACTAGAAACATAATTTTTACTTCATAAAACTCATTCTTACAAAATTTCAACGTTTACAACTTGTAACACACATTTTGACAAAAATTCATCTTCTTGAATATTTCACACCTCATACACTTTAAAGGTTCCATTTTAACACATATAACCTGTCTATCTTCTTTTAAAACCAAATCAAGCTAAATCTTGAAGTAAACTTTATTTTCTTGAAACTTTTATCTTTGAAATCTCATACTTTTAAGACTTACAATCTTGTAGAAATCATCATCCTTCACAAAATCATGTTCATCTTCAAGTTCACACTTAACATAGAGGATGATCAACATAGATCTTTCAAGGTTCATCCTCATACTTGCTAGATGATGTTTTAAATCATCATCTAGTAAGCTTTTATGTGATAATCTACACCATACATTCAAGAAATCAACAAATAAGTTCATCACATACACTAAACAAGTTAGATCTTCATGATTTTAAGCTTTATTCTTATGTTCATGTTCTTGTTTTGGTGTGATCTTTAGATTTTCTTGTTACATATCTACTTTAACTACTAAATAAGATGTAAAAACTAGATCAAAAGGGCTTACTACTAGCACAAGGGCTAGGGATGAACAAAATGCAAGATGAAGAAGAAAATAGGTGGTTAATAGCTCCTCAAGATGGTCCTTCAAGTTTCCTTGCTTGCAACCTTCTTATCTAGCCTAGATTCACCTTATAGAATTCTTAGATTATGTTGAAATGGGCTAGAAAATGGAGATGATGAATGGGAGTGTTTGGCCGTAAGCTTTGAGAGAGGGAGGAGAAGTTTTGTTGTTTGAATTTTGATGAAGATGAGGATACATGAAGTCTAATGGTTTTTATAAACTTTCTTCCAACATTACATTACACAAAGGATTAAGTGTTCAATATCTAAGCAACATTCACAATTATAATAATCAAGAAATGGTGGAGGTGGGGCCCCTTTGTAACCGGCCTCATGGGGGAGGGGATGTTTAGTTGGTTTCTAATAATGAGTTACCTAATCTAGTTAGAAGTTAAGTGTTTAATTTGTGGTTTAATGTGTTTAGGGATTTTGATGTGTAATATGATGTTTAGTGCTAATAACTAGTCTTGTAACATTAAAACAATGCTTCTAGTTCAATTTTGGAGTTTCTGGTAGTGTCCGGTTATTCGTTTGGTTACCGGTTCGTTAAGGTGCTAAATTGCACAGTTTAGTGTGTTATGAGATACCTTTTATGACAGTCTTCATTCTCGACACTTTACAAGTTATTCTGGAAAATTAAACCATATTTCTGCATTATATTTTAGTGTTAAATTGCAGATTTTTGCTGAAATTTGCAGAATTCTGCATTTAGAGTGTGTTTCTGGTACTTTTAGTGCTTAATTGTCACTCGGAAGGCAGTTTCATAACCCATACTTTCCTACATAGAATTCTAGTGTAAATCTTGGTCCTGGGACTCAATCTGTGTGCTAACATGGTGTTTGTCTGAGTACTGAACTCCCGTCAGTACTACTATTTTTTCTGATAATTGTGCTTGTTTCGTTCTGTGCACTAATTTAACTGTTTCAAGTTGCATTTAACAACAGTAAGTATATGCATCATGTAATGTATTTGTGAATTCTTTGAAAGTAAATCATGAAATTATTCATATCATAGTTCATCATGCACAATCATATAATACAAATTACTGTACACATCATACGGAATTACATGAAAAAGTGCCAGTTGTCACATCCCCCCCCCCCAAGTTAAAAGAATTTCATCCCGAAATTCAAGGTGCGTTATCGGTTGTAGGGGAGTTGTGAAACAAATGCGGATACTTAGACTTGATTTGGTCCTCACGTTCCCAAGTACACTCTGGGCCGTGACGTGAATTCCAGCGAACTTTGACGAGTTTAATACGACTTCTCCGTGTCTTGTGGACCTTCCTGTCCGTAACCTCAACAGAATCTTCCGTAAATTGGAGTTTGTCGTTGATGTGAATCTCGTCTGCGGAAATGACGTCTATTTCTTGAGTGGGACTTTTTCTTGAGATTAGACACGTGAAACGTGTTGTGGACACTTCTAAGTTCCTCTGGAAGCTTCAATTTGTATGCAACGGTTCCGATTTGCTCCAGGATTTCGAAAGGTCCAATGTAATGCGGGTTCAACTTTCCACATTTTCCAAACCGCACTACGCCTTTCCGAGGCTAGACTTTCAACAACACCATATCTCCAACCTCGAAAGCTAAGGGTTTGCGTCGCTTGTCGGTGTAGCTTTTCTCTCTATCACGGGCTGTCTTGATACGATCATGTATCTGAGCAATCTTATCTGTGGTTTCCTGAACCAACTCTGGACCAATAAGCTGCTTATCTCAAGTCTCAACCCAATATAGCGGGGACCGGCACTTTCGCCCATACAAAGCTTCAAACAGGGCGCCCTGGATGCTATTGTGATAGTTATTATTGTAGGAGAACTCCACTAAAGGCAAGTGAGTATCCTAACTCCCACCAAAGTCCATCACACAAGCTCGTAGCATGTCTTCCAGAGTCTGTATCATTCGTTCACTTTGGCCGTCCGTCTAAGGGTGAAAGGCAGTGCTAAGATTCAACTGGGATCCAAAAGCTTTCTGAAAAGTTTGCCAAATCGTTGACATGAAACGACCATCTCGGTCGGATATGATAGAAATAGGCACTCCATGATGTGCCACGATTTCCTTGAGATATATTTCTGCCAACTTATTCGTGCTATCTTTCTCGCTGATTGGTAGGAAATGCGCGGACTTTGTGAGTCGATCAACAATTACCCAAATCATATCATGACCTCTTTGGGTTCTCGGTAGCTTGGTAATGAAACCTGAAGATTACAAGAAGATTGGTACCCATTGGGTGTATAAGTGCAAAAAGATGACCATGGGATTGTCATTCGAAATAAATCAAGGTTAGTCGTTCAAGGTTTTCATGAGATTGAAGGGATCGACTACAACGAAGTGTATGCATCTGTTGCCCGTCTTGAAGCAATTCGGATCTTTCTAGCCTCTGCGTCCTTCAAGGGATTCAAGGTTTATCAGATGGACGTGAAAAGTGCATTCTTACATGGTCTAGTGGAAGAAGAAGTGTATGTCGAACAACCTCCAGGTTTTGAAGATCCTATTCACCCTGATCGGGTTTGGTTGCTGAACAAAGCTCTCTATGGTCTACATCAAGCACCACGAGCTTGGTACGCAACCTTCTCTAATTATCTGCTGGAGAGGTCTTATCGATTGCACTCTTTTCATAAAAGAACAAGATGGAGATCTTCTACTGGTTCAGGTATACGTGGATGATATTATATTTGGTTCAACTAAGAATGTTATGTGTAGGGATTTCGAGCGTGTTATGCAGGAGAAATTCGAGATGAGCGCTATGGGGGAAATGACCTTCTTTTTGGGCTTACAAGTGCAACAAACGGAGTCTGGGACATTCATCCATCAGACGAATTATGTTAATGACATCTTGAACCGATTCCAGATATCCGAAGCGTCGCCCATTGGTACCCCGCTTGAGCAAAATCACGGAATTAATACAGACTTGAAGGGTGAAGTTGTTAACTCTTCATATTAACGTGCAATGATCGGATCTCTTATGTACCTCACAGCTTCAAGACCATATATAATGTATCCTACGTGCCTGCTTGCCAGATATCAAGTTAACCCGAAGGCCTCACATCTTGCAGCTGTAAAAAGGAATTTTCGCTATTTGAAGGGATGCCCGGACACCGGTCTATGGTACCCTAAGGATAATAGCTTTGACTTAGTCTCTTTCAGTGATTCTGATTTTGGCGGATGCAAAATCGACTGCAAATCCACAACGGCTGGATGTGAGTTTTTAGGAAATCGCCTAGTCACCTGGCAGTGCAAGAAGCAGACTTGTGTCGCTACATCAACTTGTGAAGTTGAATACATTGCTGCCTCAAGTTGTTGCTCCCAAGTTCTGTGGATTCAGCAACAAATGCGTGATTACGGTTTTGATGTCCTATCTACTCCTATTTATGTAGATAATTCTGCTGCCTTACAGATCACTAGAAATCCTGTGCAGCATTCAAAGACCAAACACATCGAAATTAAGTATCACTTCATACGTGATTGTTTTGATAAAAGACTTATCGATGTTGTTAAAGTCCACATTGATGACCAACGTGCCGACCTTTTTACCAAAGCACTTGACAAATCAAGATTTGACTTTTTATTAATGGTAAACTGCATTAAGGTCAAGCAAGAGTTAACCGACATCGGAAAATCGTTTTTGTAAATATCTATTTGTGTTTTTAATTTATCATAGTTTTTACATTTTAGGGGGAGTAAATCCAAAATTTGAAAAATTCAAAAACATCGAAAAATTTCAAAACGCAAAAACATTAGAAAAACAAAAATGAGTTTCCTGGCGAGCAAAAGAGAAAATGATTGTATATCAGTGGTCTGTCGAAACCTCTTTTAAACTTAAAATGAAAGAAAAATGTTAAGCAGCTCTATATAAGATGTATCAGTAGGCTCACAATCATCTTAAAGTGTGCATGGTGATATAAATCTTAAATCGACTGAAGACCAGGTGGGAACCGCTCATTGGCATATGGTCTTGGTACCGAAATTTCGTATGAGAGATTGCCGAGGTTCTGAGATATGTGGTCTTTATGTTGTTTATCATCTGGGTATCATGGTTGTATCTTTTACCGGAAAAATAACGGAGAAGAAGTCTAGATCTTCCATGAAACTATACATAGGTATGCATATTGCATACGACCTCAATAAGTGATCAACAATCACATGTCCGAACAAAATAAGTGATAATATATCACAAATTCTTTGCGGGAGTCAAGTTCGTCTCTTTGTCTGTACGTTGGTACTAACCTATTCACGGACTTGCTCCTGTGCCCTCATGCATATGAAAATTATGTTCCTCATCAATAAGTGATTCTATCACATAAGGCTTGTTTTCAAATCGAAATAAGTGAGTATCTCACATCATTTTATACGTCAAAACAGATGATAAATGGTATACTCACCAGTAAGATGAACTCTCGTGCATACCTTGATACGGGAATGTGTCGTGAGTGGATAAACACCGGTCGGTAAGTATAAATCATACCTTAACGTACCCCCTCGCTATGATTACATATGATAAGATGAGCTTAAGTGGATAGCAATACCGATAATCGTTATAGGATGTTTATCAAAATGTTAACAAAATGAACAAAAAGAATGTTTTGCCGTGACCGTATACTGATATGATTCTCTTACCCTCGAAACTCGCAAAAAGAACGTGTGTAATTATTTATTTACATTTCTTAGTTTCTGCATCTCTGTATATATTTATTTACTGCTTTCAGTCTTTACATTTGAAATATTCAAAATACCAAAAAGATTTTAGGTGTGTTTTAATATAAACTTTATAAAAGCCAAAAAGATTTTATTTCTATATTATCTTTGATAACCCGATGTTGGAACTCGAGTCTTCGTTACCTGAAATCTGAATGAAAACCAAAACGATTGAATCTTCATAAACGGTCACAGTTTGCAAGTTTTTAAAGTTTAAAACTAAAATTGATAAATTTGTTAAACTTTCAAACAAACTGTCGGACGGTAGTTGATCGAAACATGGTCACACGTGTGTCGTTTGTTAATGTTGACTATATTCCAAGCAGTTGTTCTCATTATGCGTTTAGATGACAAGCAGCTAAAGGCGAAGAAAACTCGTTAGATGACAAGCTTCCGAATGAAGAGACGACATGGAAGCACTCAAATGATCGAGTTGCTGCTGACCACTCATCAATACCATAAGGATTTAAAGTATCGAAAATCAAAAAGATTCACGAGCACAATCAAACGAAGAGTTTGTTGAAAGGGGGAGTTTGTTAATGCACTTCTTACTTGTTAAGGGGAGTTTCTTGATACACTTTCTACTTGCGACACGTGAAAACTTTGAAGATCCTTCGACATGAAAGATATGGAAGGTGAACCTTCACGAGTAACGTCCAAGGGGGAATTTGTTGATACACTTTATGTGGACACTACTAGTTACGGTTCGTTATGTGGACACGACAGTTCGTTATGTGGGTACGGATCGTTCCAGTTCGACTCGGCTACAAAGTGAAGGCCGAAGTCAAGATATCCACCTATCTTGACTCGGTATGCTGTTTACTTTGTAACGTATGATGTAAATACAACTGCGTGTGTGCAGTATGCATGTTTCTGTTTAATTGTAAATTTACCGAACTCGTAAACCACAACTTTGTGGTGTAAAAACTACACACACGACATTTTTTAAATTTTTTTTTTTTTACGAATGTGTTTATACTACATGCATCTACGTTTTTGAAAAAAAAAATTTGGTCCACCTCGCCCCGGATCAAGTAGTTCTCGCGGTTCTCATAACTCGAGGTGGTTCTCATTCTAGCGGTCCGCTATATATATATATATATATTTATAACCATTAAAAACTACATAAATATACAAAATAATTATGAAAATAAACATACAAAATAATTATCAAAATAAAAAACTATCATTCTCGTCATCTTCGTCGGTTTCGAACCCAGGAATCGTTGAAACATGATCCACCAAATCAGATCGATGGTTGTGATGTATATCCCTTAACTTGATCAAAAATTCATTTGCCGCTTTATCTTCGTATGTTACGTTACCTGGTTGGGGGTCATCGTCATCATAGTAGGTAACGACCGCTATACCTTCATCCTCCAAAATCATGTTGTGAAGAATGATACATGCGTACATCACGTTTCCAATCTGATCCTTGTCCCATAGTCGACAAGGCATTGCCAATATTCGCCACCTTTTCTTCAAAACACCGGATACTCGCTCGACGTCTTTACGTGCAGCCATTTGGACCCTGTTAAACTTTAATCTCTTTGGGACGCAACCGCTTCAAGCATGATGGCTGGCATCCCGTGAAATCCACTCGTGTGAGCGCCTTGCCATTGGGTAGGACAAAGTTCCCAAGCCCATTTCATACAATCTAAACTACGTAGCATCCCGGGTAGCCCATGATAATCTGCGTGATGTTCCAATATTTGTTGCATGTCACTGAACGAGGGTTTTCTCAATATCTTTTCCTATAAGGTTCTAGAATACACGAACACAAGTTGTGAAGACTTTCTCTAGCTACACGTGTAGACATTTTTAAATAGTCATCCATAATATCCAAACTATTGCCGTACGCTAACTGCCTAAGTGCGGCCGTGACCTTTTGCTAAGTACTAAATCCTAATTGCCCGGTTACATCCGGTTTTTATTGGAAATAAACATACTTCTCCTCAAGATCTCTAGATATCCTTAAAAATAAGTTTCTACTCATACGAAAACGACGCCTAAACATTTTTTCATCATACTTAGGTTTCGCTGAGAAGTAATCTCTTACCAACAAATTGTTAGCGGTGTGCCGTTCACAAGCGATGTATCTTCTCCTCCGTTTAGGTTGTTGAGTCTCTTCCTCATCGTCTTCCTCTTCCACGATAGCTTTCACCACCGCCGCGATCGTTTGTATAAATATTTCCGCACCATCGTCAGACGATGACGATTCACTATAACTTGAAGAACTCATGGCAAGATTGTGTTTTATGTGTTTGATATTGTGTGAAAAAAATGTTAAATATGGTAAGGTATTTATAAAGGAAATGTTTTTTTTTTTTTAAATAGCCCCCAACGGCTAACCCAAGGGCTAGTTTTGTTTGGCCATTGAGAGCCCGCCATGTCAGCTTGCTAGACCCGCCCCACGCCCGGCTTCAAACCCAAGCCCCAAGGGCCCGCCCCAACCCAAGCCCACCCGGGGTGGTGGCTTGGGCGTTTTCCCCCAACCCAATTCCATACCCCATAGTCTAAAACGAGATGTAACATTCCATATAGGACCCATGAAACTTTTATTGCAATTATTAACCATTACGTGGAAAACACTTCCCAGAAGTGTCTCACTGATTTCTTTTTCTCCTTATCAAATACGGAAAGTTATTAGAAATTTTAAAACTATAACAATTTTAGAGTAAACTTATCCTACAGAGTTTAATAAACCTAGGAAAGGTATAAAGCGACAATAGATCGAAAAATATAATATAATTAATCGCAAAATATAACACAATGCCGACGAAAAAGACACAATAAACAAGAAAAACACAATAAGAAAAAAAAAAAAAAAAAAAAAAAAAAAAAAACACAATGCCAAATAAAAGTACACATTAATCTAAAAAAAAATTCTAAATCTTCAAGCTAAAATAATCTAAAAGCGAAAACCTAAATCAAAGATCGTGGAGTTCGACGAGACGGTTTTAATGCCACCAAAATGAGTTCAATCGAAGTCCTTTTGATACACTTCCTACGACTTCTTATTTTTAGGAGGCTATGTATTTTAACATTTTTCAAATAATTTTGTTTAAGAGTTATCATAATTCATTTTTTATAACTTTTTAAATACAAGTATTTCCATGCAAGCAACATATTACTCTATATGATTGACGCGCTAGAACAACGGTCATTTATATCAATTTCAGTCATTAGATCATTTTTGGAGTGATCTCATTCAACCGTTACAAGTTAGGTGGTGTAGGTATAACCTATTCCTTGTTTTCCGACGAACCCGAAACTGTGAAATCCAAACGTGTAAGTTAAACCGAGTATAGAACACGAATACCATAACATGATTCAACGTATAAACTCCAATGTATTACTTCCAGATGAGTTACAATACAAAGATTATAATAATCTCTAGATAAACTCTCTATGATTGCTCTCTAAGAATGCACAAATCTGCCTCCAAACCATTCTAGCAATCATACAATTAGAGAGCACATGCTGACCCGACTCAGGTGTAGTCCTGCAGCAAGGACATACCAAATTACCAACAACTAGTTCTTTTTATAAAGCATATATTCTTTTTATGTATGACTAAGAAAATGTGTCAAAGAATTATACCAAAAACTAATTAAAAATCATCAAAGACAACTCACATCAAAATAATCAAAGAAACCACTAACAAAACAACAATACATACATCAATTACTTCCTTCCTTGTGGACAGTCGATTCTAGGTGCCACCAGAATTCCTCACCATGCATTATTTCGGTCCCATCACTTGATATTAAAGTAAATGTGAGTGGAAAGGAGGCACCATCACTCTTCAAACTCCTTTCAACATACATTTAAACTTTGTGTAGGTGGTTTCACAGGTAGGGCTGGCAATTGGGTACCTGTTAAGACACGATTAGACCTGTTTGACTGAAAAATACACCCTTTGACTTTTTAAATTTTTAAAATAATTAAAATTACAATGTTAGGATCTATCATTTATTCATCTTTGTACATAAAACATAAAACTGTTTTATAAACATGAGGTAGAAAGTAGTTAAACGAGTCGTAATCATGTTTGAAACTTTTGTTGTGCGCGCTGTCAGAAACCTGTTAAACCTGTTAAGACACGATTTGCCAGCCTTATTCACAGGGCACTCCTAGCCACATATAGGCTTTCAAGGCTAGGCAAAGGCTTAGGGACCCCAATTTTTAAAAAAATCTTTTATATAATATATGCATATTAATATAGGGTTAGGATCGTATGAAAAACACTAAGGTAATTGAGAAACTTGAGAATAATTCGGTACCACACATTTTCTCTAAACTTTTCGTAATATACAAGTATGTATAGTCTAAAACTGACTGTATATTGAATTATACACATATGTATATAGTCAATTTTAAACTATACATATTTGTATATTACGAAAAGCTTAGAAAAATGTGACGTCCAGAATTTTCTTATGTTTCTCGAATAAGATGAACTTCTATTAGGATCACTAACGTATTACTATATTAGACCTAAATGAACTAATTAAAATTATATTTATTGCAAGGACCCTGAAGAACTAATTTTAGAATAAAAAAAGCCAAATTTCAACCCTAAGCAATATGCACCCCGTCTTTAATTAATTTAGGGCGCCATCGTCTTCTCGATAACTGTAACGCCTCACGTGCTTATTCCACTTAATGGCGTCACCGATTGGGGAGAAATTAGAGGCTAAATAAGGGAAAATTAATGGTATCGCAAGGATAATTCAAGTTGGTTAACAACTATTTTTTATAGTAATTTCTATATATTGCGATTTACTCAATCGTAGTTTGCCTTATATCCCTAAGTGATACTTCTAATCTTTGAATTTTGATATTATGCTTGCGATTGAGACTTAGAAGATACCAGAATCGATGTTTTCTTGATACCACTTGAAAAGGGATCTTTGTAGTTCGCTTAGGTGGAGCACACCCCAAATGGAGAAGCATAATGTCATCCATAAAAGCTATGTGATCCATTAAGATACCAGTACACAAAATCCACTTAAAAGGAAAGGAAAATTTGAATAAAAAAATCAATGATACCGTTACTGATTATTACTGAAAGATTGCAAACGGATGTAACCCTAGGACAATCAACAGTTGCAAAAATGCCGTACTAGAAAAAAATTACAAATGAACAAAGAAACTTATAGCCAATTAAACCTGCACGGCTGTGGCTAAAACGAGATGTAACATTCCATCTAGTACCCATGAAACTTTTATTGCAATTATTAACCATTACGTGGAAAACACTTCCCAGAAGTGTCTCACTGATTTCTTTTTCTCCTTATCAAATACGGAAAGTTATTAGAAATTTTAAACTCTAACAATTTTAGAGTAAACTTATCCTACAGAGTTTAATAAACCTAGGAAAGGTATAAAGTGACAATAGATCGAAAAATATAATACAATTAATCGCAAAATATAACACAATACCGAAGAAAAAGACACAATAAATCGCAAGAAAAACACAATAACAAAAAAAAAAAAAAAAAAACACACAATGCCAAATAAAAGTTGTCGATGCATATTATGTGGATACGGCTCGTTACGGTTCGACTCGGCTACGAAGTACGACTCGTTACGGTTCGACTCACCTACGAAGTACGACTCGTTACGGTTCGACTCGGTTACGAAGTGATGGCCGAAATCAAGATATCCTCCTATCTTGACTCAGTATGTAGTTTACTTTGTAACGTATGAAAATGTAAATGCAACTGCGTGTGTGCAGTATGCATGTTTGTTTATGTTTGTTTGTTTGTTGTTGCTGTTTCTGTATATAGTTGCTGTCATGCAACATACCCACGAAGAATCATTCTTCGTGTGATTTCACTCATGGCGAAGAACCCACTCGACGAAGAACATACTTCAGCGTTGAGTGATTGTGACGAAGAACTTAACAACGAAGAACCATGTTCTTCGTGGGTTATGGTCTTTCGTCGGGGTCTTTCATGGGCATCCGGTTCTTCGTGGACCAGTATGCTATATATATACAGAACACAGACATAGGACATAATATAGAAGTGTGCAAGCACTAGACAAGATCAGAGAGAACGCACACACACTGAGAGTTTACATAGAGTTTCTTGTAAACATTGTATTGTAACTGTTATACGTATTAATACATTGAGTGTTAAACGTTGAATCTTGTTTGTGTATCAGTGTTCTACGCTTGGTTTAACAACCCGTTTGGATTCCGCACTTTCGGGATTGTCGAAAAACAAGGATAAGGTTTGACTCGATCCTCTGGGTGGACCTACAATTGGTATCAGAGCATTGGCTCTTTTCCTTGTAAAAACCAAGTTGTTATCTTGTGTTTTCAAAGATTTTCATGTGTTTTTCTTGATTTTTGAGTTTGAAGATCATATTTTTCTGGAAAAACAGGTTCAAAACTTTGAAAATCTTTGTGTTTCCCTATTAGTTTTTTCAAAAACCTTGTTAGATTTCATATATACATGTTAAGATTGGGTTTTTATTAAACTTTTGTGCAAAATTTGAGTTTGAAAAATTTTTCCTGCACCGGAAAACACATAAACTCATCGTCGTATTCTTCAATTGTTCTTCAAGTCTTCATGTTTCTGAGTTTTGTATTTGAAGATTAAATTATTGTTGTTGATTATTATATTAATTGTTTGAATAACTTGTCTTTCAAATGATGAATATTTGAATTTTTTGTCTAAGGAGCATGGGTGTTTGACTTACTTGCCATACGAAACCTTCTGTGTCAGAAGATTTGATTTTGTTGAAAAATATCTTTGCTGTCTGTACACCTTTGTCAACGAAGAACCTCTGCGAAGAAAAACCTCTGCGAGGAAGAACCTGTGCGAGGAAGAACCTGTGCGAAGAAGAACC
This sequence comes from Helianthus tuberosus, assembly GCA_030545235.1. NCBI lineage: Eukaryota > Viridiplantae > Streptophyta > Magnoliopsida > Asterales > Asteraceae > Helianthus > Helianthus tuberosus. Next base: position 7,591,814 of record CM060409.1, on the reverse strand, counting down.
GGTGCGAAGAAGAACCAGTCTTTCTTCACATTTCTCTTGGACGAAAAACCTCATTCTTCGTCACTGTGTGCTTTACGAAGAACCTATTCTTCGTCAGTAAAGGTCTTTCACGAAGAACATAGTTCTTTGTGGGTTTCACTTGGAACTTTTTAACAGAAAGCTTATTTTTCATACTTAACAACTTTATTTTGAAATTTTAAGCAGGTATTCTTCTTAATTCATCCAAAATGAGTTCAGATTGGTGGGGTATCAATTCTAATACGGAGAGTAAGTATACGAGCAAGGGTTTATCGCCATCATGGGCCGAACCTCCCGCACCCTCATCTTCGTCAATTCCATCTCAAGCGAGTCCAGTTTCGACAAGTCAATGGGCCTTCATTTCTAATCAAAATCAAAGTATTCAAAGTATACTTTTGAGCGAAAATGAAACCGGAAGCAATAATCGCCCAACGAAGCTAATGCATATGAATGAATATCCGGGATGGCACGACAGATTCCATACGTATATTCTTGGGCAAAACACGAAATTGTGGTTATGTTTTACTTCAGACTTCAATCAAGCGCTTGATGTTGCCGCTTCAACTACCGCGACATTTGCAGATCTTATGATTTGGAAAAGAAGGCATTTTCTATTCTAACTCAAGTGCTAAGAAACGGTATCTATCATCAATTTGTCAGCTTCAAAACATCAAAGCGTTTATGGGATGCCTTAAATACAAGAGGTCAAGGAAGTGAGGCGTCACGCAAACTGCGACATGATTTACTCAAGAAAGAATTTGATGGCTTCATGAGTATGGAAAGGGAATCTTTGGGAGATTTGACAAGTTGATTTTATCACTTGTTGACTGAGTTGAATAATTATGGGGTTGTAGCAACTCCAAGAGAGGTTGTCGTCAAGTTTGCCGACTCATTGCCAGCTCAATGTAATGGTTTCTTGGAAATTTTAAAGTATAATGGCACTTTGGCTACAACCAACATCAATGATTTCGTTCAGCTCCTGGAGAACAAAGATCAAGAAGAAATCATGAAGGCCAAAAGAATTCCAGTGCAACAAAATCCTGATATGTATTATCCAAATTGTAGAGGTTCTAGCACTGTTGCAAGACCTGCTCTACATGCTCAGCTACAAACGGCTTTTGTCTAAAGTACTGACATGTATCGAAATCCACAACCAGAAGCCTCAAAGCAAAGCTATCAAGATACCGGACCTCGAGACATGTACGGAAATCCACTACAAGTTCCACAACAAGCTTGTTTTGGAAGCACTTCATCTGCTGGTCAGTCATCTAATCCAAACACAGTTCGGCTAGACACTACAAGTTTCTCAAAAGTAAGTGTTGAAGTAGCTAAAGAACATATGGAGCTGCTGAACACTTTGGCGAGCGCATACTGTGGGTTGCTAGCAGGGCAGATTAGGAACATCAATCTGACACAGGAAGATTATCAGCAAATTGATAAGGAGGACTGGTAGAACCAGCTTGGAAAGCAAGAAGGACACCAAGTATGGGTTCGATAAGCACTCAGTCAAGTGTTTTAATTGTGGTGAAAGAGGTCACTGCAAGCGAGAATGTACAAAGCCAGCTCACCATGGAAACCAGAATCCGTTCAGGAATCAAGGCAACCAGCAGAATCAGAATCAAACCAGAAATAATGAACGTGCCTTGATGCCTACTAACAATACTCATCAAGCAGATCCATCAAACAACAATCAAGCTCTTGTGCTACAAGTTGATGAAGGTTGTGACTGGTCGATTCAGTTGGGAATTGGTGTTCAGGATGGAACAACTTGTTTTGCTGAGGTTGTCAAGGATCTGAAACACGCCAGTGGTGGAGAATCTTCCGCCAGTGGTGGAGAATCTTCCGCCAGTGGTGGAGAATCTTTTGAAGATTAAGATAGTTCTGGCTATAGTAGAAGCTCAGATGAGGAAACCTCAACTTCAGGCGATGATCATTTGGATGAAATATCAAGTGTAACAGTCGATCCAGATGTTGATGAATTGTTGGGAGAAGCTAAAGCAGGGAATCATAGAAGATCAATTTTGGTGGATGAAGCTACTTATTCTTCTTCTTCTAATCATTCAGCCTTTATGGCTAATGTTGGCAGTTCGTCAAGCCAGGTATGTGTCGATAAACCAACTTCTGATAAATGTGATAACTGTGTTAATTTAGGTGATAAATTGTCTGACTTGCAAAGCAAGCATGATGTTTTGCAAAGCAAGTATGACGTGACATTTATCCACAATCAAAGTTTGATAGTGGATCTTGTGAAATGCACAGAAGCCAACATGTTTTATGAAAACCATGAAAAAGAGTTTAAAACGGTGGTTGAAATTTTAAGAGAAGATAAAACCGAACTAACAAAAATGGTTTCAAGAAAACAAACTGATATAAACTGTTATATCAATCGTCTCGAGGACATGCAAAAAGAGTTAGCCTGTGTTAAGTGTGAAAGTGAGGCGATCCAACTTAACTTAGATAGTTATTCAAACTCTAGGTATGTGCTGGATCACATCATTAACATACAGAAAAAGAAAACTGATGTCACGTGCATTGGATATAAGAAGTGTCCACCACCTGTTAGACACAATTATGATGCAATGCCTGATGAGGAGAATAGGACCTATTTTGAATAATCGGTTCCTCTAGATATTGAGGAATTTGTAGTTGGACTGGGTTACAAAAAGGAGGTATCGTCAAATTCGGATGTGTCAGCAGTTACGAGTGTGTGAACTACTGAACAAAATCAAAATCCTCCAGTTGTTGTTGAGGATGCTGGTTTTTTAGATGACGAATCCGATGATACTGACTCAGCACAGTCTGATGCGGTAATCAAAGAAGAGGACATACCTCTCGTGAATCATATTTTGTGTGATCCTCTGGCAAAACCAGCTAAGTCTGTTCTGGTCGAGTCCACGTCTGCAAAAGAGTCTGAGAGTGTGAATTTGCTGTAGACTCTTGTTAGTGATAATAAAATCTATTCTGACAAAGATTTTCCGATTACAAATATAAATCAATCTTTAATCAGTAAAGTTTTTGAAGATTCGACAAGTAGGTTTTTGGGAAAGTCGGGTTCACACGTTGTGGTAACACAGTGTCCTTCGATTCCAAATGCTGAAGTTCTAAAACAAAATGGCAATCAAAGATTACCAATAGAGAAAAAGCAGCAAAACCACACTTGACCAAAAGGTAGATCAATGACTCAAGGTCAAAAGGAACCAAACCAAAGAAAAAATCAAAAGGTGAACTTTGTGAAGTCGAAGGGAACAGATAAACTTGAAACATTTGCAAATAAATCTAACTTAGATCATGTTATGTGACACCTGGGTCACTGTGACCATCAAACAAATACCAAACCAATGAAATATTGTATTTCATACTTGGGATCTGTATAAATATGTGTATCGTTTGCACATATCAATTTTTGTTTAATTTCAAACTCTACATCGCTTTCTGGAGAGTTATACGCCAACTGGGGCATAAACGTAATCAGTTTAATGCGACAAACACTCCCGACCATCAACATATGCTTAACATACCTTAAATAACCTCTACATAGCTTAGAAATAAGTTTTGAAGGCTTTGGTATGGCAAAATCAAGTTTAATTGCTTACAGGGACTAAATTTGACAAACTGCGAAAGTATGACGATTCGTACTGGAACAGACATTTCGGAACATGACCATAAGTTAAACATACCATAAATATCCTTTACATAGCTTAGAAATAGGCTTTAAGGGGCTCGATGTGCTAAAATAAACTTTTGGGTCATTCAGGGACTAAAAGCGTCAAAAAGTGCATAAGTTTGCATTTTCGCGCATAACTTACATTCTGAATACATCCGGACATCTAAAAATTTATGTAAGCATTAAAATATTTTATTTTAGTGTTTGGCATAAGAAAACTTCATTCGTTTCGCAATTTTTGGATCGTTTTCGCGTCCGTTACGACTTCCGTCGTAATTAACCGAACAACGCAACCGTACGACCAAACGAACCGACATCTGAGATGTTTTTGAGCATATTTTAAGTTCCCTATACTTTAAATTTATTTTAGAGCCTTGAAATGGGGTTAACGGGGCTTAAAAGTGCCAAAAAAATCAAGTTTTACAAGTGCAGGGACCATTTTTGAAATTTCTGGCAGATTCAATGAACCTAGTCCATTTTGAAGTGTTGATGGTTTTAACCCATGGTTTTGCAAAACCATGGGCTGGTATTCAATGAACATAGTCCATATTAGGGGCTCCCATGGTTTTAGAAAACCATGGGCACACATGTAAGGTCCAGATCAAAGCTTAGTTTTCGATGAACGATCTTAACGGTTCTTGAATTCCTATAAATACCCACCCTCACTTCCTCCCAAAGCACACTTGAATCTGATTTTGGCTCTCTAAGTTGAAGTTTATGCTTCATACCTGAGAGTAAATCGGATCAAGAGCTTGCGGGGACCTTCTGTAAGTATTCTTTGGTTCTTTTCATTCGTTTTTGTCGTTAAAGTCAAACTGCGTTTGACTTTCTGCTTTGACCAGTTTATGGTCAACGCGAAGTTCGTTTGAACTTCATAACGTGAGTGTAATCACGATGGTTATAGTCCCTAGTGACTATACCTACTGATTACCACGTTATCTAGGCTCAGTGACAGGTCGTAGTTTCGGCCAAAATGCGTTTTCTCGCGTATTTTGTAACCAAACTACTCTAGGATATCAAAACCGTTTGTTTTGATTTCAAAACTTGTTTTCTAACTTAACTAAACATGTTCTAGCATGTTTAGCTCGTCATTTTTTTTAGATTAGTGCTTGTGTGGAGCCGAAAGTCAAGCGGACTAAACACCCGCTTAGACTTTCGAACACGACCCGTTTGGTCGATCATTAGGATCCAACCAAACATGTTAAGTGACCATAGTAGCGTAGGGAATAACCTTCCGAGGTTATACCTTATGGTCACTAAGGTTTGATTAGTCGCATGATAGGTAGTTTATATGCCTTAGGTAAATTACCAAAATGCCCTTTTTACGCCAAAATTCATTTTAAGCATATGTAACATAATTTATGATATCTAAACTGATTTGGCAACAATATTAGACATGTTAAGGCATATTTTACTTATCATAGGACTAGTTAGGCGTTCCGAACGCGTTTTACGCGAACGACGCGTTAAAGTAGCATAAGCTACCTAAACGGGTCGTAATGGGTCGTAAGCACTTAGGTTAGGTTTCATTTTAGTATGTGGGCTTTGTTAAACCATATTACATGAGTTCCCATACTCGTTTGGTTTACCAACCCTCATTCTATTCGATCCTCCGATTTAGGTCCGGATTATTAACGTGGTTACCTACATTAGGTGCCGTGTGATCCCGTGATCTTCTAGCTTTGCTTGGTGGTTATCTTAGGACTATTGAGCAATCTCAAGTGAGTACATAGACCCCTCTTTTACTGTTTTCCAAACGTTTTGGGGTGAAACACATGTGCCTACTTTTAACTTTCGTGCTTTCCTGTTTTCACATCATATACTTGCTATGTTCATTAGTACATTTATAGTACATGATCTACATTACATTGTTTCGCTATGTACGTTTACTTAGCATACTTAGTACATTGTTTTACTTTACATTTCTGCTATGTATGTTGACTGAGCATGCTAGCACATTGATTTACACTACATTAGTTGCATATGTTTACTCAACATATGGACACATTGTTTTACATTGCATTTTGTTACATATGCTCATCCAGCATATGAACACATTATATTACATCTTGAACCGTTTGTAGCTATTTGACTATGTGAACCATTGTAACTATTTTACTATGTGAACCGTTGTAACCATTTGATTATATGAACCATTTGTAACTGTTGAACCGTGTGAACCGTATTTGACCATACATAAACATTTCTACAATTGTTAAACATTACATCTTGGTGGTTTGTTTGGGTAAGTGATTTAAGTAACGAGGCGACGTGTAATATGATAAAAACATGGTGGATACGCCGCTGGTACTTCCTATATATAAGTGCTTTTATGGTATTACATATCGTAGCGTTATTTAAACCATTTCAGTTTAGACATATTACATCTACAATACAATCTTCACATAAACCTCGTTTTACAAAAAACTTAACTTATACAAACTCATTTTTACTTGGTTATTCGCTTAACCATACATTATTCTTTTATATATATATATCATCTGATTTGTTCATCGCTTTTCAAATGATTTATGAAAGAAAACACTCAACAAGATTCATGACTACTATTTATTAAACAGTCTCTTTAAACTCAAGTCATGAATCCTATTTTCACAAAACCTATGTATCTCACAGGCATTTTTATGCTGACGTACCTATTTTCACATGTGTTTTCAGGAGCTGTTGCATAGGATGACCGAGACACACTTAGGCGGACCTGTGCCTTAGTGACTTAAAACGAAGCAAGAACTAGTTAATTTATGTTATGTACTCTTTGTTTCTTGTTTAAGACAATGTAACTCTCTTGATTGATAAATAAAACGTAACTTTAATTTCCATGGTTGTGAAACAATTAATTCTGTTACAACACTCCCCGACGTTTCCGCCACGTTTCGTTGTTTTACGTGGTCGGGGTGTGACAGAAAAGATGGTATCAGAGCCAATGGTTATAGGGAATTAGGTTATTAGTAATGCTTTGACCTAGACTATAACCTTTCTAGGACCCTAACACAAGTTATCTTTTGTTTAGATCTTAAAACATGCAGTTCACCTATCCTTAGGTGATAACCACAACTGGGACATCAATTCCGAATCCGCCTTGAAAATTAATCATCTGTTCTTGGATGATTGATTACTAGGTTTTGAACCCTCTGTTGTAAGGTTTTGAACCCTCTGTTGTAAGGTTTTGAACCCCTTTGAGTTTTCAAAATCTCGTCAAAGTTTTGGGTCCTAAATAGTGTGAACACGTGCAAACTGGAAGAGTGAATGCCTGTACCCTGGGTTTTCTGTCTAAGGCTAGAGTGTTCGTACAAATCCACATAATCGGACCAGTCACTCTTACCTGGGAACTCTTGGGGTGAGTGTTCACTTATAGGCGAGCAAGTCTTCGCGATACATTATTTTTGACCCATTTACCTTGATTAGTCACAATGTGTCGTTTGTTTGCCTTGTGGTAACAAACAAATGACCACCATCTTTGCTTTTGTCAAATTTTTGTATCACGTCATCCTTTTCATCTAATCATCTCGCTTGTTTCCTTTCATGTTTCCCTCCTTTAGAATGCCTCCTCGACGCGACAATCAGATAGCAAATGCCGAACTGGCGGAAATCATCGCGCAGCAAATGGCTGCTGCCTTCCCAAATCTTATTGCTCAACTAAACCAAGCCAACAACAACAATAACGCTCCATGCAATTTCAAGAGTTTCAATTCGGCTAAGCCACTCAAGTTTAGTGGTTCTGAAGGAGCAACTGGGCTCCTACAGTGGTTCGAGAGCACTGAGAGTACGTTTCGTCACGTTCAGTGTCCTGATAATCGCAAGGTCGAGTTTGCTTCCAGTGTGTTTCAGAAGAGCGCTCTTACATGGTGGAACGGGGTTATGAGAGACCGTGGTGCTGAGGTTGCTTTAGCACAGACTTGGGCCGAGCTTAGGGCCCTTATGATGAAGGAGTTCTGTCCTCATCATGAACTGAGGGCTTTAGAAAGGGAATTTGACGATCTTAAGCAAGAAAGCGGTGAGCATCGAGCCTACAAGGACCGTTATGAGGAGTTAAGTCTGTTATGCCCAAACATGGTCACGCCTTTGGATAAGGCAATCGAAAAGTACATTGATGGCCTCCCTGACTCAATACAAGACATTGTGACTGGTAGCAACCCTACTACAGTTAGACAGGCCATTGAGCTATCTGCAACCTTGACTGAATCTCAGATCAGGAAAGGTAAACTTTTCCGAAAAAGTGACAAGAAACCGGTTGAGGAATCAAAGACCATGGATGAACAGACTGGATCCCCTAAGAAGTCAAAGAAGCGAAAGGCTTCTCAGAACTTCGCCGTGGTCGCTCACAATGATCAAGCCGTCCCCAACCAACCAGCTCAACCCCCTGCTAGGAAGCCCTACAACAGAACTGCACCCTTGTGCAACCAATGTAGCCTACATCATCATGCTGGTGTGAAATGCCGCACATGCCAAGCTTGTGGACTTATAGGTCATACAGCAAGGGTTTGCCCAATCGCAGCTGCACCAAATCAAGTTAACAACAATCCTGCTCAAGGTCGTTTTCCACCAGGTTCTTGTTTCAACTGTGGCGAGATGGGCCATTTCTGAAGAAACTGCCCAAAGCTTGCTAATGCGAATCCAGCGCAGGGATGAGCATCTGACCGAATAGAAGACAACGTTATTTAGAAATAATCACGTCTTATGTATTATTTTCTTTTGTTGTCAAGGTCCATGAAACAGTTGCTGATGTTGTTTATAAATAAATCTTTTATTTACATTGCAATATGTTTATGTGGTTGCATGTATAAAACAACATATCCCCTACAATACCGACAATCAAGGAACGGTATCCCTTGAAGAACAGACTACCCCCAAAATTCTTCCACTTTATGATCTCTTGCGTTTTCCACGAAAATCCTAAGTACCCGTTTCTTCCAAGGAAAACGAAGTACAAGGCGCAAGTTACAACTCTGGACGAATACTCACTCCTTAATGGGGTACCTAAGGACATTTCCGTAAGTCCTTAATTATTGTATACCTGAATTCAAATGTGGTGATTCCTTATAATCAAAAATTGAATTTTTGGAAGATCGTCCTATCTTTTCAGATAGATGCTTGAGGACGTTGAAGTCCATCGAATGAGTTACTGGTATACCTTAAATACCGATGTTCAAATCAACGCCAAGTTAATAGCAATCAATAGCAAGATAATAACAATTAATAACCAAGAAAACAATTATGTGATTAAGTGCTTATGTGTTCCCTTTTATGTTTTTGTGTGATCCAAATTTTGTTATCCAAATCCTCGTAGAATCTTCCATATCTACGTATAAGGGATTCATAGTAGGATACCCAAAGGTACTACCTTAAATCCTTAATGGACTTCTACGTTGTAGTTAAGTCCCTTGGATTATAAAGTACTACTCAATAATTAGACCCCTTGAGTGGTCTAGTTAAACAAATTGATCCAAAAATCTGGTTAGGAATATCATGTGATGATATAGCTGAAAGGACTCCTTGGTGGTCTAATTAAAAAGATCATCTGTCGATCTAATTAAAAGCACCCTATGGTAGTCTGGCCACCCTCATCACATGTTTGATTTTCTTCCCCTAAACATTACAAAACAAACTGTGCGGACTATGCAAGGAATTACGTAATTATGGATGCATACATAATTATGGAATTTAGTGCACAGAAATCACAGCAAGTTTTGTCATGTGTCTAGAGATAACCCTATTCATTCCCATTTCTGATGAAACATCCGTTGAGGAAAAATGAACTAGCTATTCATTTTTCACTTCTGAAGAATATCCGTTGAGGGAAATGAATATCCGTTTGTTTAATCCTTCATTTCCAATTCTGAAGAATACCCGTTGAGGAAAATAACGCCGTTTGTTCATTTTCATTCTGAAGAGTATCCGTCGAGGGAAATGAATATCCGTTTGTTAAATCCTTCATTTCCAATTCTGAAGAATACCCGTTGAGGAAAATGACGCCGTTTGTTCATTTTCATTCTGAAGAGTATCCGTCGAGGGAAATGAATATCCGTTTGTTAAATCCTTCATTTCCAATTCTGAAGAATACCCGTTGAGGAAAATGACGCCGTTTTGTTCATTTTCATTCTGAAGAGTATCCGTCGAGGGAAATGAATGTCCGTTTGTTTAATCCTTCATTCCCAATTCTGAAGAATACCCGTTGAAGAAAATGACTCCGTTTGTTCATTTTCGCTTCTGAAGAATATCCGTTGAGGGAAATGAATATCCGTTGATTATTCCTTTATTCCCGTTTCTGACGAAGAACCCATTGAGGAAAATGAATCATCCATTCATTTTCGCTTCTGAAGAATACCCGTTGAGGGAAGTGAATATCCGTTTGTTAATCCTTTATTTTCCATTTCCAAAGAACCCGTTGAGGAAAATGACTCCGTTCGTTCATTTTCACTTCTGAAGAATATCCGTTGAGGAAAATGACAGGATTTTGCCTTGCATATCTTTGATGATCATTTAACACAAAGTCACAGACAGACTCCTACGAATAAATTTCGGGACGAAATTTCCTAAAGTAGGGGAGACTGTGACACCTGGGTCACTGCGACCATAAAAAAAATACCAAACCAATGAAATATTGTATTTCATACTTGGGATCTATAGAAATATGTGTATCGTTTGCACATATCAATTTTTGTTTAATTTCAAACTCTACATCGCTTTCTAGAGAGTTATGCGCCAACTTGTGCATAAACGTAATCAGTTTAATGCAAAAAACACTCCGAAACATCAACATATGCTTAAAATACCTTAAATAACCTCTACATAACTTAGAAATAAGTTTTGAAGGCTTTGGTATGGCAAAATCAAGTTTAATCGCTTACAGGGACTAAATTCGACAAACTGCGAAAGTATGATGATTCGTACTGGAACAGACATTCCGGAACATGACCATAAGTCAAACATACCATAAATATCATTTACATAGCTTAGAAATAGGCTTTAAGGGGCTCGGTGTGCTAAAATAAACTTTTGGGTCATTCAGGGACTAAAAGCGTCAAAAAGTGCATAAGTTTGCATTTTCGCGCATAACTTACATTCTGAATACATCCGGACATCCAAAAATTTATGTAAGCATTAAAATATTTTATTTTAGTGTTTGTCATAAGAAAACTTCATTCGTTTCGCAATTTGGATCGTTTTCGCGTCCGTTACGACTTCCGTCGTAATTAACCGAACAACGCAACCGTACGACAAAACGAACCGACATCCGAGATGTTTTTGAGCATATTTTAAGTTCCCTATACTTTAAATTTATTTTAAGGCCTTGAAATCGGGTTAACGGGGCTTAAAAGTGCCAAAAAAATCAAGTTTTACAAGTGTAGGGACCATTTTTGAAATTTCTGGCAGATTCAATGAACCTAGTCCATTTTGAAGTGTTGATGGTTTTAACCCATGGTTTTGCAAAACCATGGGCTGGTATTCAATGAACATAGTCCATATTAGGGGCTCCCATGGTTTTAGAAAACCATGGGCACACATGTAAGGTCCAGATCAAAGCTTAGTTTTCGATGAACGATCTTAACGGTTCTTGAATTCCTATAAATACCCACCCTCACTTCCTCCCAAAGCACACTTGAATCTGATTTTGGCTCTCTAAGTTGAAGTTTGTGCTTCATACCTGAGAGTAAATCGGATCAAGAGCTTGTGGGGACCTTCTGTAAGTATTCTTTCGTTCTTTTCATTGGTTTTTGTCGTTAAAGTCAAACTGCGTTTGACTTTATGCTTTGACCAGTTTATGGTCAACACGAAGTTCGTTTGAACATCATAACGTGAGTGTAATCACGATGGTTATAGTCCCTAGTGACTATACCTACTGATTACCACGTTATCTAGGCACAGTGACGAGTCGTAGTTTCGGCCAAAATGCGTTTTCTCACGTATTTTGTAACCAAACTACTCTAGGATAACAAAACCGTTTGTTTTGATATCAAAACCTGTTTTCTAACTAAACTAAACATGTTCTAGCATGTTTAGCTCGTCATTTTTTTTAGATTAGTGCTTGTGTGGAGCCGAAAGTCAAGCGGACTAAACACCCGCTTAGACTTTCGAACACGACCCGTTTGGTCGATCATTAGGATCCAACCAAACATGTTAAGTGACCATAGTAGCGTAGGGAATGACCTTCTGAGGTTATACCTTATGGTCACTTAGGTTTGATTAGTCGCATGATAGGTAGTTTATGTTATATGCCTTAGGTAAATTACCAAAATTCCCTTTTTACGCCGAAATTCATTTTAAGCATATGTAACATAATTTATGATATCTAAACTGATTTGGCAACAATATTAGACATGTTAAGGCATATTTTACTTATCATAGGACTAGTTAGGCGTTCCGAACGCGTTTTACTCGAACGACACGTTAAAGTAGCATAAGCTACCTAAACGGGTCGTAATGGGTCGTAAGCACTTAGGTTAGGTTTCATTTTAGTATGTGGGCTTTGTTAAACCATATTACATGAGTTCCCATACTCGTTTGGTTTACGAACCCTCATTCTATTCGATCCTCCGATTTAGGTCCGGATTATTAACGTGGTTACCTACATTAGGTGCCGTGTGATCCCGTGATCTTCTAGCTTTGCTTGGTGGTTATCTTAGGACTATTGAGCAATCTCAAGTGAGTACATAGACCCCTCTTTTACTGTTTTCCAAACGTTTTGGGGTGAAACACATGTGCCTACTTGTTACTTTCGTGCTTTCCTGTTTTCACATCATATACTTGCTATGTTCATTAGTACATTTATAGTACATGATTTACATTACATTGTTTCGCTATGTATGTTTACTTAGCATACTTAGTACATTGTTTTACTTTACATTTCTACTATGTAAGTTGACTGAGTGTGCTAGCACATTGATTTACACTACATTAGTTGCATATGTTTACTCAACATATGGACACATTGTTTTACATTGCATTTTGTTGCATATGCTCATCCAGCATATGAACACATTATATTACATCTTGAACCGTTTGTAGCTATTTGACTATGTGAACCGTTGTAACTATTTGACTATGTGAACCGTTGTAACCATTTGATTATATGAACCGTTTGTAACTGTTGAACCGTGTGAACCGTATTTGACCATACATAAACATTTCTACAATTGTTAAACATTACATCTTGGTGGTTTATTTGGGTAAGTGATTTAAGTAACGAGGCGACGTGTAATACGATAAAAACATGGTGGATACGCCGCTGATACTTCCTATATATAAGTGCTTTTATGGTATTACATATCGTAGCGTTATTTAAACCATTTCAGTTTAGACATATTACATCTACAATACAATCTTCACATAAACCTCGTTTTACAAAAAAACTTAACTTATACAAACTCATTTTTACTTGGTTATTCGCTTAACCATACATTATTCTTTTATATATATATATATCATCTGATTTGTTCATCGCTTTTCAAATGATTTATGAAAGAAAACACTCAACAAGATTCATGACTACTATTTATTAAACAGTCTCTTTAAACTCAAGTCATGAATCCTATTTTCACAAAACCTATGTATCTCACAGGCATTTTTATGCTGACGTACCTATTTTCACATGTGTTTTCAGGAGCTGTTGCATAGGATGACCGAGACACACTTAGGCGGACCTGTGCCTTAGTGACTTAAAACGAAGCAAGAACTAGTTAATTTATGTTATGTACTCTTTGTTTCTTGTTTAAGACAATGTAACTCTCATGATTGATAAATAAAACGTAACTTTAATTTCCATGGTTGTGAAACAATTAATTCTGTTACAACACTCCCCGACGTTTCCGCCACGTTTCGTTGTTTTACGTGGTCGGGGTGTGACATGTTAATCAAGTTAAACTTTTGAAAAGAAATGGTCAAAATATTTCGAGACCAAGTACTTCGCAATCACAAAGTTCATCAACAAAACATCAACATGATACTTCTGGGTTTGTTGAACGAAGATCATGTTTCTCGTGTGGTGAATTTGGACATATTATTCGAGATTGTCCATACCTTCATAAGCAAAAAACCAAAGTTGATGTTCCCCGTGATCAAAATTACCAAAAGCGAACTGTTTCTTCAAAACAAGATCCCCGTCTTGCAAAAGAAAGGGAGAAGAAACAGAAACACCAACAAGTCAAGGTAATTGAAAAGGCTCTAAAAACAGATGTGATTCAAAAACAACATGTCTTGTTGATGCATATTATGTGGATGCGGATCGTTCCGGTTTGACTTGGTTACGAAGTGAAGACCGAGGTCAAGATATCCTCATATCTTGACTCGGTATGCGGTTTACTTTGTAATGAATGATGTAAAGGCAACTGCGTGTGTGCAGTATGCATGTTTCTATTTGATTGGGTATGTTTGATGTTTGATGACCTTTTGGCGAAGAACCTATCTTGACGAAGGACATTCTTCGTCTAGATATGAAAGTGACGAAGAACCCTTTCTTCGTCACATAAGTTGTTCGTCGAAGGCTATTCAACGAAGAATCTTGTTCTTCGTGGACTCTGGTTCTTCGTCAAAGTTGTTCATCACTGCAGGTCCATCGTCGACCTGCGGTACATATACGCTGCAAACAAACAGAACACAGTGGGTCTGAATAGACTTAGAGAACATATAGATAACACACACAAACACTGAGAGTTTACAGAGAGTCTTTGTAAACATTGTATTGTAACAGTTACACATTAATACATTGAGTGTTAATCTTTGAATCGTGTTTGTGTATTTCGTGTTCTTGACTTGGTTTAACAACCTGTTTGGATTTTGCACTCTCGGGTTTGTCGAAAACCAAGGATAAGGTTTGAATCGATCCTCCGGGTGGACCTACAATTGGTATCAGAGTATTGACTCTTTTCGTTGTTAAAACCAAGTCGTTATCTTGTGTTATTCAAAGATTTTCATTTTTTTTTTTCAGATTGTGTTCTTGATTTTGAGCTTTGAAAATCATATTTTCTTGAAAAACAGGTTTAAAGTCTTGAAAATCTTGTGTTTTTGCTATTAGTTTTTACAAAAACCACTGTTAAAATACATATATACATGTTAAGATTTGGTTTTTATTAAACTTTTGTGCAAAATTTGTGTTCGGAAATTTATCAGTTGGCCGGAAAACTCATAGAGTTCATAAGATCTTCATAGAGTTCTTTGTCTTCTCCAAAGTGTTCTTGAATATTTCCGTGTTTGATCCTTGAATTAGAATTATTGAAGTGTTGTTTGTTTAAAATATATTAAGTTGAATTTTGTGTACACAAAGTATGATGGATAGTTGTTGAATATACTGTTACGGTAATGTGTGTTTGAAAATAGTGTCACCAACTCTGCAGTGAGATTTGATTTGTTTTTCAAAAATATCTCACAAACAGCTGTCTGTACTCATTTGTCAACGAAGAACCTGTGCGACGAAATACCCCATTCTTCGTCATGTTTGTCTTGGATGAAAAACCCCATTCTTCGTTGTGTTTGTCTTGGACGAAAAATCCTTTCTTCGTCTGTTGGAGTCTTCGACGAAGAACATAGTTCTTCGTGGACAATACTTCACATTTTTCAACAGAAGCTTTCAAAAACAGTCTTAACAATTTCTTATTGAGATTTTGAGCAGGTACTCTTATTCTAGCAGCTAATATGAGTTCAGACTGGTGGGGTATTCCATCTAATACGGAGAGTAAGTATGTTCAAAAGGGATTATCTCCATCATGGGCCGAGCCTCTCACCCACTTGTCTTCATCGCAAGTGAATCAAATTTCAGCAAGTCAATGAGCATTTGTCTCTAATGAAAATCAAAGTATTCAAAGCATACTTTTAAGCGAAAATGAAACCGGTAGCAACAATCGCCCTCCAAAGCTAATGCATATGAACGAATATCCGGGATGGCACGACAGATTCCATACGTATATTCTTGGTCAAAACACGGAAATGTGGTTGTGTTTTATTACAAACTTCGATCAAACACTTAATGTTGCCGCTTCAACTACCGCGACATTTGCAGATCTTAAGGAAGATCAGAAAAAGAAATGTGATTTGGAAAAGAAGGCGTTTCCTATTCTAACTCAAGCTTTAAACAAGGATATTTATCATCAGTTTGTGAGCTTCAAAACTGCAAAGCGTTTATGGGATGCTTTAAAGACAAGAGGTCAACGAAGTGAAGCGTCACGCAAAATGAGACATGATTTGCTCAAAAAATAATTCGACGGGTTCATGAGTATGGAAAGGGAGTCGCTGGGAGATTTGACTAGTCGATACTTTCACTTGTTAACTGAGTTGGTAAATTATGGAGTAGTAACAACTCCAGCAGAGGTTGTCAAAAAGTTCGTCGATGCATTACCACTTCAATGGAATGGATTTCTGGAAATTCTAAAGTATAATGGCACTTTGGCTACGAACACCATCAATGATTTCATTCAGCTTTTGGAGAACAAAGATCAAAAGAAATCTTGAAGGCAAAAAGGATTCCTGTGCAACAAAATCCGGGCAAGTATTATGGGAACTGTGGAGGTTCTAGCATGGCTGCAAGTCCTGTTCCACATGCTCAGCTTCAAACGGCCTTTGTATCAAGCACAGATTTGTATGGAAATCCACTACCAGTTTCCTCAAAGCAAACGTCCTCTGTCCCAAGTACATATTTGTATGGAAATCCACTACTAGCTGCCTCTAAGCAAAGCTATCAATCTACCGTAGCAACTGATATATACGGATATCCACTACCTGTTCCACAACAAGCCTGTTATGGAAGCACGTCATCTGCTGGTCAGCCATCTAATCCAAATACAGTACGGCTAGACACGTCAAGTTTCTCCAAAGTGAGTGTTGAAGTAGCAAAGGATCATATGGAGCTATTGAACACTCTGGTGAGCGCGTATTGTGGGTTAATAGCAGGGTAGATTGGGAACATCAATCTGATACAGGAAGATTATCAGCAGATTGATAAGGAGGAAATGGATATGTTGGACATCAAATGGGCTTTTGCTAGTGCGGTTAGGCGAGCTAAAGACTTCATGGAAAGGACTGGTAGAACCACCATGGAAAAAAAGAAAGACACCAAGTATGGGTTCGATAAGAAATCAGTCAAGTGCTTTAATTGTGGTAAAAGAGGTCATTTCAAGCGACAATGTACAAAACCAGTGTTAGTGCAGTTGTCTGTCGACTTCATCTTCGTTCGAGTCTTAGATTAGTAATGAAAGATCAAGTCACGCAGTTCGAGTTAAACAGGAAACAAAGGTGAACAAGCCAGTTCAAACAAAGTGGACAGTTCAAACGAAGTGGACAGTTCAAACGAAGTGGACAGTTCAAACAAACTGGAAATGCCTGTTCAAACGAACTGGAAATAGTATAAATATGTGACTTGAGTTTTTCATTTGTAACTTTTGGATTCCGGTAGCGAAGCTCTGTCGAAGTGTCTCCTCGTCTGTAAAAGTGTTCTAATCAATACAAGAGACAATTATTAGTGAATATCAAGCTGAAACAAACTCTGATTCATTGAATTCTGCCTTTGAATCAGTTTAGAGCTCTTCTGAAGACTCGTTCAGATCGATTCTCGATCCTACAATTGGTATCAGAGATCAGGAGGAAGAGCTCTTGCTATTTCAGCTCGATTTCATCAAGATTTCTGTTTCTACTCCATTCTGTCATATTTTTTCAAAAATTTAACAAGATTTTTCGGAAAAAAATGAACTGATTTTTGCTCATAACAAGAGAAATTGTGTTTTAATCAATCTGTAAAAGTTTCAGGCTTAAATTCAAAGTAAAACTCATTCAATTTGATAAAAATTTGGTCAGTTCGTTTGAAGCTTGATACATATCACACGAACAGAA
Organism: Helianthus tuberosus; assembly: GCA_030545235.1. Taxonomy (NCBI): domain Eukaryota; kingdom Viridiplantae; phylum Streptophyta; class Magnoliopsida; order Asterales; family Asteraceae; genus Helianthus; species Helianthus tuberosus. The sequence continues at coordinate 7,574,299 of CM060409.1, read as the reverse complement.
ACTTTGAACTCAGATCTACGACGATTTAGTGGACAAAATTGAACGAAATTCACATCATTGTGTTCGGAATTCATTGTAGAACAATCCTTAAACATATCAGATCTTAATTCATCCGAAAACTTGATCAATTTGTCAAATAATATCCCGTTCGTATGAAGTGATTCATCAGTTCGTTTGAAAAGTCATACGAAGTGAGACCAGTTCGTTTTAATTTGATCAGTTCGTTTGTGTCTACTTCGCATCAGGGTCCTCTTCGCATCAAGAACTAGCTCGTTTGAACCATCAGTTCGTTTGAGTGTGAATGTGTTTTGCGTGAAATCAGAATTGGAATTAAATGTGTCGGCCATTATAAAGTGCATGTGAACAATCAAAGTTGCATGTGAAGTCAGTTAATCATATGAAAGCTTTGTGAGTGGTTGCTTGGTATAAAATCGATCAAAGTGAGGTCAAATTAAAATCGAATCTTGATAAGAGATTTGTCAGCCCATGTGAACGAATTAATCTCATAGCTGTCCACTAAATAGACGGTCCAATAAAATCACATTGTTTTTGAAATTGGCGGCCTATGTTGATCAGTTTGCATGTGCAGTCAATGTAATTGAGTTTATTGTTCATCGGCCCATCAGTTCACGAGATACACTTGGTCAAATTAAAAATAGACTATAAAAATTGTTGTTGGACATATTGTAAGCCCATTCATTTTGAATCCACTTTTGATTGGTCCATTCATTCAGTGATTTCACCCGAACAGTCATATTGTTTCAGGAGAGTATTTAGTTTGGAGATTTCAGTTCGTTTTGAACTCAGTTCGTTTGAAAGAGGATATAGCTTGAACTTGATATTTTGTTTAAAGTGACTCTCTTCATAAACGTGTTTACGAATCATGGATATAAATTTCTTTAATATGAATAGTGAAACAGTTAATAGAATAAATGTATTAAAGAAAGAGTTTGACTCGTTTTCAGGTTGTCCAGGAGAAAGTACAAAGAGTATCATTGAGAGGTATAGCCATCTTGTTCGCTCGATGTCTGAGAAGGGTATTCAGAAAAGTCCAAATGAATGGGTTGAAAAATTAGCCAATGCCATACCTCAACAAGAGTGGGGTTCATATCTTTTGGATTTAAAAAGAAATGGAGAATACTCTAGATTGACAATTTGTCAATTCATTAAGAAACTTGAAGAACAGATGGAGAGAAATGCTTAGAAGAAGAAAAGTAAAAGTGGAAAATCAATATTAAAGAAGAGCAAGAGTAAAGGTGTCCAAGTGGGAGAGGAACAGACTGAAGAGATTTCAGTTATGAAGGATGAAAAGAAATCTGCTGATAAACAGATTCTTGTTTTGAAGGAAATTTGTGAGAAGTTGAAATCAGAAAATGACAAACTGTTAAGTAATTTGAACAGTTTGACATTAGAAAACAAGATTTTGAAAGAAAAGGAAAAAGATTTTGAAAACAAAAAGAAATCTTCAGAAGATGAAGATTTCTGGATAAAGCTGGAGAACAAAAATCTGAAAGCAAATGAAACAAAATTTCAAGAACAGTTAAAAGTTTTGGAAAATGAAAAATCTGTTCTTGAAAACATTAAAATTGAAAACGAAAAAACAATCAAGTCTCATCTTGAACGAATATCTCAGCTTGAAAATGAAGCTGAGAATTCAAGGAACAAAATTGATGAGCTTGAAAAGAAATTGAAAGGTTTTGTGACTTTATCTGTGTTCCCCTGTCCAAAACCGATCAATTCTGTTCCAATAAGTGACAATGTCACAAACTTTGACAAAGTCAAAGTTGAAGATTGTGATGAGAAAACTGATGATGAAGTTGAAAAAAGAAAAATATTTTTGAAATTAAATGAAATGTTTAAAGAAACTGTTCTACATTCTACTGAAAAAGGTGAATGCTCATCGCAAAAACCTGTAAAGAAGAATGTGGAACAAAAACAAAAGGATAAAAAACCAAAAAATGTTCAAAAAGAAAATAAAAGCTCATCAGTTCAATCATCCAATCGTGTTAAAAAACCACAAAAATTGGAAAATCATAACTCTAAAACTGTTGGTAATAAGTGGTGCAGGTTTGACCACAGTGCTCAACAGCCAAATCCAGCAAACAAGAGGAGAAAGGATTATCACCAAGCCAAACAGTGCTATGATCTTAATGTTTGGACTGAGAATGGTGATTGGTACGATAACAGAGTGTGTTATACTTGTGGTTTGAGAGGACACATTGCTTTTAACTGCCAAAATTGGAGTTATGAGACGAGAAGATGCTATAACTGCCAAATCAGAGGACACATTGCCAGAGATTGTCTAATGAGATCAAAAGGAAGATCGAGGGCTGAATCTCTGAAAATTGCAAAGAAACCAGTCAATGTCAAAGGAAAGCCCAAAGAACAGAAAGTTCAAGAAAAGAAAGTAAAGCTTTCTCAAGGGCAAAAAGACAGACTGAGGAAAAAGAGGAAGAAAGCAAGAGAATATCTCGAAAGGATTTTGTCCTCGGATTCAGCCGTCAAAGCGAATAAAAGTTCTGATAAATCGTCTTGCTCACCAAAGAATGACAAATCAAGCAAAACGGATTCATCAGATACAAATCTGAGGACGAAAGAGGAAAAAAAGAAGAAGAAAGTTGCTGGTGATGAATTTGTTTCTCCAGAAACAAAGGAGCCAGTTGTTGGCAATGAATCTGACTCATTAAAGTCAGACAAGCCACGTACAGGCAATGAATCTGGTGTTGTAAAGCCAGAAGAGCCGTGTGTTGAGGTAAAAATTGAGAATTCTGATCTAACAATGGATGATGCAAATTTTCCACCATTGTTGAACAAGAATTCAAAATCACCCAAGGACGGTCAGGCTTGGGTGAATCTGTTTAAATAGAAAAACCTGACTTGCCGGAGCTCCCAGGTTGGTAAGAGTGGAGCAGGAATCAGCATATTTCTTGAAAAATTCACTCTGGTGATATTTCGACTTAAAAGTGGTAAATCAGGGACATTAAGTTGTACTTGATTTTCTACAAATGGATTTTGTGATTTGATTTTAATTGTTATAATTTTTACATGTAATTAAAGAGAACAAGGTGATGAATGATCCCCATGTTTGAGAAATGACTCACAAAACTAATTTTTCGAAAAAACCATTTTGATTAAAACAAACTTAAGTGTTTTGAAATCACTATGGGAAAATGTTTTGTTGTCAGGGGGAGTTCTGATTGTTCAAGCCAAGTGAATGGAGAATTGAAGTAATTCTCATCATGTTGTCATTTACTTTGTACAGTTCATTTTCAAATTTTCCCAGAAAATCAAAATTGAGATATATTTTGATTTTAGGGGGGAGTAAAAATTTTAAAAAAATTAGAAAATTTGAAAATTACAAAAACATTGGAAAAATGCAAAAATAAGTTTTGTTGTCAAAAAGAGGAAATGATAGTAGATCAGTTGGACTGTCACAGCATGCTAAAGAAATGGAGAGATAAAATGTGATAAGCGATCTTACTAAAGATGTGACGATAGGCTCAGCTAGACTAGTAGATTTGCGATAACGATACAAACCTAAATGAAAAAGCCTAGTTCTAGTGGGAAACATGATTGAAAGCATTGTACTTAGCTTTGTCCTTCTTGATTGTGTGCCTACTCGGTAATCGCTGATTGTCGAAAGACATAAAACTAGGTTAAGTTTGTGAACTTTCACAACTTTGCTAAAAAGTCGCTGTGATTGTGCATTTTATTTTGCAAAGATTTAAACTTGTTTTATTTCTTTATTTTGTTTAAGCATTGGACATCCTCTGCGTATACGTGAGTATCGACCTGGATGTTATTGCCTAAACGTTCTGCTTTATTTTCTTTGGTGTTTCGTTTAAGCTTTGGACCTCCTCTGCGTATACGGAAGTATCGACCTGGTGGTTAAAGCCTAAACAACTTCAACTTGTTTTATTTTTCTTATTTTGTTTAAACATTGGACTTTCTCTGCGTATACGGAAGTATCGACCTGATTGTTAATGTTTAAACATTCTGCTTTGTCTTCGCATAAATCACAGTTGATAAAAGTTTAAAGGCATTACTTGAGATAGTGTATTGCATGATGAGGGGATATGCTGAGATTGTAGGGTCCATAAGAGCTTAGTGCAAAATTAATATACCTAAACGTATCGGTAGGCATTTCGAAAGTTTTTAGATTGAGTTTAAGTGGACAAATATATCGTCAATCTATATGAATCGTTTAGAACTTAAAATGTTTAAAGCTTAACGGTGCTAGTGATTGGTCACATAAACTGATATGATCCTCTTACACAAACTCACAAAAATATTGTTTGTAAATATTTCTTTACTGCATTCTTTTGTTATAAAAAATCCAAAAATATTTTCGGTGTGTTTTAACATAAATTTTGTAAAAGTCAAAAAGATTTTCGAAAACTGATGTTGGAGAGCTGATATTCGAAGTTCCAAGTGCTGAACATGTTGAACAGGTTTGGGAGTGTGTGTGCTAAATTGAAAATTTTGATTTAAGAAAGTTTGATTAGTTAATCAGGATCATTAATTTGAGCTTGATGTAACTATTACTAGTAAGTTTTTCTTATTGATTTAAGTAAAAACTTATGTTTTGTTGAGAATTTTGTAGGTGTTGAGCTGAACAGAGTTAAAGCCAGGGTTGATCTCAAGGTGATAGCTAATTCCAGACAGCGATCCCAGCATGATGAAAGGGGGAGTCTGACGAGGTTAGAGCCAAAGAGAATATCCTGGTACATGCTAAGAAAAAAGAAGATCGATCAAGATTGAAGAGTCGTCATGTTGAAGACTCTCACTGAAGATTCCGTCACCATTCAAGGGGGAGTCTGTTAGTGCAGTTGTCTGTCGACTTCATCTTCGTTCGAGTCTTAGATTAGTAATGAAAGATCAAGTCACGCAGTTCGAGTTAAACAGGAAACAAAGGTGAACAAGCCAGTTCAAACGAAGTGGACAGTTCAAACGAACTGGAAATGCCTGTTCAAATGAACTGGAAATAGTATAAATATGTGACTTGAGTTTTTCATTTGTAACTTTTGGATTCCAGTAGCGAAGCTCTGCCGAAGTGTCTCCTCGTCTGTAAAAGTGTTCTAATCAATACAAGAGACAATTATTAGTGAATATCAAGCTGAAACAAACTCTGATTCATTGAATTCCGCCTTTGAATCAGTTTAGAGCTCTTCTGAAGACTCGTTCAGATCGATTCTTGATCCTACAACCAGCACAACATGGGAATCAGAATCCTTTCAGGAATCAAGGCAACCAGAAAAATCAGAATCAAACCAGGAATGATGAGCGCACCTTGATACCTGTAAACAATCAAGCAAGACCATGAAACAACAACCGAGCTCTTGTGGTACAAGTCGATGAAGGTTGTGACTAGTCAATGCAATTAGGCATTGGTGATCAGGGTGGAACAGCTTGTTATGCTGAACTTGTTAAGGAACTGAAACACGCCAGTGGTGGAGAATCTTCCGCTAGTTATGGAGAATCTTCTGAAGATGAAGATAGTTCTGGGTACAGTAAAAGCTCAGATGAGGAAACCTCAACTTCAGGTAATGACAATTTGGATGAAGCGTCAAGTGTGACAGTCGATACAGACGTTGATGAATTGTTGGGAGAAGCTGAAGCAGGGAATCATAGTAGATCAATCTTGGTGGATGAAGCTGCTTATTCTTCTTCTTCTTCTTCTTCTCTTCATTCAGCCTTTATGGCTAATGTTGGCAGTTCGTCAAGCCATATATGTGTCGATAAACCAACTTCTGATAAATGTGATAAATGTGTTAATTCAGGTGATAAATTGTCTGACTTGCAAAGCAAATATGATGATTTGCAAAGCAACTATGACGTGACATTTTTCCACAATCAAAGTTTGATAATGGATATTTCGAAATGCTCAGAGGCTAACATGTTTTATAAAAATCATGAAAAAGAGTTTAAAACAATTATTGAAACATTAAGAAAAGATACAACCGAGCTAACGAAAATGGTTTCGAGAAAACAAACTGACATAAACTGTTATATCAATCGTCTCGAGGTCATGCAAAAAGAATTAGCCTGTGCAAAGTGTGAAAGTGAGGTGATACAACTTAAGTTAGATAGTTATTCAAATTCTAGGTATGCGCTGGATCACATCATTGACATACAAAAAAAGAAAACTGATGTCACGTGCATTGAATATAAGAAGTGTCCACCACCTGTTAGACCCAATTATGATGCAATGCCTGATGAGGAGAACAGGACTCACTTTGAGCCATCTGTTCCACAAGACGTTGAGGAATTTGCAGTTGGACTTGGTTACAAAACGGAAGTATCATCAGATTCGGATGTGTCAGCAGTTACGTATGTAACTGCTGAACAAAATCAGGATCCTCCAGTTATTGTTGAGGATGCTGATTCTTCAGATGATGAATCCGATGATACTGACTCAGCACAATCTTATGCGGTGATCAAAGAGGACATACCTCTCGAGAATCATATTCTATGTGATCCTCCCGCAAAACTTGCTAAGACTGTTCTGGTCGAGTCTACATCTGCAAAAGAGTCTGAGAGTGTGAATTTGCTGTACACTCTTGTTGGTGATGATAAAATCTATTCTGAGGAAGATTTTCCTATTAAAAATGTAAATCAATCTTTAATCAGTAAAGTTTTTGAAGATTCGACAAGTAGGTTTTTGGGAAAGTTGGGTTCACACGTTGTGGTAACACAGTGTCCTTCGATTCCAAAGGCTGAAGTTCGAAAACAACATGGAAATCAAAGATTGCCAACACAGAAAAAGCAGCAAAACCACACCAAGCCAAAAGGTAAATCAACGACTCAAGATCGAAAGGAACAGAACCAGAGAAAGAATCAGAAGGTGAACTTTGTGAAATCGAAGGGAACAAATAAACTTAAAACATTTGCAAACAAATCTAGCTTTGATCATGTTAATCAAGTTAAAATGTTGAAAATAAATGGTCAAAACAATTCAGGACCAAGTACCTCACAATCACAAAGTTCATTAGCAAACCATCATCATGATACTACGGGGTTTGTTGAACGAAGATCATGTTTCTCGTATGGTGAATTTGGACATATCATTCAAAATTGTCTATACCTTCATAAGCTAAAGGCTAAAGTTGATGGTCCTCGTGAACAAAATTACTGAAAGCGATCTATTTCTCCAAAACAAGATCCCTATCTTGTAAAAGAAAGGGAAAAGAAACAGAAACGCCAACAAGTCAAGGTAATTGAAAGAGCAATTAAAACCGATGTGGTTAAAAAACAACCTGTTTCAGTAAAACCAGAAATTTCAAAAACTTCAAACAATCAGGAAGTTAATGTTTTAAATGATCAATCAAGTAAAACTAAACAGACTTGAAAACCAAAAACGATTACAAATTCAGGGGGAGCAGCACAATTTCCAAACCATCGAAAAGTTGAACTAACTTTTGTCGATGAAAATGGAAGACCCAAGACCATAATGGCTTGGGTCCCCATCTCCAACTAATCATGTGAGTACATGTGCAAGGTGTTCTAGGAGGAACTTTCAGCAGTCAGTGGATTGTTGATAGTGGGGCATCCAGGCACATGACCGGCGACATGAAACATCTCTACGACGTTAAATCTATTAGAGGAGGATATGTTGCTTTTGCTGGAGATAAGGGTGGATATATTATAGGAGAAGGAATGGTATCCAACGGGGTTGTAAGCTTTGATAAGATCAACTTTGTGCAACAACTTGATCACAATCTTCTCAGCTTTTCACAAATCTGTGATAAGAAGTTTTTAGTACACTTTGATGCAAATGGATGTTATGTGCTGAAACCTGCTTTCAAGATTCCAAAAGATTGGATTCTCTTATCTGCTCAGCTTTTCACAAATCTGTGATAAGAAGTTTTTAGTACACTTTGATGCAAATGGATGTTATGATTTATATGTCCTTGATATGAGCCAAGCAATCACAACGTCTACACGAGCAACCTGTTTCGTTTCCAAAGCCATAGAAAAAGAATCAATCTCTTGGCACAGACAGATGGGACACATTCATTTACACAAAATGAATCATTTGGTGTCGAATAAATTGGTGAATGGTGTTCCCCTCAAAAATTTCCATCTTCAAAATGTCTGTGTTTCATGCCTAAAAGGAAAGCAAAGTAAGAAGCCACACCTGATAAAGAGAATCAACATGGTAGCAGTGTCGTTTGAACGTTTGCACATGGATTTATTCGGTCCTGTCAAACATAAAAGCATCAGGAATGATCAAAACTGCCTCGTGGTTACAGATGATTATTCAAGATTTTCTTGGGTGGCGTTTATGGCATACAAAAGTGACACTTTTCAAATTATCAAAAACTTGATCACTACGATTGAGAATTTGTATGCTTTGAAAGTGAGACGGATACGCACCGACATTGGAACTGAATTTAAAAATCATGCTATGGCGGAGTTTTGTACATCCAAAGGTATTCTTCACGAATTCAGTGCAAGTTACCTGCTCAACAAAACAGCGTCGCTGAGCGTAAGAACCGTACATTGATCAAAACTACTAGGACTATGTTGGTTGAGTCCCAGTTGCCCATTCCATTCTGGAGTGAAGCTGTGGACTTTGCATGTTACACAATGAACTGAGTCCTTACAGTAAAAAGACACAACAAGACCTGCATTGAGCTTCTTCACAAATGAAAACCGGATTTACAATTTCTTGAATCGTTTGGAGCTCCTTGCACTATGATCGATCCTAATGGAAAGTTTGGGGCAAAAGCAATTGAAGGATACTTTCTTGGGTATGCCACCTCGAATTTAAGAGTCTGGAATCTTGAGACAAAAAGGGTCGAGGAATGGTCTGAAGTCAAAGTACAAAGGCACACATTTCCAGTCAAATGTCCTGGTCAACCTTAGATGTTTGAGTACGATGACTTTTTCAATTCGATCAATATTGAAGAAGTTGCAGAAAATGCTGCGGCACAGATGTTTTTCGAGAGTAACAACGCAACAGATTCACCTCTGGTTCGTCCAATTATTGATGACAATCAAGAACCATCTTCAGTTAACAATAATGCTCTCGAGAATGAGGATTTTCACGATGCTACCGAACTGAACGAATCTTCAGAGGATGATGAATTTCTCGACGCAGACCAAGAAGGTCCAGTAACAGTACATGGTCCTTCAGAGGCTACTCCTCCAGTAGACTGTCCCAAAACAATTGAAGCTACTAGATCATCCTCTTCGCCAGTTCAGGGTATTGACTTGTTTGTTGATCTTAATCTCAACAATCTCAACAATCTGGGTACAAACATTACAGTTCCAGATAATCCAGAAAAAAGAATTCATAATACCCATCCTCAACAAAACATCATTGGTAATGTACAAAGTGGCGTACAGATGAGAAATCAGTTGCGAAATAACAACAATGCAGGCTTGTATGCAGCGATTAGAGAATCAGGTTTGTAGAATGATTGGTCCTTAGCATGTTATGTCTCACAAGAAGAACCAAAATCTTGGAAAGAAGTGTTAAAAGATAATTCTTGGGTGGAAGCCATGCAGGAGGATTTGCAGCAATTCCAGAAGCTAGGTGTCTGGAAACTCATCGATAAACCTGATGATTACAAGAAGATTGGAACCCGTTGGGTTTATTAGTACAAAAAGGATGACCATGGGATAGTCATTCGAAACAAAGCAAGGTTAGTCATTCAAGGGATCGACTACAATGAAGTTTATACACTGGTTGCACGTCTTGAAGCTATTCGGATCTTTCTAGCCTATGCGTCCTTCAAGGGATTCAAGGTTTATCAAATGGACGTGAAAAGTGCATTCTTACGTGGTCTATTGGAAGAAGAGGTGTATGTTGAACAGCCTCCAGGTTTTGAAGATCCTATTCACCCTGATCGGGTTTGGTTACTCAACAAAGCTCTATACGGTTTACATCAAGTACCGAGAGCTTGGTATGCAACCTTATCTAATTATCTGTTGGAGAATGGTTTTCACCGTGGTCTTATCGAATGCACTCTTTTCACCAAAGAACAGGATGGAGATCTTTTGTTGGTTAAGGTATACGTGGATGATATTATTTTTGGTTCAACTAAGAATGTTATGTGTTCGAATTTCGATTATGCAGGAGAAATTCGAGATGAGCGCAATGGGGGAAATGACCATCTTTTTAGGCCTACAAGTGCAACAAACAGAGTCTGGGATATTCATCCATCAGACGAAGTATGTTAGTGACATCTTGAACCGATTCCAGATGTCCGAAGCGTCGCCCATTGGTACCCCACATCAGCAAAATCATGGAATTAATCCGGACTTGAAGGGTGAAGTTGTTAACTCTTCATTTTACCGCGCAATGATCGGATCTCTTATGTACCTCACAACCTCACGACCAGACATAATGTACCCTACGCGTGCCTACTTGCCCGATATCAAGTTAACCCGAAGGCCTCACATCTTGCAGCTGTAATAAGGATTTTTTGCAATTTAAAGGGATGCCCAGACACCGGTCTCTGGTACCCTAAGGATGATAGCTTTGACTTAGTCGCTTTTAGTGATTCTGATTTTGGCGGATGCAAAATCGACGGAAAATCCACAACGGCTGGATGTCAGTTTTTAGGAAATCGCCTAGTCACATGGTAGTGCAAGAAGCAGACTTGTGTCGCTACATGAACTTGTGAAGTTGAATACATTGCTGCCTCAAGTTGTTGCTCCCAAGTTCTGTGGATTCAGCAACAAATGCGTGATTACGGTTTTCAATTCCTATCTACTCCTATTTTAGTTGATAATTCTGCAACCTTACAGATCACTAGAAATCCTGTGGAGCATTCAAAGACCAAACACATCGAAATTAAGTATCACTTCATACGTGATTGCTTTGATAAAAGGCTTATCGATGTTGTTAAGGTCCACACCGATGACCAACATGCCGACCTTTTTACCAAAGCATTTGACAAATCAATATTTGACATTTTATTAATGGTAAATGACATTATGGTCAAGCAAGAGTAAACCGACATCGGAAAATAGTTTTCGTAAATATCTATTTGTGTTTTTAATTTATCATAGTTTTTACATTTTAGGGGGAGTAAATCCAAATTTGAAAATTCAAAAACATCGAAAAAATTCAAAACGCAAAAACTATAGAAAAACAAAAATGAGTTTGTTGGCGATAAAAAGAGAAAATGAAAGTACATCAGTGGTATGTCGAAACCTCTTTTAAACATATAATGAATTAAAAGCGATAAGCAGCTCTATATAAGATGTATTGGTAGGCTCACAATCATCTTAAAGTGTGCAGGGTGATATAAATCTTAATAGACTGAAGACCAGGTGGGAACCGCTCATTGGCATATGGTCTTGGTACTGAAATTTCGTTTGAGAGATTGCCGAGGTTCTGAGATATTTGGTCTTTATGCTGTTTATCATCTGGGTATAATGGTTGTTTCTTTTACCGAAATATAACGGAGAGGAAGTCTAGATCTTCCATTATACTATACATACGTGTACATATTGCATACGACCTCAATAAGTGATCAAAAATCACATGTCCAAACAAAATAAGTGATAATATATCACAG